>LPNX010269639.1:649846-707062 GCA_001517045.1 Pseudotsuga menziesii | reverse complement strand
CAGCCCTCTTTTTACTTTTCGCTGCCCTCTTTTCACTCAGCTTTGCAGCCCTCTTTCTTCTCTTTGGACAGCCCTCGTTTTTACTTAGTTTTCACCCATTTTTCATGCTTTGGACAGCCCTCTTTTTCCTCCTTGTGGACAGCCCTCTTTTGACTATTCGCTGCCCTTTTTTTTACTGTTTTACAGCCATCTTTTTCACCTTTTCTCTCTCCTCTTTCTTGGTTTTTCTCCTCTCTTTTTCCTTTTTTTTTACTGCTGGTTTTTACCCTCTTTTTTGAGAATTTAGTTTGTAGTTTGTCTTTAAATTTTTGAGTAATACATAACGTTTGAATTGTTCAAAGCTCTTATTTGCAGGAAGAATCGAAAAAAGCCCAAAGGGCCTTGAGCAAGCAAGAACAAAAAAGACAAATATTCTCTCTTCTCTCTATCCCTTTCTCTCCATGTTCTTCCAAGGCAAAGGCAAAAAATAAAAGCCATCAAAATTGTAAAAATTAATAAAAAAGTGAGTGGAATTACGGCTCCCACACCCTTCTTCCCCCATTTGGGGGAAGACTGTATCGTCTCATTGTCATGCTTTTCATTTTTTGTTTAAATTGTCAATGATAGGATAGGGTAGGATAACTTGCATAATCATAATCAAATAGTTCATGTTTTGATTAATTCATTATGTTTTGAAAATGAAGTAAAAGTATTGATTTGACTGTTTGATTAAATATTGAATAAGTTCTTACTATATACTTACCCCCTTGCTTTCCCGATTAGGGCCCTAAAAAGCCTAAAAGAGACTCTTAGGTAGTTAGATTTTTTATGTTCTATGTATTTTTCAAGTTTAACAAATTAAGTAAGACTCTTGAACTTGCAGTAACACAAGTCAAGAGCACTCTCTATCGGAGAGCATTCATAGAACTGCATATCCCTGCATTAGGCATCTTAGATTAGATAAGTCTCTTGAACCACTGTCATAAGACGGGGTCAAGAGCGCTCTCTGTCGGAGAGTCCTAATTAATTAATTTAATAAAACTTGCAACACACACCCCTTTAATTAATTAACTCCTTCCCTCCTTGTCGGAGTATGCTCTGTCCGATCTCAGATCGGAGTACCCAGAAACGGCACTGGATCTTTAAACCCTGCAAGAGTAACCTAATAATACTTAACACCCCGTAACCAACGCACCGGCGTTGTAACGCACCGGCGTTGTAGGGATTCTTCCAAAGTACTTCCTCGTAGAGGCGCCGGAACCTCCCGCTGTCTTAGATTCTCGGCTAGCTGGTCACTTGACAATATCAGCCTGGGATACTGGGCGGGCCCGACATGTCTTAAACGGAGGAAACTTAGAAGAGTCTCCCGGCTTTGATAACCCTTCGTTGACACCTTAATCAAGAACACATAAAAACCTTAAAACCTACCAAGAGCACTCGCATCACCTAACATTCACTAGCTTGATTTCTAGACTTGTGTTTAATTCTCTGGCGCATTTCAGCTTCATTGACTCCATAAGGCACTGGTCCTTTTTAATTTGCATAATCATATTATTTGATCAATGGTCTATGGTTTATCATAATTTCTTTCTCTGAATGCACTATTAAAGTCTAGAATTTTTGCTTATCTTTGTAATCTGTTGTTAGCAACGTGGATTGCTTTTGATTTAGTGTCATATTCATAATAAACAAACACTTCAAATCATAATAACTCCTAAACAACACCCATCCGCATCCGCAACTAATCAAAACACTTTAACAACTTAAGAGCCATAGAAACTCTTTTGTAGGGACTACCCCCCTTGGCTTCGTTAGGAGTTAGCCTAAACGGAGGAGCTAGGAGTAGGTGACAGTACTTGGCTCTGTGCTTGCCCCCAAGGTCACACCTCTCCCACTTTCTCAAGTGAGGAGACAGCTTTCGAAAGATTTCTGCTGCTGGTGTGCAATCGGCGGACAACAGAACCCACCATCTCTCAAGTCATAGCTCTTCAACATAGACAAAACAGTGTAAACCAAGATTTTAGTATTTGAAAATTAAGACGTAAATCCTTGGCCCAGCAAATAGCATATTCACTGCGGTTTACGGCAAAATGTTGTTTGATCACCCAGGAATCTAATTTCACGACAATCACACCATTTTGTTCATGAGAGAAGGGCTAAAAATCATTTCCACGCTCTAAATGAAGGATGGCATGGGCAAAGCAATTTCAGTTTAACGAAAGGACGATCTAAATTATCTATTTTGGATTATATTCACAAGAGACCACCTCCTCATTGTACATCCATTGTAACCATCATTCCTAACTGTTAAGCCTTTTGGCATAAGTGTGTGTTGAATAATAAAGTCAATTCCATGGCACGCATCAGTTTGTGCAGCTAAGAAACAAGAGAGTGTATTCGACGAAAATAAGAGAACTATGTATACAAACGCTATCAATGAGTTATCACTTTGAAAATTATTTTCCTTTGATGTCCAAACAGCTGATTGACAATATGAGACCTTTACAAATTTACAGAGTTCAAGTTAATTTGTCCGCCATGTGGCTATTTTTAAGATACAAAATCTCGATTCCCAGTCATCCAGCACTGACTTAAACACACAACGTTTCATTCATTCTGAGTGTTGTGTTTGGCCAATTTTCATACCTATATAGCTTTAAGCACATAGCGATGCAATTGCACGAGATTCTCATACTTATTAAAAAAATATGCGCACAAACAGGGAACAAAAGAACAGAAAACAAACAAAAGAAAAAGTTGGCTTTAAAGAGACGAGATCAAGTCACTAATTACCAATTTTTGCACAAAAAGACAGAAGGAGCTGGCTTGAAAAAGATCAAGGAACTACCTTTGAAGAAGGTTTAAGTTTCAGGCATGGACTGTCCGTATGAGCGCATACTATGCCAAAACCATTCCCTGCAGTGTACCTGCCAAAATGTATATAATTTAAAAACACAAGCCACAATCCTAGCGCCAAAGCACGGCATTCCCCACAATGCATTGAATGAGCATATTACTTATTGCTAGCATTAACATATAATATGGTAAAAAAGGATGCTTAAAGCCTGGCCCGACTGACACAGATATATTTACCCCCCGAATTATTACAAATCGAAACATAACTAATACCATAAATAAATCACCAATTCTCTGCAATATTCATGCCCTTTTTACAGGACGCATATTATTGTAATAATCAGGAAGTTCACCTCTTGACCACCTAAACTGCGTAAAATTTACGTTAAATGTTCTTAAAAAAGACAAGAAAGCAGCATTAATAGTAGTAATAGCAACAGCAGTATTCTTACTTGTGGCCAATGGCAAAGGCAACGAGAGTGGAGTGATTGCGAGTAAAGAAGTATTTGCCCCCGGGCTGTAGAGTCCAGTCTTCTCTTTCAGATATCTGCTCGTAACCGGCCTGCTTAAGCTGCCTCTTAGCCTCGCCTACATCCACCACCGATGAGAACCCTTCAACAAACCCTGAGAATAATATGACAGAATCGCGGAGAATAATTTGAAACTTACCGACAGCGTGAAATGCGGTGGGAGAAGCATTTAAGAAATCGATGAATTCCGCGGCCACGGGATGGGCCTCTGCTTCGCATTGCTTAGCCATTGATCTCCGAGGTAATGAATACAAGGAAATTCAACAAATGGAGTTGGGTTTTCTTTGGCAATAACACAATAACTTTGAATTTAATGGCTTGGCTCTTTGAATTTAATGGCTTGGCTTCGGTTTGCGAGACCGAATGCCCGGTCTCTTGCTCAATTGGTTAAATGTGCGTACACTCTTCTGGTTAGATGGCTTCTATGCTTGTATGGGTGGTCTTTTTTTATCTCTTGGGCTGGACTTTCTCTATGCAACCTGTACCGGCACGTGTGATGCCCCGGCCTCACTGAATAGTTGCTTATTTTTTTGTAGAGGAAATCTCCACAGAAAACTTAGCAATACTTCCTCACATTAGTGGATGGTAGAGGTGGTAAACCGTCGACCATCCTCACAGATGGCCTAACCTCGAAAGACTCAAGGCTCGAACCCATGACCTCTCCCCGTACCGAAAAAGTGTGCACACGTCTTACCAATTGAGCTAACCCTTAGGGTTAAAACGTTGCTTATTTATTACTTCTGATGAAAGAGTGAAAGTGTATGTAAATAGAAGCAATAGCTGATAGCAAAAGAAGAGTTCTTGGCTTCTAGCGACTCAATGCCCTACCCCGAGTGCGTACACTCTTTTGGTTTGACGATTGGTAAGATGCACACTGGTTTGGGGAGAAGAGGTTATGGGTTGAGTTTTAAGTTTTTTTTGGGTTAGGTCCTCTATTTTTGAGATTAGACTTTCTGTTAAGATCACCAATGATTTACCATCATTAACATCCACATTATTACTGAGTTTTCAATACATATTTTCATATAAAAAAACCTCTTCTTTTAATCATGTTACACATTAATTAAATTATTTCCAGACTTCCCTATTGAAGCGTGTGTCTTTCTTCTTTCGTCCTTTGAATATTTTCATGTCCTTTTTTCTTTTTTGTCCACCTCCTTATTGAAGCGTGTGTCTTTCTTCTTTCGTCCTTTGCCATTGTAGAAAAGTGATATTCGTATTCTTTGAAATATTTCTTTTGTCCTACTTTAAATATTTGTTATGCTTATTTTAAAAGTGATTCTCCTTGTGCGTTGTTATCTTTAATCACTTTTATATTTATTTTAATACATAAATATAATAACTAGGATACTAGGAAAATGAAATGCGGATGAAATATTTCTGTTGTCTTACTTTAAATATTTGTTGTGCTTATTTTAAAAGTGATTCTCCGTGTTTTTTTCAGAGAAAAAAATACCAGTCTTTGCTATTCATAGAATCAAAAGACATCATTTACATAATTCTGACCTGACAGCAGAACGCAGAAATAAAACAATCAGTAATAAACTATGAGCATGCCAACCATATCCAGCCAAACCGTGAAACAGAGAAAGTCTGATCATTGCAGACTTTTGTCATCATTCCTGATAATTCAGGTCAGAAAAATAGAGTGATCCGAAGGTGATCTCAAGCAGATATTCCTGAGCAAAGCTAGCTGACAGAAAGTCTCAAACAAGACAAAAAGAAATATACATTCAATGCTGATAAGGTAATCAACAGCTAAAATAGCACAAATAGATCCTGTGCTAAAACCAAACCATCCAATGTTTCATAGAATTTTCGATGTCCCATATCCAAATTCAGAGCTGAATTGGAGAGACCGTCTGCCAGCGAGTTGTGCTCCCAGTATATATGCTTGAACATCACCGAAGGGACATGTTGAAGCATATCTCTAATATCTTTGCACCAGTGCCTCAAAATAGGAATATCAAGGGCAGAGAGTCTATTGATCCATGAGATAATAACCAAAGAGTCACCAAATATCAGGTGAATAGGCAGTCCCATAATTAAGCTGACTCTTAGAGTAGCCGACAGTGCTAATAACTTTGCTCTGGTATTCGTGCTGCATCCACAACCCATAGAGAAACTATAAAAATGGTTTTCATTCAAATAAATCACAAATCCTGCACCTCCCATATTATTTGCAGCAGCCCCATCAAAAAAAGCACATGGAAATTCCTTCAGAGGCTTTGGTCCAACAGCTCGGAATTTTTGAATTTTTTGTTGAACTGGATACAGATTTAATAAGCTCTCTACCCTGGATATGAGGGAGCGCTGAGAAGGCTTCACATTTTCAAAAAGACACAAATTCCTGGTAATCCAAATGCACCAGAAAAGAAAGAGTGGAAGTTGTCTGAACGTTGTTGAACGAGCTATGGTGCTAAACCAATGAACCATGAAGGAAATGACAGAGTTTTGAAAGGTGGCCGAGAATCCAAATCGGGCCTCAAAATGGGAGAAAATCTCCACTGAAAAAGAACAAGACATGAAGAGATGATGTATATCCTCGATGTTATTCTCACAAAGTACACATTGACTGGGGCCATAAAACCCACGAAGTTGTAGCTGCTCCCAAGTGAGAATTTTTCATTTAATTAGAAGCCAATTGAAACATGCGATTTTAGTAGGAATGTTTAGAGACCAGAGAATATCAATAGCAGGTTTTCGATCCTCAATTGTGTACTCCGCTAAAATACATTCATATCCTTTAGTTGCACTAATCGCACCCACATAGTTGCAGTGTGACCAAAGAAGCTTATCACGAGGATCACTGAGGCGAATTCTATTATATTCCAGTCCTCTGATATAATTATCCCAGAGAATTTTCCACTCTCCACCTAAATCAAGTTCCTCTGCCGTGAACCAGTATCCAGCTGCGGATGGGGTTTTGTTCCTAGCTTGAGCCAAAGTATAAATCCCATAATCTTCAAGATAGGCTCTCAAGTCAACAGGAAGAATATAAGAGTTGCTCATTCCCCGTGTTTGCATTGCAGGCGTTGTTATCTTTAATTTGTCCTACTTTAAATATTTTATGCTTATTTTAAAAGTGATTCCCCTTGTGTGTTGTTATCTTTAATCACTTTTATATTTATTTTAATACATTTGTTATGCTTATTTTAAAAGTGATTCCCCTTGTGCGTTGTTATCTTTAATCACTTGTATATTTATTTTAATACATAAATATAATAACTAAGATCCCCTGAAGTAGGAAAATGAAATGCGGATGAAATATTTCTATTATTTGTTGTGCTTATTGCGTCGAGAGGCGCATTCTACAGCCCAGTATGAGGTAGAAGTGTAATTCCGTGCTCAACGTGGAGATGACACGTGTCACATAAAAAAGTCGGCTTATATATCTATATATATACAAGTCGGCTTAATAATTAATAATCTTAGGTGTATATATATATATATATATATCATGCGCTTGAGCCCTCTCGGCGTATGATAGAGCCGGCTAAAGCTGGATCTAAGCTGGTTTTAAAAGTGATTCCCCATGTTTGTATTGCAGGCGTTGTTATCTTTAATCACTTTTATATTTATTTTAAATAGAATTATTTTAAATATAATAACTAGCATACCCTGAAGTAGGAAAATGAAATGCTAAAAAAACTCTAGTATGTTTAAAATTAAAGAAAGTTGTGTATATGTAAACAAGGGAGGCTGCTAAAGGTAGCTAGTCACTAGTTTATGCATATGTTATAATAGCTTAAGTTATTAGAGTCTTATGCATATGTTAAAATAGCATATGTTAAAATAGCTTAAGTTATTAGATTGTTTCTAAATTACTAGGTTATCCATTGGCTTAAAGACATATGCTTTTAGTCACTTATTTACTTATGCAAATAGAATTCAATATATAAGTGCTTATACTTATTAGACATCCGGAGCATATAGAGTTTTTGGGATCTATTATTGCATAGGTGTCACTACTTTATCCATGCTTCATAGCTCCAAAAATAATAATCAACCAGATTATTATACAGATGAATTGTCAAATCTCCTTACTGAGAGTAACCCCAATGCAATGTCGAGGGTCGAGGTGACAAAGAGAAGCAAACTGCATGAAGTGCATGTGGCAAAGTGTCTTGCATGACCTTCATGTGTCAACTGGTCTTCTACAACGTTTTTCCATGCATAAAGATCATTCACACCTGACAATGTTGCCTGGGTGACCCACGCATCTATTTGCATTGAAACCTTGTCCAAAAGAAAACGTATAACCTTTTCGTGTCTGACTAGTAAGGAAGTTATTCTCTTTCTGGCTTTACTATCTATTGCGTCAAGGTTCTATTGCATTAGGGTTAAAGGAAAGAATCTCGTTTTGCTTTACTTAAGGCCACCTCATATCGAGCTAGAGTCTCAGTGACACTAGCTTCACCTTGAGATGGCTACACTTATTTCTTGCTCCGCTCGGCTTGGTTTGCTAGCTTTGGCACTTGTTGCACGAGACATCGTTTCACAACTTGGTTCGGCTTATACCACTTTGACGAGGCAACTTTTATAGCATGACAGCTTTGACAGGACTATTGCTTTAGGGGTAAGCACTATGCACACTTGATTCTCAAACAACAACACAATCACACACCAGTTAATAGAATAAGGCAAGGGAAAACAATACGTAGCCGTTTGAAACTATGGAAGATATAAATGTATTAAAAATATTTAACGTGAATACAGAGACACAATATTCACAAGCCCTGAAACGCATCTGCAAGCTCGTAGGGGGATCAATAATGAATCAGTCGTCTGTATATATGTACAAGAAATTAAATGGCATGCATTCTTCCAATAACCAATATTTATTTGGACAAACTATGCATGTAAAAATTATGCTTGTAATATATTTGGACAAACTATGCCTGTAAAAATTATGCCTATAGTATATAATGTCTGATATATTATGCTAAAAAAATCTCTCTAGCAACATTATATTATGCCAGGAAAGGATCCAGCAAGCGCCATAAAATTCTCTCCACAAAGCCTATGGTTTCAAACTGAAAATAATGGCCTGCATTGTCCCTCCAATTCTAGAAATTTATCCGAATGCTCTGATCGGGAAATCAAAATTGTAACCTTCAACAGAGCAACTCCTCATATGTGAGAATCCCATCGAAGAGTAAAAATCATTGATTTGAACAAGAAAAAGCATTATCGGATTATGGTTTTAGAAAACACATACTAATTAATAGTATTCCATCCTTCATCTCGAATTGCAAAATCAAAGCATGTTGTTAAGTGTGAATGTTACCAACAACAAATGAGCCAGCTGGTAGTGTGCGTGCGGTATTGTGCTTCTTCTAGTTAATAGTATTCATCATTCATCTCGAATTGCAAAATCAATGCATGTTGTTAAGTGTAAATGTTACCGGCAACAAATGAGCCAGTTGGTAGTGTGTGTGGTATTGTGCTTCTTCAACTAGAAGAGCAAAGTATTTTATTAATTAAATTAATTGTGTCCACATCCTAGAATTGATTTTTTAATTAAGAGTTTAATGCTATTTAATTAATTAATTAATTAAGTAAGTTGTCTTGGCAAGATTACCTTAATTGATTAATGCAGGGAACAATTGTGCCACTTGTAGTGGTGCATGCAATATGTTTTTTTATAACTTCTATGCATACATGGGAAAGTGTTAGTTTTTGTTTCTATTAATGCAGAAAGACTTTGTTTCCATTAACTAGCAAAGCAATTAAGATTATACCTGGCCAATTGCTGCAGCACCTAGCAAATCGTGATGTCATCACTAACAGTCACAGATTACCGTGTGGGAACAAGCTTGAACTCAGTGGTTTCAGTTTGCATCCATGTTTATGTGGTATCTAAATAATTGCTTGTATATGGAGTGTTGTTTTATAGTTAATATCTATAGTTGCATAAGGAAACTGGTGCTATATGATGCATGCCTCTTAGAAATTGACGCTATCATTCCTTATTATTATTGCCATTGTAGTAATAACCTTCATTAATGTTTTTAGTTTAGGCCACAATTTCGAAGAGAGTAATCTTTGGCCTGTGTAAATGATCTTTGGTTCTGAGTTTATTAAGTGTTCAATCCAACACATTGAAATATTCAACTTCTTCCCTAAGTTCCACATGCAGTCTCCTTAGATAATGCAAACATTCCATAAGGTGTTATATGTAATTGAGTATAGATTAATATGTCTTTTTCCTCTGAAGTTTTTGAACCGTTAAACTCGTTAGGCATACGAAGCCATTCCTTCCAAACGACACAATCATGATAGATTTTGTTCCTCGATTTTGACGGTCGGATCTGCCACTCCAAGGGTGACAGTAGACCAAGTCGCAGTCTCTGACCAAGTCTACACGTATTCGAAAGCATTCAGGAAGAAAAGTGGCACGCAAGAAATTAGGTGTCAATTGCACCAGACATCGCCGAATTCAGAAAGGTAGCTTCCACGTAGAAAATGTCTCCGCGCGGTTGATTATTTTCTCTCTGGTCTTTACCTCTATATATACACAACAATTCACAAGTTTCATACAAGTACTGCAGAGTCATCCATCTACTCTTAATAGAGTGCCCATTTCCTTCTAATGTTTTCTACTCTGAATATAGTGCCCATTTCCATCTATTGTTTCTGTGAATTAGACCAATATAGTTGTTACCTACACACATTGATCGTCATTGAAACTGAAAAAACAGAGCGGTGACCAAGATTCAGAACAATACAGAAATGGCAGTTGCAAGTCTTATGTTGACAGTATCAGCCCTTATTTCACTTTTAAGCCTGCAAGGTGTTTACAGTATGTATAATAGCAATGCAATTGATTTCCTTATACCATTGTAACAGTCTATTACAATAGTCTTTTAGTTTGAATTCTATTAATCTATTTTTCTATTGCACTTAGCGTTCCTTATTCTTGGTGTTCGAATTCTATTAACTATGTTATAGATATTCCAGGACGCTAAACCAAACCATAGTTTCCAATAATGAACAAGCATGGTCAAGTGCATCATCGGAAAAATAGAGTTTTTAGGTTTGCTACTTTCACTTGTGATGATTAGGTCCAAATCCATGAGATGAGTCTAGTTCTGGGCTGGTAGATCTTTCCAAGACTATTTGTTATGGTATGCATGTCTTTATTCTTCTTCTTTGCCTGCAGCTAAATACTTCAAGTCAGGTATGGCTTTCTTTCTTAGTGCTTCATTCAACAATCTTGTCTTTCTTAAAGCTCGGGTGAATAGAGTTGGATTTCCAAATTTCTTAAGTGGTATATATTTGGGTGGCATTTTCCTTGGTTTCAAGTATTTTGAACTGGTTTTTAAGTATGAGTTTTTAATCTTTCAGGAGGAATCATATATTCTTAAAGCTCCATCAACTAGTTTACTAGTCAGTTTGTTTAGACAAAGAATCGATTTTATGAAATTATAAATAAATGTATGGAACTGAATTCAAAATATAATAGATATATGTTTCTTTCATGACTAATTTCTTCAAGCATCAAGTTGTATTGTGTCTAGATTGATTTTAGACGATTTGTTGAGGATGACCTTTGACAAGGATTTATCACAAACCCACTGGGTTTGTCCACCATTTGCTGCGCACGTCTATGACGCCGACACTTAGCGAGCTACGCCATTCAAAATGCGAAGAAAGGGCATAATTTCATCTTAAATAAAATGATGCAGATTGCAGTGAATTTAATGGAGCCTAGACCCCATTCAAGGTCACTGGATTGTTATAGAAAGAGATAGAAGGCAACATGTTTTATAAATTATGATCCACAATAGTTTTTTTGTCAAGGCGGTTCAGGTCGAGGTCAATCAATGGTTTGGAGACAATTTTGGTTTCAAGCTTCACTCTGTGGGGTATACATCTGAAACTTACATGAGGACATTTGATATGCTTTGGAAACTTACAACATGAGTTAGTTGAGGTTCTAAATCTTAATGCAAAATTTTCATAAAAGTACTTACATGATCTTTAGACTCCTGTAAACATTTTATGGCATCGTGCAAGAGTAGCTCTTCTATGCATCCATTGAGAGAAGCTCTCATATGCATCTAGCCAGTTCTTACCCCCTCTTCTTCACTAGCTACGTTCTGAATCAAATCTGAATGCATCTAGCCAGTTCTTACCCCCTCTTCTTCACTAGCTACGTTTTGAATCAAATCTGAAAGCAAGGTAAGTGGCCTTTCCTTCGGCCTTTGAGCATGGGTAAATAGGATGTGGTGGTGCAGGTGTAGCTTGTTGCTTTGGCAATGCAGCTACCATTTGCTTTGGCACTGCAGCTACCATCTACACACATGTCCAGCATGCAACAACCATGCTTGTACACATGGCCATCATGCAACAACCATGCTTGTGAGATCATTGTAATCCAAAGTGGAGGTTAGTACTTCTATGCTAACATTTAATGTCAGAGGTAATGCTAGATCAATTTCTAGCATTACTTTGGTTTGTTGAAAATTATTCAATAATCATATTTTTACCTTAGGGACAATGTACACTCTGCCTTGATATGAGGCCAAATAAGAGGAGGAATCTAGTGATTGGTGGAGAAAAGGTGTTGGTTATATTTTGCAAATAAAACTTAGGATAAACGATCAAACATTGTATTGATTCTCGTGTGATTTGTATTGGTTTTTGTGTTGATTAATAGAATCAACGGCAAGCCGATTCATAGAGTCCCTACTGGCCCGAGGGCAGGGACTAATAATGAAGTAGGAAAATGAAATGCTAAAAAAAAATTAGTATGTTTATAATTAAAGAAAATTGTGTATATGTAAATAATGTAAGTTATGTGTTAAAAGTAAATAGTAAATCTATGGAAATTATATAAATAGGAAAGTAAAATGAGATGTCCATTAATTTGTCATAAGAGAAACTATACATATGTAATATAATTAGAGTTATCAAATTTATCATATCGATTAATTATATAGTGGTGCAGGGGCGGTCGACCATAACCAACCTTGCCAGCACCTCCAGGATCTGGTGGCTCCTACAATTAGCAAGATTGCCAAATTTAGCCCTTAACCAAATTCTGTGCTAGATTTGCCTCTCCACAACTGCCTTTCCGCAACAGGCTTTCCCGCAGCACTGTTTCCGCAACTGCCTTTCCGCAATAGGCTTTCCCGCAACACTGTTTCCACAACCACCTTTCTGCAACAAGCCTTTCGCAAGCAAGTTGCGGGATGCGGGATGTGCGACCAACTTTCCAAATTTGCTCCCCCGCAACTCTCCTCCCACAAATTTTCCTCCGCAACTCTCATGATCCGAATTTCAGGGGGAATATGGTCTAAATTCAGATGTATGAGTCATAAAAACATTTAATGAGAGGCCACACGCTCTCAATCATCATAAAATCATTAAATGGAGAGGCCACCCTCTCTCATCCATGGTAATTGACAACTCATGGTTTTGTTTCATGGTATGGCTTCAAGGCACATTGTACCTTCTTTGCGGTATGCTCTTTCTCGATCCTTCTTTGCATGTCCCCAATGAGGGTGGGTATAAAGAGTTAGGGCTCGATCTGGTTGAACCTTTGTAAGATCATCCTCGCAAATCCTGACGACCACCCATGGGGGACGAAAAGAAAGACAGGGGTGCAAATGATCCTATCAAAATGTTGCTCGAGGAGGCCCTTGAAAAACAAAGGAACGCGATGATGGATAACTTCGCCCAGATCATTCAACGACTTCCCACTGGCAGCGCATCTGCATCTAGCAACCACTCTGGAGGTGCAACTTCTTTTAAGGTACAAGTAAACTTTGACATTCCCATATTTGATGGTCGAATAGATGCAGACGTCATGGATAAATGGTTGAATCTATTAGAAGGATATTTCTCAGTTCGTGACTTTTCTGATCAGGAAAAAATTACTTTTTCTCTACTCAAAGCCGCCCCCCATGTCAAGGACTGGTGGGAAACCTACTATGAGAGAAAGGATGAGGAGCCCTCTCTGTTCTCAGCTGCACCCACTTGGAATTCATTTTGAGATGCCATAAAGGGACAATATTATCCGATGGGGAGCTATGAGGACAAGTACATCCATTGGACTACGTTGCGGTAGCAAAGAGATCAAGATGTGCATGAGCTGACGAATCTGTTCCATACCCTGCACACCAAGTTGGGTATCAAATATTCAGAGAAACATTTGGTGCTGAAGTACCGCAGTTGTCTGCACAGATACATTCAGGAGGAAATGGAGTTCCTCGACATCTCCTCGCTTGGTACGGCATATTGGTATGCTGCCAAAATTGAGCAAAAATTCAAACAGAAAAAGCGAGACTTTGGATCCGTGAATCAGAAGCAAGGGAAAGGTGCCCCCAAACCGCAGAACCAAGGACACAGCCAAGGCATGGTGACTCAAAAACTTGCAAAATCCGCAAGCAAAGAGCAACACTGCAAAGCCGAAAAAGGAAGCGAGAAAGTGGTGCGAGTTCCATAAGAGCCCCACTCACAACACAACTGAGTGTCAGGCTAAGTAGTCACTAGTGGCTGAGATAAAGGCTTCTGAATCAGATGCATACTCTGACACTAAATTTGAATCTGAGAAGGGGAATGACAAAGGGAAGAAGATTATCGATGCAGAGCCCAATGCCACCGTTGCCACCACAAAGATCCAAAAGGAAGAACCAAAAGATTCAGATAAGGAGGAGCGTCTTTTCCACTCCCAAATGTGGGTAAAGGGTTCCCTGCTATAGTTCATCATCGACAGTGGGAGCCAAAAGAACCTAATTTCAGTAGAGGTCGCGAAGCGGTTGGGTTTGCCGACCACAGCACACCTGCAGTCGTACACCATTGGGTGGATTCACCAAGGACGAGATATTCGCGTCAGCCAGCAGTGTCGCCTTCCCTACAACATCAAGCCCTTCACCGATGAGGTATTATGTGATATTGCTCCTCTTGATGTTTGTGATGTATTATTAGGTCAACCATACTTATGGAAGCGACATGTTGTGTATGAGTCCCAGCCTCGCACTCTTATTATTACGTTGGGAAATAATTTGTACATGATACTAGAGGTACCACCCCCTACCGCTATCTCTTTGGTTACTGCAAAACAATGCAGTAAGCACATTTCCAAAACCGGGAAGTTTGTTTTCTTGATGATTTGCCCTCAGGGCAAGAAGAATATCGTGGCCACAACCTCCAGACAGGGCCCCTCCGCATGACAACAACAAATGGACAAGGTCGTGGAGGAGTACCGGGACATATTCACCTCACCCACCGAGGTGCCTCTCCATTGTCAGGTCAAGCACCCCATCGATCTGATCCCAGGTGCGTCGCTGCCCAATGGATCGATCTATCATCGCTCTGTTCTGGAGAATGATGAAATCAAGAGGCAAATTCAGGAGCTGCTGCAGAAGGGTCACATCCAACCAAGTTCATCGCCCTGTGGGAGCCCGATCGTGTTGGTACAGAAAAAGGATGGGACTTGGAGACTCTGTATTG
Source organism: Pseudotsuga menziesii (assembly GCA_001517045.1). NCBI lineage: Eukaryota > Viridiplantae > Streptophyta > Pinopsida > Pinales > Pinaceae > Pseudotsuga > Pseudotsuga menziesii. Next base: position 692,234 of record LPNX010269639.1, on the reverse strand, counting down.
ACTATCGAGCGTTGAACGAGATCACTGTCCTGAATAGGTACCCGATCCCACGGATTGATGACCTCCTGGACCAGCTTAAAGGGGCAAAATATTTTAGCAAGATCGACTTAAAGTTCGGGTATCACCAGGTACCGATCGAGCCGACCGATGTGTGGAAGACTACCTTCAAAGCCAAGGAGGGCCTTTTCGAATGGTTGGTCATGCCTTTCGGGCTGACGAATGCTCCTGCAACCTTCATGAGACTGATGGATGACATCTTGTGGCCATTCACCAACTCATTTGTAGTAGTGTACTTGGATGATATCCTGATCTTCAACCAAACTTGGGAAGAGCACCTCCACCACATCCGACAAGTCTGGGATACATTATTGATGACTGTGGGGTACATGTGGATCCAACCAAGATCCAAGTCATTCACGATTGGCCAGCCCCAACTACTCTAACAGAGCTTCGCAGCTTTTTGGGCCTTGCTAATTTCTATCGTAGGTTCATGTTGGGATTCTCTCATATCACTTGGCCCTTGAGTCAAGTCACCAAGGGAGGAGCGAAAGAAAAACTCTTTTGGTCAGAAACTCAGCAGAAGGCGTTTGAAGAATTGAAACATCGCCTCTGTTGTGCCCTAGTGCTCACATTACCAGACTTGCAACAACCATTTGAGATCGAGACAGATGCCTCTGACTATGCTATTGGGGCAGTCCTTACTCAACAAGGGAATCCAGTGGCATATCACAGTGAGACACTGTCAGACACAGTCCGCAAATATCCCACTTATGACAAAGAAATGTATTCCATTGTACAGGCTTGCCGGCAATGGAAGCATTACATTTTGGGGAAGGAAACGATCATCCACACAGACCACCGACCCCTGCAGTTCATGCAGACACAAGGGAAGTTACAGAACAATCGCCATCATAAGTGGTCCACATATCTACAACAGTTTCATCTGAACATTAAGTACAAGAAGGGAAGCACCAATAATGTTGTATACTACCTCAGCCACCCACCAATCATGGCGATAACGACCGTGCTCAACTCTTCTGTGCACGAGACTTTTGATTGGCCGCTTCTCTACAAGAGCGATCCAAAATTCAGCCACACATACTAGACGATATTGGAGGGAAACCAAGTTCCAAAATTTCACCTCCAGGATGTACTACTGTGTCACATGGGACACCTTTGTGTTCCTTCAAGCGAGCATGCCAAGATGATTTGGGAAGCGCACTACAGTCGGGTCGCTGGGCATTTTGGGGTCAAGAAAACAGTGGCAGTACTACAGAAGCATTTCTATTGGCCGAACCTTCGATAGGACGTCGAGAAGTACATCCGATCCTGCACTACCTGCGCCATTGCCAAACCATCCATCAAGAAGCAAGGCCTCTATACTCTATTGCCTACCCCTAGTCGACCTTGGGAATCCATCTCCATGGATTACATGCCAGGCCTTCCTTCTACTAAGCATGGCAACGACTTTGTGTTTGTGGTCGTTGACAGATTCTCAAAGATGGCCATAATGGCGGCCTGCAAGAAGAATATCACAGCAGAAGCCACTGCTAAACTCTTCTTTGAACGAGTGTGGGTAAACTTTGGTATCCCACAGTCTATAATCTCAGACCGAGACAGCAGGTTCCTTAGTACATTCTGGTCTAGCCTATGGTCAATGCTAGACACCAAGCTCACAAAGTCCACAGCTTTCCATCCCCAGACTGATGGCCAGATAGAGGTTGTCAACAAGATGATCGTACACATTTTGTGCATGTACAACTCAAAGAATCCATGCACATGGGATGAGAGCCTCCCCTATGTACAACACAGCTATAACCAGGCCCTCCACAACTCAACCAACCACAGCCCATTTCAGGTGGGCTTGGGATTCTAGCCACTATGTCCCATTAACGTAGGCATGCCATTTGCAGCTACTCAGGCTGATTTAGTTCATATCCAGTCTGAAGTTTCCAAGGCAAACAGCTTTAGTGAGCGCATTCAACACATTTGCCAACAGGTTCATGACATATTGGACAGATCCAATGCTAAGTACAAGTAGCGACATGATCAACATCGGGTGCAACACAACTTCTAAGTGGGCGATAAAGTGTGGCTACATTTACAGAAGGAGCACCTCACTGGACCCCACTGTAAGCTTCACCCGCTCCGATATGGGCCATACACCATCACTAAGGCTGTTGGGGACAATGCCTTCGAGCTCAGCATTCCACCATTCCTTGGTCTACATCCAGTGTTCAATGTGGATCACCTTCAGCCCTACTTTCCACCTCTACTGGACACATCAGACGTGACAAAACAACTCACACCAACATAGTTAAACCTTGACTGCATGGAACAAGCCACAACTGATTGGATTATGGACACACAGATCAAGAACACCTGCCAGCAGAAGATCCAGCTATATTGAGTTGTCAAAGCAGGCCAACTCCTTCACCAAGGAAAGTGGCTCACCGGGGACCAAGTTCAACAGAAGTTTCCTCATCTCATGGAGGAACTCCACGCAATAGGGACCATTACTTCCTAAGGGGGGAGGAATGATCCAGGAGGATATTGGTGGCCACCCACCTATTCCTCTTGGACCCCCACCACTGTTTCTTTCAGTTTTCCAGTTTCCTTAATTGTAGCACAATTTACTATTTTTGGCTGTTTTCGGGTCCTAAACTTCCGGAGCCGTTTTGAGGCCCTAGAAGACGTTTTTTGGCATCCGGGAAAATATGAGTTTGTTTTGGACTTGATATTTGTTGATTATGGATGTAGTCCTTAAATAGATCTTTCTAACGATGTATCATGCGCATCAAACGGAGGTAGTATTGTAAAGTTACGACCCGGGGAAATTGATGTACCAAGTTACCCAACGGGGCCCACATTAATGCGTTTCACCTCCTAGGGTTAGGTTTTTGGATGTGTTGGGTTTCCAATGTTTCTCAATAATATATAGGCCTTCGAGCCTCATTGTAACACAGAGTTCAGAGGCATGTAGCCACCACGTCTCTTCTTAGAGATAAGCTACCAGCACTCTAGCTAGTTTATTTCCATTCTGTATGTAAACAAGTTTCAGTTATTGATTAATGAAATGAAGTGTTATTTTCGCTGCATATTTGTTTCTATGGTTATTTGTGTATTCTGTTGCGTTCCTGCATAGAGAGGGTGGCCTCTCTGTTTAATGCTTTTATGATGACTGAGAGCGTGTGGCCTCTCATTAAATGTTTTTATGACTCATACATCCGAATTTAAACCATATTCCCCCTGAAATTCGGATAATCTCCCAATCGTCATATCTTTGTGGCCTTCCCCACGACCGTCGATCTACGCTTTGGAATAGATCTCATAGATCTTTGTAGATATGTTATCGCCTTGGCAACCTCCATTGCGGATATCTCCTGGACCATCAGATCTCCGTCTGTAGACTCAATCTCCACCATTTGTTCTCTGCAATAAATTGGTTAAGGCATAAAACTTGTGGGTTGCGTCAATTGATCATGGAATTCATCAATCCAGCCTGCAAACTTGAAGAGTAATTAGCCTAACCCTCCTATGCATGCATCTACGAAATACTCCAGCCATTCAAGCAACAATTTCATGCGTGAATCAACGATTTTATAGAAACACATAGATGTTCAGAAAACCGCCGAAGTCAACTCCGCACAGGCACACAATTCAAACAATAAATGGATAAAGGCTAATAACATTGTAAACACATAGCTACTCTTCTTATTAAGCAACCACACACACACACCACTCGGCTCACCTTCTTCCATCTTCTCAAAATATTTACAAGCGGAACCAGACGCAAGTCTGTCCGTCTCTCTACAAATGGGATTCTAACCCAAAAGAACAGAACTAAAGAACAGAACTGAAGAATAGAACCCCTCATCCTTCTCTAAACTGCCTATTTAAGCTAAACTGTAACCTAAAACAAACAAAATAAAGCATGATGGAAATGTCCCTATCTCAACAAACAAACTGCGGCTGATCTCCACACAGGGAGTCATGATCCGCCATCATGCCTATCGACGCAAACAAACTATGACTCAGCAAAACAAACCAAAAATCTACCACAGCATGTGACAAAATCATCACATTGCTGGCATGCCATGATGCTCTCGCATCAGACTCCCAGGCTTGAAACTTTTCATGGGCTCCTGTCCATGAGCTCTCTTTCTACTACTTTTTTGTAAGCTTGCAGCATATACTCAAAGTGTAACATTTAGCAGTGTTCTCATCTCAAATAGCCCCTTCAACCATACTTTCCAACACTTTACCAACAACAATTTATGGTATATGTTCCGACTCCACAAAATAGCCATTTTCACCTTTCACTTGACCTGCAAATCAAAACAGACCACTATACATCACCATCCTTGTGATCTTTAAAAGAAACCATGACCTCTTGGTCATGTAATTTTAATCTTCAGACCTCCTGGATCCCATATCTTGCTTTGTAACTTTTGTTGCTCATCAACTCTGCAATGATCTTCACAATCTTCCACGGTCATCCAAATGATTGTCTGATCCTCACTGTCATGGTTCCTCTTACATCTCTCCATGAGATTCCATAACTCATATATCTCCTCATCCAGTCTGCTTCTTTGCTGAAACATCTTTGTCTAGATGCCCTTCTCCACTACAACCTTCATTTGCCTATAAGTATAAAGAACTTCTAAAGCTTTCTACCTATGTTGTACAACAGGTTCATTATTGCTACTTCCCTCATCATCTTCAGCTCGATCTTGAGCTTCCATATTGTCTCGCAAGACAATCTCTACTTCATCATCCACCATCCTAGCTATCCACTTGCATAATTCCTGCAATAAAATCAGCAAATAGATATGTAAAATATAGACATTCCATATGTCCACAGTTTTACCCTCATTTTCATCCTTTTCAAACTATTGGACAATATTCAACAATTGTCCCTCTGTGCCAACTGTGCAACATAAAATTAAACAGATATGGTCAGTTTGAAAAACATAAGGCACTTCAGCCTCAACTACTGCCTTTCCCTCCAACATCCCATACTGATTTGTTTCCACAAAATAGTCTTTAATATCTTCAAAATATCTCACATCAACATCCCCTTCTTCCTTCTCATACTGATATGAACTCTTTTCCAGGTCCATGAGTTTGTCAATAAAATCTGTATCAGCATCCTCTCCTTTGTCATCAAGGTACTCACCTTGCTCAGGTTCACACATCACGTGAGATTCTTCCTCATGCTCAGCTTCCCTGAGTCTTTCCTCTTTCTTCACCCAAACATCAAGTTTATACTTGAGATTCCTGGCACATAACCTCTTTATAGGCCATTGCACCCTCCTCTTCATTTTCCATCCATCATACTGACCTTCTGTATCTTCCTCATGTAACAGTTTGGCCAATTTACTAAGCCCCTTCTTCAACTTAGTAACCTCTCTATCAAATTCGCTTTGACTCATCCTCTTGACACCACTTGCTCCGGCATCTTCCTTTGTTCTACTGTGGTTTCCTTTTGAACCCTTTAGATGACTTTCATTAGCCACCTTCCATACCTCCTCAATGAGCTTTCCCACACTCATGATGAACTACAAACAAGCCTACCCTCTCAACACCTCGTCAAGATTCCTCCTACTTCACCTATTAGCATTCTTGGTTCTCCTAAAGAACCTTCTAGCACTTCCTATGCTCTCTATAGGCTTAAGATTTGCATTCATTTCCTACAGCACTATGCCGTGAGGGTTCCCATACCATAGTCTCCTTTTTATTCATCAATTCAGAAATCAACATTCTGAACTCAAATTGCAAATTAATATTGCAAGATTCCTCTCCATAGTGTGCAATTCCTTTTGCACCCGCTCTGACACTGAAAATGGTGTAGGGGGGGTCGACCATAACTAACCTTACCAACACCTCCATGATCTGGTGGCTCCTACAATTAGCAAGACTGCCAAATTTAGCCCTCGACCAAATTCTGTACTAGATTTTTCTCTCCACAACTCTGTCTCTGTAACCGCCTTTCCGCAACAGGCTTTCCCACGACACTATTTTAGAAACCGCCTTTCCGAAACAGGCCTTTCGCAAGCGGGTTGCAGGATGTGCAGCCAACTTTCCAAAGTTGCTCCCGCGCAACTTTTCCTCCGTAAATCTCCCAACTGCCAGATCTTTGTGGCCTTCCCCACGACCGTCGATCTACGCTTTGGCGCGGATCTCACAGATCTTTGTAGATCCGTTATCGCCTTCGCAACCTCCATTGCGGATCTCTCTTATACCATGAGATCTCCGTCTGCAGACTCAATCTCCACCGTTCATTCTCTGCAATAAACTGGTTAAGGTAGAAAACTTGTGTGCTACGCTAATCGATCATGGAATCAATTGATCCAGCCTGCAAACTTAAAGAGTAATTATCCTAACCCTCATATACATGCATCTACGAACTATTCCAGCCATTCAAGCAACAATTTGTCCACATAGAGCTGCCATTCAGAAAACCACTGAAGTCAGCTCCGCACAGGCACACAGTTCAAACAGTAAATGCATAAAGGCTAATAACATTGTAAACACGCAACTACTCTTCCTATTAAGAAACCACACACACACACCACTCGGCTCGCCTTCTTCTATCTTCTCGAAATATTTACAAGTGAAACCAAACGCAAGTCTGTCCATCTCTCTGAATGGGATTCTAACCCAGTAGAACAGAACCGAAGAACATAACCCCGTATCCTTCTCTAAACTGCCTATTTAAGCTAAAATGTAACCTAAAACAAACAAAACAGAGCATGATGGAAACGTCCCTATCTCAACAAACAAACTGTGGCTTGATCTCTACGCAAGGAGTCATGATCCGCCATCATGCCTATCGGTGCTAACAAACTACGACTCAACAAAACAGCCCAAAAATCTGCCACAACATATGACCAACTCGTCACATTGCTGGCATGCCACGATACTCTTGCATCATATAGACAAGTAACAACGGTAAACACATTTTTTTAAATTAATACAAGATTACATTAGTTACTTCCTCAACTATTTATGTAACTCTTATGTCAAGTTTCAAAAGCCATCTCACTATTGGAATGCATTTATGTTGCTTCAACTTTCTTTGGTTCTCTTTAGCTCCATTTGTGACATGCTCACTACAATGCATTTTTGTTGTCATGCATCTACCATGTACCCAAGTCATACTTTGTGCACTTAAACTTTGTTATGCGCTCTTTTTAGATGCACATTTCTTCCACACACTCTCACTCTGCGTGTTTCTGGTCATGTTTCTTTGTGCTCTTCATCATTTTAGCATCTGACACACTAATTTCTTTGAATGTTTCACCCATATGCATTGTGCTTACTTGTGTTATGATTTATTATGAAACTCATTTAATGCACTCATAGAATTTGTTACTCTAAGGATGCCCCTACAACACATCTACTATATGACAATGCCTTTATCTAAGCCAAAACTATGTATTAACTTTGTGTTTCTCGCATGATATGTTATTTGAATGTAAGCTCTATTGTATGTGCATTATTTCTTCATATCTTTCATAGATACTCTCTTTAAAACTTCGATTCTTTTTTTCTTAATACCTACTTTTATACTTGTATTTAGGACTTCTTGAAACACTTGCATCAACTTAACACTTCATTACTATAAAATAAAATAAAAAATATTATCAATTTTTTTTTGAAAGAAATAAAAACTCTACACAACATCAATATCAAATTACTTCTAATATAAATTTATAAATAATTACAAATTATTTTAAAATTAAAAAAAATAAAACATTTATTACAGCTCTAAATCTCTCAAAAGATGATGTTTTAGATGTTGCAGACTTTTGAATCACGATTTTTGGCTCCAAGAAGATCCCTGGTTCTCTTCGACCTGATTTCAACCTCAGAGGCTCATCTTGCTGCTCCTGCTCGGTGGAGGAGCTGATCTCGGCTTTGGTTTCTGCAGGATTGGTTGCTGTGTCTTGATTGATTTGCTCGTCTAAGTCAGGCTCCTTTATCCTGCAGCATGGAGGACTTGCTCTTTTGTGTTCGGCAAGAGACCCTTTCTTGCTTCTGGTCTAATCTTTGGGTGTCTTTTCAGGAACTCTTTGTTCAATTGCCTTTCTCCAAGTAGGGTTGGTGTCCTCTTCTTCTAGGTTTTTTAGCTATAAGCAGATCCTTGGTGGCTTGATCATGGATGATGGAGGGGAACCTCCTCCTCCTCTTCCTCCTGAACTAGTTTCATTTAAAATATTGGTTTCATCCTATGGCAAACAGAAGGGGGGGGAACGCAGAGATTTGTGAAGAAGGTCGATATCCCCTCCGTGGAATTATCTGCTGACAAGACCTATTGATTTTCCCTCAACCTTGTTGAGCGTGGCCTCATTGGGAAATTCACTAAACTCTGCCTCTCTCCTAACGCTACAGATAGTTGGGTCAAGAGAAGTTGGAGGCCCTTAGTATCTGAAGACATCCGAAGCCACTTTGTTGGTAGAGTCTACTTCATGTTTTTGTTTGATTAGGTGGAGGACCGTGATCTTATCTTTCACAATGGACCATATTTCATGGGCCCTTAGGGTCTCTACCTGAACAAATGGACTCCTGATTTCGACCCTTCCCAGGATGTTCCATCTGCCGTCCCTGTCTAAGTAAGGCTTCATCACTTACCTCCTCACTGCTGGAACTCATATGCTCTGGAAGGCATCGGGAACAAGCTTGGAAATTACATTGACAGGGTAGAAAGGAAAGACCAATTCTCTTGTGCCAGAATTTGTGTTGAATTCGATTTGGAGGTGGGACTCCCAGAGGCGATCAAGCTTATAGTAGTTGACTGGTCTTACATCCAAGAATTGGAATATGGAAAATTTTTGTTTAAGTGTCGATTATGTCATGAATATGGTCATTTTGCACATAACCGCAAGAAATTTTTTTAAGAGAAACTTCAAAATGAAAAGGATGACCAGTGGACTCAAGCCAAGAAAGCTGGTAATTCCACCCAGGATCCTAGAAAGAAAGGTAAAGTTGGGAAGACTACAAAAGGTGACATTGCTGTTGGGAAGAATCTCCCCATTCCTTAGGTTGTAGAAAATATATCTTCCAATCAGTTTGTTGTTTTAAGCACTCCTGAAATTTCTGTTCTCGAAGAAGGTGAACTGCAACAACTAGAAGGACAAGCCGATGTTCCTGAATTTAATGCTAGACATATGGAACAAGTAGCAGTTTCTAATCTGGAACTTCCTATGGAAGGTGATCCCTTGCAACTAAATTCTCCATAGGGAGCCAAAGCTTCTCCTTATTATGTTGATATAACTAGGACGAAGCAGCCTGTTTGTTCTTACTCCTCTGAAGAAGATTCAATTGAGCACCTCTCTAAAAAGGCTGGTAGGAAGACAAAAAAGGAGACCCAGGAGGAAGAGGTCGAGAGACTTAAGATGCAAGGCTCTTAGGCCAGCATTGGAATGTCATATGGTAGGAGCAAGAGGTCAAGGCCCCCAAAGGGAGTTATCACTCCCTCCCACTTGGGTAAATAATGCAGATAATTTCTTGGAAGTGTGGGGGATTGGGGAACCCAAACAAAGCTGAAGCAATTAAAGACCTATTGAAGATGGTTTCTTTGGAAATTCTCTTGCTCCAAGAGACTAAGATTGAGGAGGAAGCTCTCCTTCTTCTCAACAAGTCAAAATGGAAATTGATAGCCGGCAAAGCTGTCAACTCAAGAGGCACCTCTGGGGGATTAGCTACTCTCTGGCGCGATGAAAATTTTCAGCTCAAACGATGCTTTGTCACCAAGCATTGGATCTTTACAGATCTTTTCCATATCTCCAGTAAGTCCTCTCTAGCTCTCTTTAACTTATATGTTCATGTCAATTACATCGAAAAAAATACTATTGGAGAACGTTATCTGAGTTTATAGAATCAATTTCTCCATCAAACACGGTAAGCACTGGAGATCTTAATATATCTCTAGCTCCAAGCGAAAAAAAAGGATGGGCCCTGCGGTAAAGATCAACTCGAAGATACAGTTTAGGAATTGATTCTTGCCTATTATATGATCGATATCAAACCTAAGTCTGGATGCTTCATGTGGTCCAACAACAGAGCTGGTTCAGCCAATATATCAGCCCGTCTCGATAGATTTCTTCTCCACAACTCTCTGTTGGATGGGAATTCCATCATTTCTTCAAAATTTTTGCCTAAGCCCTCATTTGACCACCACCCCATATCTCTTCTTTTTGAAAAAGGAGAATATCTCGGCCTCTACCGTTTCGATTCAATCCTCTCTGGACTAAGAGAGACGACTTTATGCATATAGTTTCTCAAGATTGGTCACAATACATTGATGGATCACCCAGCTATGTCTGGGAACAAAAGCTTAAAAAAACTAAAGTTGCTTTGAAAAAGTGGGTCAAAACTCCTCAGAATACTCCCACCAACATAAGGCATGAGAGTGGCTGAGTTATCCGCGATCTAGCTAGGTATGGAAGACACAGAAATCACTAAGTCTCAGTTATCTGTGGAACAGTCTGCTCAATTTAGAACTTCTCAATCCTTTCGTAAGGAAGAGGAACATCTTCGACTTAAGTCCAACAGCCTTTGGTTGTAGGCAGGTGATAAAAACAATACTTTCTTTCATCACCAATGTAGAGTCAGATTGTCTCGGAACCATATTTCAGAATCTCTATTGGAGAGGGGGTCATCATTAAAGGTCAGGAAATTCTAAAACAAGCTGCAAGCAGGCGTTTCCAACTCTTGTTTCAAGAAGATGGTCTTGCAGATAGTGAGGTGTCTGCTGAATTTTTGGGCAATGTTCCCTCTCTTATCACCATAGAGGATAATCAAGCCCTAATGAAACCCTTTTCTGAACAAGAGATCTTGGATGTCATCTGGGCTATGGAGCCGGACAAAGCTCCTGGGCTGGATGGATTTTCCTTCCATTTTTACAGATTCTGTTGGAACATAATAAAATTAGATATGATTTGAATGGTGACAACTTTAATAAAAAAGGTAAAGTTGGCGGGTGTACAAACTCTACATTCCTTGCTCTAATACCAAAGGAAGTTAATCCTTCCTCCTTTGACCAATTTCGTCTTATTTCTTTGTGCAATGCCCCTTACAAGATTTTAGCCAAGCTTCTCGCCAATAGATTCAAGTTATTGTTAGGTAAGCTGATCTCTCCTCTTCAAGGGGGTTTTGTAAAAGGCAGACACTTAGTCGATAATGTCATCCAGGTCCAAGAAGCTCCCCATTCAAGTTTTCAAAGGAAGGAGAAAGGGATGTTAATAAAGTTGGACATGAAAAATGCATTTGACCATGTAAAACTTCCCTTTCTATATGAAGTCCTTCTCTATTTTGGCTTTAGCTCTGAGTTTGTGAATTTGATCAAAGCCTGTGCAGACAAGCTCTGGATTGTGCCCCTTGTCAATGGTCGACCTACTGAATTTTTCCAAGCGACTATAGGTCTTCGCTAAGGATTCTCGATGTCGCCCTTTCTTTACATCTTGATGGTTGAAACTCTAAGCAGAAAACTTTTAGCTGAAATGGACGTTGGTTACATCCTGGGCATTAAGACTGCTAGGGGTGTGGACCCAATAAACCACGCCCTCTTCGCGGATGAATCTCTTCTTCTTGGAGGGGCCTCTTTAAATATTGCCAGGGCCTTCAATGTCATTCTCCAAAAGTATTGTCTAATTTCAGGAGCCTTGATCAATAATAAAAAAAGTGCAGTCTATGGCTGGAATGTAGAGCCTTCTGCAATTCTTCGAATAACAAGCTTCTTAGGATTCCTTGTCTTTGACAAGTGGGAGAAGATTAAGTACCTGGCGATGCCTAACCAACCCCTCCTTCCCTCTAGCTCAAAGTACTTGCCAAGATGAAAGCTAAAATTGTTTCCCGAGGTGGTCAATGGCTAGCTAAGGCTGGTAAGTTGATTTTGATCAAGTCAGTTTTATCAGCTCTCCCTATCTTTCAATATTCATTGTTGCTTGCCCCCAAGTCAATTTCAGCTTAGATCTCTAATCTTTTGTGTGATTTTCTCTGGAACGGTGGTAAAGGAAGTCAGAACGAAATGCATTTGACTAGTTCGGAAATTATCAAAAAAAACTTTTTTCAGAAGGTGGTTTACAAATTCAGGACCCTTGTTTAGCTAATCAGGCGTTGGGAGGAAAACTTCTATGGCAGCTCTATGTGGACAAATACCACCCTGTCAACAAGATTTTCAGAATGAAATATCTCAAAGGTGGTTCATTGAGAAATATCTCTTCCTCCAATACTCCCTCAGGTACAACTATTTGAAATTCCCGTAGAAGAGGCCTTGACAAATTTAATCAACAACTTTATTGAACCCCTGGAAATGGGAAGAAGATCCTCCTCTAGGAGGACAAAATTTCAGGAAACCCTGCTCTATCCTCTGTCACTTCGTTAGCAAAAATTATGGACTGGACAATTAACAAAGGCCTTCTCCGCTTGGCTGATATTTTCTCTTGGGATAGAGTTGGTAACTGGTTGGGTTGGTCTTTTTCTGATCTTCCTGACATTCTGGTTCCCCAAAAAAATCTGTTGCGTTCCTCCCTGTTTGGTCTTGCTCCAATTCACATCTCTTATAAAGACAACTAGGGCTGGGGTAACACTGGTTTTTACTTTGCTGCTAATGGATTTTTTGAACTTCAAGCTTCTCTCCCTTCAAGCCTCCCCACGACGATCTGGAAGTCAATTTGGTCATCGCACTGCTTACCCAAAGTAAACTTTTTTTCGTGGCTTCTCTTGCACAACAAGGTGCTGACCGATGACAATTTGTTAAAACGTGGTTTTAATGGTCCTTTCTAGTGTTGTTTTTGTAAATCAGACTTTGAATCGACTGACCATATTTTTACTGGCTGCAATTTTTCTAAACTAGTGTGGGCATTGGTGCTCTACGACACTAGATTTCCTGTTCCTATTCACAATTCTGTTAAAGACTTATATCTCAATTGGAATGAACGACGTCCCCACAAAATCGACGATGATGCTGTCTGGCATAAGATTTGGCATTCGATTCCTAAGGTAATTTGGTGGAAACTATGGATTTCCAAGAACAATTGCATCTTTAACTCTCAGTCTCTGAACCCAGTAGCGTTTAATGCCAAATTGCTAATTGTCGAATCAGCTAGAAATGTGATTTCCTCCTCTCCATTGGATGCTGCATTCTCAAATTGGTTGGGCTCCAGCTCTATTGTTTCGAGAAAGGTGACTTGCAACAAACCTATTAGTGCTATCCCTTGGCGTTTTCGTGCCTCTTTGGAAGAATTAATTTTTTTATGGATGAATGCTTCTTCTGCAACAATTTTTTTCGACTGTGCATCCAAGGGGAATCCTGGATTTTCAGGTGCTGGTGGCTTTGTTTCCTCTCTAGATAGGTTGACTGAATTCAGTTTTAGATGGGGACTTGGAATCATGTCAAATAACCAGGCTGAAAGCTATGGCCTCCTAAGGGCAATCCAGATTGCTAAGGATAGTGGATACAAATCAATCCAAATCTTCGGTGACTGAGATGTTGATTAAAGCGCTAAATTCAGTTGATTGCTTCAACAATCACTGCCTTGAACAAATCCCTGCTTAGAATTCGGATTTTATTGAAAGAGTTTGATTTAGTTGCTTCCTTCCACATCCTTCGGAATCTCAACAATCTAGCAAATATATTGGCTAACAAAGCATGCCTGCTTCCTCAGGACTTCCTTAGCATCAATGGAGCTTCCAACCTCCTTCATCCAATCCCATAATCCGAGTTTCATCATTTTGTAATTTGTTCTGTTGGGAGTCTCTCTCCTTATCTTCAAGTTTTTGTACAGGTTTTGGTCCAATCGAAGTATTTATTCGCAATTGTGTAAACGAGTTGAATGGCAATTGTTATCTCTGACTGTTGTTTTTTCATCATCATAAATAAAAAAATATATATCCATTTTGGTTAAAAAATAAATCTCTCAAAAGATCCCATGACAAACAGAGGGGCCTTCAGATGACTAGCCACCTGCTCAGAGAGAGAGAGGGTTCGCTTCACTATGTTCCAAAGAGGAGTGGGTGGAGGTAGCTCCGATTCTGATTCCTTTCTTAAGTAAGTGGTTGTTGGGCAGCACTATCTATCCAGCCAACGTTTAGATACAACTTTCCCAAAACTCCTACCTATCGTTTTAACATTATCTACTTGCTTGTCCGATCATTGCAGTTCTTGGATCACAATCGAAGCCTTTATCCACTATGGGCCTGGCCGATTCCTTCCTGCACCTCAGCCTGCTACCCGTATTGATCTTGCTAACTTGCAACGATGAAGTTGATGGGGTTGGGATGGCTTCCTTCCTGGCTTGCTTGGGCAGAACAGAACTATGAATCTTTACTCCATAACCAAAGAAGTTCAGTTAGTTGAGCCCTATCTCGTAAGGCCGGGGTGCCAACAAAGGAAATTGATTTCACCAACCAAGAAAGATATGCGATTCCCCCTCACTTCTCAAGTATAAGGTTGAATGGGCGGGGAGTAAAAAAAATGTTCATTTAAAAATTAAAAAATAAAACATTTATTACATCTCTAAATCTCTCAAAAGAGTCCGCAAGGGTGTGGCTCATTGGGGGTTCCGTTGTTATGAAGTCACTTGTTGTAAATTGGAGGTCACGAGATCAATCCCACTCGGGTTTACCTGTGTCCCATGTCTTGCGGCGGGTGTGGGGCACCTAGAGTTATAGTGGTAGCGGGAATGGATCCCTGGACCCTGTATCACACAAGTACCAACGATTCCCATACTAAAAAAAAAAAAAAAAACAAACAAAACAAAAAACAAAAAACAAAAAACAAAAAACAACTCTCAAAAAATCCACGAGTAAAAAAATGTTCATTTTAAAGGTATCAAGAATAAATATCTAATGAAAAAAAAGACACATTATATATTTCAATTTATACATTAGAAAAGTTAAACATGCAATTTTCTTATGTCTAGCTTTAACGTTTATCTTTAAAAAAATCCTATAAAATATTCATTTTTCATGGTATATAATTCAACTCTCATTTATTCATTATAAATAAGTCAACTCTCGTTTGAGACAATTTCATTGTATATACATGTAACCGATTTTATTTAATTATATGTAAGTTAACTTTATAAAAAATGTATAGAAAAAAATTCATAGTTAGCCATTATTACGTCGAAGACGTTCTTCTCCCAGGTCCGTTTTTAGCCACCGTGGCGAAAAACGGTCGTCCCTTTCGCGAATTATTTGTTACCGCCTGTCAATTTGATTGCCCAACCAACGTTTGCCACGTATTTGGAAAAGTTTCCTTTGCTGTGGTTGCATGTTTGTTGCCTCTACGTTCATTCCCTGTACCTCCATCGAACATAGCTGAGGGATTTGTGGTCATAGGCTGTATTCTGCGCAGAGATATATGTGCCCACTTGCTGAAGGCGTTTCATAAACTAAAATATGAGCATCAACAACGTCCCTCACGTCCACATATGCCTGTGTTAAGTTCGCATACGTCTTCGCTGACCCTGCTTATAATCACCATATCACAACATTATGCTATTAAATCACTCACATTCCACTATATATGTAACCGATGTTGTTGATGGATCTCCTTAGAAGATGTTTTAGTTTGGAATCTTGGATGAAGTATAGAGGATGGCAAGTATGAGCATCTCGGAGGGTTGGAAGGAGTGGAAGAAAGACTTGACATTGTGAAAGTTGATATTCTCGATTACCATAGCTTAGTCTCAGCGAGGGATCAAGATTGAAGGGCTGGTCTTAATTTCATATAGAAGGTTATATATTCATGTAGCCCTTCATTGATGAAGGGCTTTCAAAAAACTCACATTTCAAATGACAGTAACAAATTAATTGTACATTTCATTAATTAAAAACAAAAAAATTAAATTGCAAAATGGGATTTGTCATTTTAATGGGATTTGTAAAATTGCACAAGTGAATGTATATCCCTGCCTACATTGTGTTCAATCTATTTGATCAGAGCTTCGAGCAATGATTCCTTACATTGAAGCTATTCGGGATGACCTACCTTCTAGCTTTGACCTTATGGCTACTTCTATTATTATCTATCCTGTCTATGATCTTAAAAAGGTTAATTGTAGATAAACAAGCTGTTGTAAACCTCGCCCTATTGAACCACCCGCCCTCTCAGACAACATCATTTGTACGCTGCTTTGTCTACTGATACCAGCTAGCAGCAAATAGAACCCGGCCAGCAGCACACCTTTTTAGACAACATTATCTGTATGCTCTGTCTAGTATATCCCTGCCTACATTGTGTTCAATCTATTTGATTGGGGAATAAGTCTACAATTGCTCAGACGCTTTAAGGTTCATAATAAAAAAGGAAGCCGGATAGTACAATCTATGGCTATAAATTTGGAAGTATGGATTGAGGACGAAAAAACGTGCTCACTTAAGAGACCATTCTTGATGGCGTTGAAGGAATTCAAAACAAGAGGCAGCCTATGCTAGAACTCCGAAGCTTCAGTCATAAAATAAAATCTATAGGGGAAGCAGAAGCAACCAAAGCTGAATGTTTTGAGATTACTGAGAAATTGATAAACTATAAAAAAGATGAAGACCTGAAGAATAAACAATGGAGGTTTTTGCACAATCATCATTTGAAAGTTTCACAGGGCCAATTCAGAGAATTATCCTTTGACAAATATAAAACTAAAGTCTTCAAAAAGTAATAGGTTGTCAACTAATTAACTTGTGCTTGAATGCATGCACATCTCCACCTTACAGTAACAGGGAAGACAAATTTATATAAAATTACCTTGGCTGCCGGAGTTAGCCAATGAATCTAACGAGTTCTTCCTCAGCCGTTCATTGTGTCCCGCCAACCTTCTCCTGCAACTTCTCTTTGCGTCGTCAAATTCTGCTATGCCATGGAATCTAGATAGGCACCACAACACCCAATTATTCATGTGTATTATCAAATTATATACTTAATATGTATGGATCCATGTTGACCTACTCAGAAAAAAAACAGTGAGGTGCAACCGTCTCCTGGTTAGTTACCTGCTACACTGCTGACAGAAGCGTTGCTCGGTACCAAGAACAATGACTTTGGGGGCTTTGGAATGCATTTCACAAACTTTATGTCTCTTGTGATATTCTTTTGCATTTGCAATTGCCAACACTACGTTGCATCCTTCCACTTGAAAACGGGGAGGTTGCGCGGTCGAAGCCGGCAAAGCCCTCAGCTTCTTATAAAATCAATCGCCAGCCACTGGATTAATTACCTTAGCCGGATTCAAAATTAAAATGGGTATCTTCATCAGTGGAAGCTCCAACAAAATAATTCTGTTGGAGATCTCAGTAAGAAATTGAAACTATTCCCTCATCCTCGTACCTTAGATGAGCCCTACGGACCTCACAAAATCTGTCGGAGATAATCTCAATTCAAATAGCCCGCCATTAGCCCATCATGCCCATGGTCGTTGCCTGTAGTAGGCTTTCATTGCCATGTTCCCACCCAACGACAGGATAAGGATCAAATCACTCGCCGACAGGGGCTCCCAAATTACCCACCAGAAGTTACGGAGCCAAGTTGTTAACATACATGATATTTATTTACTCTAGTTTACGCCAGACGATCTGTCTTGCCTCTTGATTAAGAAATCCCTTGTACCAACAGTTTTGGCAAAGATCTGGAAAGATCGCATGACAGATAATTAAAGCTGTACTGTGATTTCAGATTTCAGATGAATAAATGTTTGATAGGAAGTTTTGCACCTCACACTTCTAATGAAATTTTAAAATAAACATTGCACTTATTGAACTACACTTCTGAGACGGGCTAGGAGGCCTTTGACGGGCGATGACGGGTTCAATTTTGATCCCTGGTCTCAGCTCTCCGAGGATGCCACGGTGTCTTTCACATGGATTGCCTTCTCAACGATGACGCTGTATTTATTTTTCACCTCATTCATTCGTGCGTGTATATATATGTGATTAATGTCTCTTATATTCTTGAATTCCTTGCTTGGGATTTCAAATTGAATATATTTGTCTGTGATGATGGCGCAGGATCAAGTTATAGAGCCGTCCGTTATATTAATATATTTACATATATTTACATATAGAGGATGGCAAGTATGAGCATCTCGGAGGGTTGGAAGGAGTGGAAGAAAGACTTGACATTGTGAAAGTTGATATTCTCGATTACCATAGCTTAGTCTCAGCTCTCCGAGGATGCCACGGTGTCTTTCACATGGATTGCCTTCTCAACGATGATGCTGTATTTATTTTTCACCTCATTCATTCGTGCGTGTATATATATGTGATTAATGTCTCTTATATTCTTGAATTCCTTGCTTGGGATTTCAAATTGAATATATTTGTCTGTGATGATGGCGCAGGATCAAGTTATAGAGCCGGCAGGGAAAGAAACGAGGAATGTTATGGAGGCCTACGCAAAAATGAGGGTGAACCGCGTAGTCTTTACATCTTCCATCGGTGCGGTCTACATGGATCCTCACAGAGACACTCACGCCATATTCGATGATGATTGCTGGAGCAATTTGGAATATTTCATACGAACTAAAGTAATATTTTGTTTAACCAACAATAATTATAGGTAGTAGCTTATTCATTCAACTAAATTGTATGTAGCTAGTGGTGGAACCCTATAAGCTAATTATGCTTCTTGGTGTGGCACATTAATGCAGAACTGGTACTGTTATGCAAAGGCTTTGACAGAGAAAGTTGCATGGAAGATTGTAGAGAGAACAAATTTAGAGATGGTAGTGATCAATCCGTCTCTGGTTTTAGGTCCATTGTTGCAATCCACCATGAATGCCAACACTGCTCATATTATGAAATATTTGACAGGTCGGTAATGTTATAGTTGTATACTTGGCGGACTCAATTGATGGAAACATAATAAGGTTGAATTGACCATAAAGAAACACCACATAAACAACACCGAAAACAAGCATCTTCCTGTTTGAACAAACTGGAATTGTACACGTTTCCAGCATATATTATTTAATGATTTATTATTATATATATTATCTATTCATTATACGATTTATTATTATATATATTATTTATTTCATATCTAATATATTATAAGAGTTTACTTTAAAAATAAGTGTATTATGTAGTTTGTGGCTAAGTAAATGGGAAACAAAAGACATAAAATTTAATGATTTTGTGTTATGTAGGTATTTGTACTTATCAATTAAGATATTAAGGGGAGTTTTTTTTTTGGGTAAGGTTTGTACTTTTGAATCAATAACCTTAAGAAAATAATACATTAAGAGTACATCCATTCACCCTTTATTCTAGGCTTTATGGACTTATTTTTGGGATGTTTTAGATCTTAGGTTTCTCTATTTAAAAATATTTAATTACAGATATGTTCTTTTGACTCTTATATTAACAATTTGGAAGTTTTAGCAATTTGTGGACTCCACTTAACATTCATTGTATTAGGTGATAATCTTAAAATTAATAAAAGGAAATTAAAACTATTGAAATGAAATAAGTTTTATTAATATATTTACATAAAATGTTACATGGATAGAACTCTCATTTTTAATTTGATTTGTTATTTAATGTCTTTTAGTACTTTTAAATGGTAATATTATTTTCCTAGCCAGTATTACTAAACTTTGAAACATGTTAATAATTATTTCGACCCTTTGTTATAAATAATTAATACATTAATATATTTCTAAAAAATAATCTTATTAAAAATTAATATTATGACTTATCTCATTTCCTTAAAAGAGTATTTCAAGCATATAAAAATATTCATCTTTATCTATGTTAAAACTAATTAAATCTTTTACACTATCACACTTTTTCACATTTATCTTAAAAAAAATTTAATTAATTAAAAACATAATTTTATGTCTTTTAAATTTGTAAAACTTCATATAAGTTAATTTATAATGGCCATCTATTTTAATGTTAACTCCTTAATATTTATGAAACAAATTAATAAATGATTGAATGACTTTCTAATTTTCAAATTTCAATTGAACAAATGTTATTTTTTAAATTGAATTAATGTGCATATAAAATAATATTAAAACATGTAAATATTTTTAAAAATATATATTTTTAATGAAATAATATATATATATATATGAATTAAAATTGAAACTTACTAGTCTAAATTATAGGTATATGAATTAATTTATGTAATTGATTAATATCCATTTTTAAGATCATTTATACAATTACAAATGTACTATAAAATTAAATTATATTAGGAACTAGGTCACAACACTTCCAAGAAATAATTGATTTATTAGTTCCTCTCTTAAGATACTTAGTTTTTATGTAACAAAATTAATTGCTTTATTTTTTTTAAACTTTAAATTAGAGAATATTTAATTCAATTAAATATTAATTTCACTTAATTTAAAAGGTAGATACCAAGCTACTTTGCCACTAATTATACCTATTTACTTAAGCACTCATGAATAATATATCTTAATATATTTATATTTATATGTGATTCACAAATCAAAAAATTGAAATTCTTTTTTACTTAAGCATAAAAAAAAATAGAAAATAGAATTGATATTTTATAATTTTCATAAAAAGATCCAAAGAAGTTATGTATTTTTTTGAATTGATATTTTATAATTCATAAAGGATTTTAAGAAGTTATGCATTTCTTTAAATTTATATATTATAAATTTTATATTTTATAAAAGATGAAATTAACTTATTTATTTCTTTAATGAGATGAAAAATTACATGTCTTTTGTTTTCTATATTGAGGAATTAGTAAAGGTAAGAGTAAACATTTGATAGAGAAATTGATATTTTATAAAAACTTTAAAAAATATTTGTTTATATATATATATATATATATATATATATTAGAATCTCAGTATATTAAATTTGTGTGAATTTTTATTTAAGAATTAGAATAAGATAATGCACGTGGAAAATCTTATTATGGTTAGTAATTAATAATATTGAAAATTAAATCTAAATATAATGATGGTTGGTGTTATTCATGAAAGATGTTAATAAATTTGTGTGGCAAAATCTTTTTATGAAGTAATTATATATATGACAAGGCCTTTTCAAAGTATTTAATAGATTTTTTATTTGTAATATGACCATTTAAAAGAAGAATTTTATTTCGGGATTTCTTTAATAGGAAAACCTAATAAAAGTGCAAGTCCTTTGTGTTGGGCCTCTGGTAAATAGATGTTTTCAATAGTAATTGAAGTCTACTTGGTTGAAAATTGGAGTTTAGTGTATTGTAGTAGAAGGGTTACCCTTGAGTTTTGTTTGCTTCAAATTTGTGGTAACACAAGATTGCATCTTAGTTAAAAATTAGGGTTAATTAATATTTTAAGCTAAACACTTGTGTGTATTGGTTCAATAAAAGAGACTATGACATGCTAAGATTGTCATCACAATTTGTGCAACCTTATCCAATAAATCATACCTCTGTAACCCACTCACTAATTTAAACCTCCATGTTAATACAAGCTAAATCACCTCACTTGTGGATAGACATTCTTGTTATTCAAATAAAATCAAATCTTATTTTAAGAGGCCTTTTAAAAATATATATTTTCAAAACTTTCTTTACAAAAATTATTTTCTAATCATAAATCTAATTTTAAGCTTTGCTTGTACTATATTTCAATTACAAAATAATTTATATTTAGTATTTTTTTACTAACTAAATTACAACTATTTATTAATATAAAAGATATATATTCTACATTTTGTATTTTAAAATTAACGAAATTATCAACTTTTGTCAACATAATATCAGTTTTTATTTGTATTAACAAAATAAAAAAATTTGAAGATTTCACTTTCAATTTGGAGAGCATTTGTCTTTGAAGTGGAATTTTTATAAATGATAGAGTAGAAGGTGTGTGTATGTGTATCAATTTTCATTTAAATAAATTTTGAGATGTAATAAGTTGTAAAGTACAATAAACACATGATGAAGGAAGACTAATTTTAAGAGGTCCAAAGAAGAAAAAAAAGTTATCTAAAAATAGATTGGTCATAGTGTAAAAGTTTGGGAAGTGAGCCCTCTCTTAAATTTATGACAATTATATGCATCACCCATAATTTTTTGAGTGATAGTGAGATATCGTTTGTTGATCTTGTTTGTACATAACAAAAACATCCATACATATTGGACATTGACAAATTATTAAGGGTGACTAACTTATTGTGAACCGTCCTTGGGAAGCTACATTTCTTAGAGTACAACACCATTAAAAAAATAGTCCCTAGGCATTGTAAAGACACTTATTATAAAGGAAGAGAAAAAGGACGAGGAAATGATAAAAAGGAAGATACAACATCCCTAAGGAGGAAAAAACAAGGAAGCACATGCTATTCAGGATTTTTGTGGTATAGAGAATTTTCCCTTAAGGATTTTGTGTTATGTTTAGAAAATAAACCACCAAATTGTGTATGACATTACACAAAAAATGTTATTTCTAATGGTCAAGTATATTTTCAATTATAGGATATAATTATGTCTCTACCAAAATTTCACAATATGAATATTTAAGAAATAAAAATGTGCTTTATTTTTATTATACGATTATGTTAACTTGAAATGGGGTAAGAATTATGTTAAATTAACATAATAGCAAAAAGAAAATGTCAACATTGCATAAGTTGAATCTATATTTTTTCATTAAAATCATCATTCAAATTTATAATCAAAATTAATTTTACTTCTTTTTTTTCTTCGATGTTATTTTACATCTTTTTGGGGCAATTACTAGTT
The DNA here is from genome assembly GCA_001517045.1 of Pseudotsuga menziesii. Taxonomy (NCBI): domain Eukaryota; kingdom Viridiplantae; phylum Streptophyta; class Pinopsida; order Pinales; family Pinaceae; genus Pseudotsuga; species Pseudotsuga menziesii. Next base: position 669,511 of record LPNX010269639.1, on the reverse strand, counting down.
ATAAAATTCTTTGGTCCCAAATCTCCTAACAAGGTGACTCGAGGACGAAATCATTACGACCACTCTAAACATATGAAAACAAGGAACAACCACTCAAACATATAAAAACAAAGGAAAATTGCATATAAGTTAGTCTATACTTTAATTTAAAGTTTTGTTGATATTTATAATATTTTAGTTTTTTAATCATTAATGATAATACAAATTCATTATTAAAATTTTAATTAAAAACAAATCAAAGTCGTTTTGGTGTAATAATTTTAATTAAAAGAAACAATGATAAAATATGGCTAGTTAAAAGGGGAAGGGGGGAAGGGTGAGAATGTAATGTTTGCATATTTTCTCATCTACCCATTAATAACGCAATTTTCCATAAAACTTTATTAAAAAAATTCTACATTTACTGGATGTCGAATATTTTTTCTTACCATTCACTCTCATATAACTGTCAATTAATTGATAAATAATTGTCTCCAACTGCCATCGAACATACTACTAAATAAAACCATTGAACATACTAAATGAATCGTTGTATGATAAGAAACTTTAACGAGAAAACATTACTCATAAGATAAAATTAAAGTCAAATACGAAATAAAAATACTTAAAACTTTATAATTTATAAACCATCCTCTTATGAAAGCCTATTACATGTAGTGACATGAACCCAAATTTTTTATCATAAATGATTCTTTGAAATATGAATCACGCGATTATACATTATTTTTGCCACATTTTATGTCGAGTTTCTAGGTATTTCAAACCAATTTACTTTCAGTAATGACTCAAACATAAATTCATGTTGAATGCTATGTAAGATTCATACATGGAAAATAAAAGCGTCCATAGGCTTAAACAAATTTACTCTCAATAATGAAATAATGAAATATAGTTTCATGTTAAACATACATCTAAGATTCATACAAGTAGAAAAATAATAAGGATAGAGCCTTACAATATTTCATATGATGTTTATAAAAAATAGATTAACATTTTTCTTATTCTAAACTAATTGATGTGAAGCAGAAAAATAATAAGGCTAGAGGCTTACAATATTTCATATGATGTTTATAAAAGTAGATTAACATTTTTCTTATTTCAAACTAATTGATGTCAAGCAGAAAAATAATAAGGCTGGAGGCTTACAATATTTCAATATTTCATACGATGTTTATAAAAAATAGATTAACATTTTTCCTATTCCAAACTAATTGCAAATTCCTCCAATATGCCCACTTCAACATCAACATGTGAATCGTAAGCAAAACAATAGGAAAGGGAAAGGTCACGAAGTCATAAAATAATTTCATAAGCCATAATCTCGTAGGGGCACTCCCGAACCAGATAACTTATTAACATGAAAGGAGTAGAATAATTTGTCAATTTACCAATACTGAACCCTTTTGAACAAAACTCAAACTTGTTTACTTTGGTAGGAATTTTACACAGTGAATCCTTAGCTCTTCGACTTAGCTTCAACGATAAATCAATCTCCTACTAGACATTTCACCAAGTTAACAATAGATAGTGAAATCTTCGTGAAACGTAGAATTTCCCTAGCCTTACATATCATTAAAAAAAATCATAACCAAAACTTATCAGAAAACAAGAGGCACTCCATGTGCCCTATTTAGGCAATCCATTGGCCTTGCAAAATATGTTCCCTTTTCATTCAATTCCCACCATCAGACGTGGTTGCCATTATGTACATGCGCCATACTATGATCTTTGGGGTTTTCCTATGATCTGTTCATATTTTGGAAAGCATATCAAGATTCATTTTCTATTCTTCAAAACAATGAAGATAAAGAATCATACCCGGATAAAGAATCATACCCGGTGTCAGTGGAAGATGAAGCATGAATATAAAGAACATGCGTACCAGGTCTGAATGGGAGATGAAGCATGTGGAAAATGAACATCCAGCTTCATTCATTCAAGGCAATGATAGACCATAAGATTGTTTGAAGATAATCATGGCACTGGGTAAACTGCTTACAGTTATGAATACATATCCAGGCGAAGGTAAGCAACAAGTTGGGGCAAGCACCCCATCGTGAAAGTTGCATATCCCATTGCATCGTTCACAAAGGTAAGCAACAAGCTAGGGTAGGCACGCCATCGTGAAAACTCCCTATCCCATTGCATCGTTCACGGTCGACCGGTACATGTCCAATCTTAAATGTCATCCACAGTTTGCTTCGTTTGCTATGCTACCGCTATGCTACCATGGACATTAAATAAATATCTTTCTTAAGATAATCTACAATGGTGGTGGCATGTCAAAACAAATGGCAGTGGTGGCATGTCAAAACAAAAGGTCGTAACAAAGGTGGTGGATGGAACGTTCCAAACATCTCCGGCTTCTACATATTCAGTTGCGGAGGCCATGTCATGTTCCCTAACATATACAAAGCAATGAGGGATCTCTTTCAATTTTCCAAAGTACCTCATACTACTCCTAGGCCTAACTTTATAGCCTATCAAGGTTGGATTTTACTCCCATGCTTATTAAGGTTGGATTCCTTGAAAAATGGTAGAATCATTCTTAATATCTAAACTACTCAAACTCAATTATATGTATGCGATCATGAAGTAAATGAAACATTTATAAACTTACGTTGCAATGAGTTTTTCTATGATAATGGCAGTATACATAGGCCTGGCCTTCATGTGTGCCACGATGTTTAGAGTAGATACAAAGTCCCAGATAACATTGAACATTCCAAGGCTCTTGGTAGTAACTAAGATAAAACTGACTATAATAATGCCCATGACAAAGTAAGCCTTGGAGCTTACCCTAGTGGCAATGCAGATGGAGAGTGTCCTCCCAGCGTCCATGGGCTCGAAATCCCCCATGGTTATCAGAGCCGCAATTAGCTCCATTCTTCTCATCATCGTTCTGGCAATGGCTATCACATTGCCATACTTTAACTACATATTGCATGGCACTCACAGGTTGTCTCCTTAGCACCTGCATCTCAATCGTTTCCCCCTATTTTCTTCTATATCAAGATCTTCCTCTCCAGCGTGAACCAACCTGGTATTCCTTTCCTCCGCTTACACGCTTAAAGCACAAAACAAGCGTGGAACCATTCAGTGTGAAGCTACTTTGACAGATGAATTCAACACAGGCCTCGACAATACTGTTGTTTCCATTGCTACAGTTTTGTGGTACAATCCGCATGCAGAAGCAACGGTGGTGAAAGAGGCATGTAGTAGAGACCCAAGCTGTTAGTACATTAAATCTAATGTACATTATGAATGTTAGGTGGGTTTAGATGGTTCTCCATTAATTAACTAGCAACAACCACATTAATTTTATCAATGTGTTTGAATATGCATAGGCTTAAATTTAAGCACATATTATATGGAAAAACATTAATATAAAAAGTATGTGCCTAATTTACGCCTTTCAAAGTATTCAGACACATTAATAAAATTAATGTGGTTGTTGCTAGTAACGGGTGAGCGCATAAACATATCTACAATGTTTTAATAGAAATAATATTGTTTAATTATTTAAAATATATAATAAACAATATAATTTATTTATTACCGCATTATTTAATTAATATAAAATATTAAATAAAACATAATATAGGTAAAATATTATTAATACAATGTTTTTCTCTATAATATATATGAAAAATATATCACAAAGTTAATTATATCCATATTATTTATTATATATGTTAAGCATACTTTTTTTTTAACAGAAACTATAAAAGGTTTATATAAAACAAGCTGTGCATAGCCATTCATTACAGTAGTGGCATTATAAAGTATTCATGCAGATCAAAAATGCTGCACAGAAAGCTTATCCGAGGAGTTTTCCAAAAAACTACACATAAAGATTGTTCAAAACAGCTAATGTCGCGGGTAGTATATACCCTTATAAACTGGTTACATAGTAAAAGACAGTAAAACATTGAACCATAATTAAAGGAAAATAGATTAAGGATTGCCTCTAAAGTTCCTGGGCTGAACTACAGACTCTTCCTCCATTGGGTGCTCAGCTGCTGCAGTGGCTCCATTCACCCTGCTACCCTGGTTCATGGTTATTAAACGATGGAGATCTTCCTGAATCCTGTCAACTTTGCCCATTATCTCTCTAAGGTTGCTCTCATTATCATCAATCCAAGCGTCGTGGTTGCTGATCTGCAAAGAGGTGTAGCTCACCGTTTCTCCCATGCTCTTAACCTCTCGTGCAATTTCTTTGTTGTCCATTATATAGATTGCTAGCATTTCATACAGACACCGCAGGTTCCTTTTTACATCCATTATTCCTACACTTTCACCAGCCTGGGACATCCTGTCTACTCCTGTAGAGATGTCAATTCGAGCAAAGAGACTATATAAGGCACGAACAGAACCAGCAAGGAAACAGGCATGGTTCTCGACCGAGAGACCACTGAGAATAAGACTGAGCATTATGAGCTCCTGTTGCAGCGAGGAACCTCCATGCCTTTCTTGGCAAACCAAAGTGCCCACTGCACCTTCCTGCCACCCTGTGCGAGCTTCTCCCCAAATTGCCAGAATGCGAGAGAGTTATACATGAGTCGAGGTTTGGAGACCACAACGCTGAGAGGGAGCTACGCAAGCATGTGGTAAAGGATGCGAGGGCAAGCCTTTCCTTCACGAAGGAGTGAGTGATGGGGAGTGCCTGCCATGGGATACCCTGCAGCCACCCCTCTCCAACACCTGCAACAACATTCAGCAGAACTTGCGCTGCCTCTTGAGAACCAGGGCCGAGAAATGAAACGGAGTGGATAGGCATAATGCTACGAGGAGAAGACATAACATAATGTTCAAAGGGACGTTGAGCGTGCGAGGAGGAGAGACATTTACCCCTGGGCCGGTTGGCCATTAAGTCTGCAAAGACCGAGAGAAGGAGGGGGTGGATGGAAAGCCACGTGGCGGAGGGAGGAGGGAAGGCAAGACAACTGATTAAATGAATGGAGTCGACGGAAAACCGTGTGGAGTGGAGGCTAGCTGTTGGGAGGTGACGCTGGGTGACGGATGGAGGAATGAGGGGGGGGATAAGGGTAGAGGGATAGGAAAGGAATATGGGTTTAAAAAAGAAGGAGAAGGAGGGATAAGGGGCGAGGGATAAGGAAGGGGGAGAGAAGGAAAGAGAAGGAAGTAAAGGAGGGGGGCCTTTGAGACCTCTTATAAGCTGAGAGAGGGAGCCGCATAAAATGAGAATGCAAGGGAGACTTCCGACACCGCATTAAGGGATAAATTTATGAATGGGAGGATTTTCGTTCTGACTGTAATGCCCTTGTGGGAGAGAGGCTCCCATGTTAGCCAAAGTGTCCGCCGCAGAATTATTGTGCCTAAGGATGTGGAGTGTCTCATAGGATTTACACATGAGAAGCTTGGCTTTGTCAGACAAGCGGCAACAATTGACTGCTCCAGAGGGGTATCCATTGATTAGTTTGAAGATGACATGTTTGGAGTCTCCGAATATCAGAACCTTTCGAAGTTTTTTTGCGTGTAGAAGATAAAGGCCCTGAAGAAGTGCCAGCCACTCAGCTTCATTGTTGGTTCTAGTTCCTAGACCCCATGCGAAGGTTTGTTCGACATGTCCTCCGGGATCCAGGAGGATCCCCCCGCTCCTGCCACCCCTTTAAGCATACTTTATTATTTAATACCTTTATAATTATATATTTTAATATCCATTTGTAATTTTTTTTTTTAACAAAAACTGAGAAATTTTTTGATTGATTAAAAAAGGCTGTAGCCCAGCCAGGCATACAAAGAGGAATTCTGAAAAAGAATGCTGATGTCCTCTATTAGAACAATCAGCCTTCTTAAAAGTGCTTCGAGAAATGAATCCCAAATATTTCTGATGCTATTTCGAGAAAAGGACTACTTGCAAGAGTAGACTCTCACAAATTGAGAGCAGAGAAGAATACAGAAACAAAACATTAAACAGGCGGAGAGGAGTGCCCCTTAATGAAAGGATGCAACTTCTTCTGGGAGCCCGTGCTGATGTTTGAGACTGCTTCCTTTTCTCTACGTTCTTTATTTGTCTTTCATCCTCTGGTGAGGGGAGGAGAAGGAGCTGAGACGTCTTCGGAGTCAGAGGTTCCTTTTGACGAAGGGATCAAGGATGCCGGTCCTGCCTGGGATGGAGTCTCGCGATTCAAAACGCTGGGATCTTTCTTTGAACCTGGAGAAGCAGGTTTTGGAGAAACTTGTTCAGCTACCTCCACGGAGCCTATGGGGCTAGAGTTGCCCTGATCCTAGACAGTTGCTACTTCAGGTTCTTGTGCTTCATCTTCTTGGAGTACAGCAAAACTATTTTTGTTTTCCGGTCGTGGAGCATCTGCAAGAGGAGAATGATCTACCTTTTGCTGAGGCGCTTGAGGCTCCTTTCGTCGGGGAGGACGACGTCGATTGGAAATCGTCTGGAACTCTGTATCATTGGGAGCTGGGGGATTTGCTGTTTTCTGTGGATCTGCAAGCTTGGGGCAGCTTTTAGCGAAGTGGCCGTATACATGACAGAAGTTGCATTTGAATGGGATCTGCTCGTAATCCAGTTCTTGAATGTGGCTCCATTCCCCTAAAGGGAGCTTTAGGGCCTCCGGAAGCCCTTTCTCTAGATTCACCTCTACGCAGATACGGGCACATCTGTGCTGACCCCCTTTTGGTTCTGCAGTATCTAGATAGCGGCCTAGCTTATTACCAATATCAATCAGAGTAATTTTCCCCCAAAGATGAAGAGGGAGGTTAGGGAGTCTTACCCAGACTGGAGCGGCAGTGATCTCTGCTTCTAGGTTAAACCCCAGAGACCAAGGGGCTAAGAACAGACCTCTCGAGCCCATGCAGAAAGGGCCCGAACAAAAGACAAGGTCTCTTTCTTCCTTATTTGAGAATAGGAATACAAAAAACCCTCGTCCAGCTGCAAAGAGAGAGACCTGCCCTTGCAGAAGAGGATTCCAATGTTCTGCGATCCAGATCTCCACCGCCTTAGGGCTGGGCCACAACCCTGTGAACTTGCCAATGAGAGCTTGCTCAGAGAGGGTGAGAGCTTTCTGGCATGGATCCAAAGGAGAGAGCTCTAGAGAAGGGACCTCGTCCATCTTTTTCACGAACTTGGAGGAAGAATGAGAAGCTGCCTGAGGAGCGGCAGCTTGAACAAGGGCCTTGAAGGCGGCGAGCTGGGCATGAGAGCCCATTTCCTGAGAGAACTCCACGCTGAGAAACCAGCAGCAAAACCCCACTTTGAATATAAAAAGCAGCAGCAAAACCCCGCGCTGAGGACGAGCCCGAGCTGAGGACGAGGAGCAAAGCCTACAATCTAGCCAAGCTTGGCTCTACGCAGGAGAGGAGGCGGTGGCTAGGGAAACCCTAGCCATGGATCAGGCGCTCCGCTGTTCCGTTCTCCATCGCATTTTTTGAGAGTTCGCTCTTATTTTAGCTTTGTGTATCTTCTTCTTTATTCCATTTGTAATTAATTACATGATATCATTTAAATAAATTGTCTCAATATTACAATTAATAAGACATATTAATTTATTAATATTGGAAATAAATCTCATATACTTTGGAGATATTTATTAATATTGTGAAACAATCCATGTAATAATAATGCTTTTCTTATTCATTATAATAGTTTATATTATTTTAGATGATAATAAAATAATAATAATAATAATAACTAAGTATAATTTAATAATAATAATAATAATTAATATTTAATTACACAATAATATTATTTAGAAAATAATATTTTATATGTTAATAAAACAATAATAATAATAGTTAATTAAGTGTAAGTAAATAATAATAATAATTAATGTTTAATTATACAATAATATTATTTTGCATATATTTTTTTAGATGTCAATAAAAATAATAATAATTGTTAGTTAAGTGTAATTAAATAATAATTATAATTAATGTTTAATTACATAATAATATTATTTAAGATGTTAATAAAATAGTAATTATAATAGTTAATTAAGTGTAATTAAATAATAATATAATTAATGTTTAATTACATAATAAGATTATTTAAAATATATTATTTTAGATGTTAAAATAATAATAATAATAATAATAATAATTAATTGAATGTACTTAAATAATATTGTTTTATTTTTATTTTTTAATGATAACGGTTATGTTATATTGACGAACTCAGCGAAAAAGTGCTGAACAAAGAAAACCATTACAACAAGCGTCCATAATCCTAGCTTCTAACAGTCAGAAAGCCGACGACGGATCTAAGGAGGTATATCAATACTTAGTGACCGAATTAATAACAAGTTCATGAAGGCCAACAACCATAGATTTGTTGGCTGCCACATCTGCCAATACATTGAGATTCCGGAGAATATAGAAAATATTAATCTTCCTGAACAATTTAACCATGGTTCTTATTCTCTTAATCATTCTTGCTATACGGTCATTCTTACTCCTGTTACCCTCATTCAGGGACTGAATAATTAACCTGGAATCACCAAATACTATAACTTCACCCACTCCCTTTTCCTTTAGCTGAATGAGGCCTTGCGAGAGTCCATAAGCCTCAGCCATATTACTGGATTCATATCCAAAATTCTAGGAGTATTCAGCCTCAATTTTCCCTCTAGGATCAATTATAACTCCTCCCCCTTCTGCTCTTCCCGGATTCCCTTTGGAAGCCCCGACGAAGAAAAGTTTAAAAATCTTCCTTTCTCTTAGCCAGTTCTCAAACTACGACTTGTCCAACCTGATCTCCCAGTCCTTCAGCTTAATATCAGCCATAGTATTTACAGCCTTGATGTTCAGAATTTGAAGCCAGCTTCTTTCATTATCGCTCAGATTATCTTTATTGTCAGGGATCGTTGAGATGCTAACTACCTCCTTGAACAAAGCATTGATTTTAATAGCAATCTTCCAAGCTGGTTGGTTTATATCCTGAAAGATTCTGTGATTTCTTTCGTTCCACAGACACCAGCAGATAATTTTGGGAAGCTTCATCCAACAGGCCTTCAAACCTTTTTTGTTAGTGAACTCTCCCTAATATAGATTGTCCCAGTTGAGAAAACAATCCTGAATTCTGTCAGGTAAATGAATTCCATCTCCCCAGCAATTTAACACTTCTTTCCAAACTGAGATGGCATATGGGAATTTTAAAAATAAATGATTGATATTCTCTGCGGCATCAACATATATAGGGCAGCGAAATGGCCCAACAAACCCCTTCTTCACTGAATTCTCCCCCGTGAGAATTCTCTCATGCAGCAACATTGAGGTGAATAGATCGATCTTCGGCAGTGTTCTAGTACTCCACAGGAGATTCCATAATTTAGGATTGACCGACACATTGAAATTGGCAGCAAATCGCTGGTAGCCTTTGGACGCAGAGTAAATGTCGGATCCCCAACCACGACTGTCTTTTTTGTTCTTGGCTAAGGGAGCAATCCCAGCCAGATGAATTAATAGCTGATTTTTATCTTCCTCTAACTCGACAGGGCACTCTAGGAGAGCCCATCCAGCCCAGCATTTGGAAGCGTCATTCTTCCACTTAGAGATATCCCATACAGTGTGAAGACCCAGCGATTCCATCCAGCATTGAAGACGTGGAAGTTGAGGAGGCTCCTTACTAAGGATCGCGTTCTGCCATAATTTGACGAGTTTCCCATTTCCCGGGACCCATTGCGACTCTTTTCTAAATTGAGGCAACGCTTTGATACATAATTTGTAAATTGGTGAGCCATTCGTTATAGCTTGATCCCCATCGAGGCATCTAAGTCACTGTCCAAGAAAGTATTTACCTCTTAGTACACGGCTGCACCAGGACTGGCTGGAGTCTAGCATGCCCCAGAGCAGCTTTGATCCCATGGCTAAGTTCTGGATTCTTAAGTCTTTGATGTGGAGGCCACCTTCAGCTCTTGGGAGTTTGACAGTTTTCCAGTTTACCAGGGCAATTATTTTACCTCCACTATCCCCCCTTTGCCAGAGAAAGGATCTGATGAGGCCTTCAATTTGAGTAATGATTTTAACCGCAACAAGGAGCAGTGAACATTGATAAATCAGAAAGCTATTCGGGATTGCTTTAATGAGAATTACCTTCCCTGCCAGATTTAGCCAGGAAGTCCCCCAACCAATGATTTTCCTTTTAATTTTGTCCACTATAGGAGTCCAGGTAGAGCTCTTGGACTTGGTTTTGAAAATAGGGACCCCTAGGTAGCTGAATGACTCCCAGGAGACAGCTCCATCCATATTGAGAACCCAGGATATATCTAACATGTCCCTGAGGTTTATATTCCAGCCATAGATCTGACTCTTCCTTAAATTGATTTTGCTACCTGAGGCTAGGCAATAGCGATTGATTTCACTCTTGAACCGGCGGGAAATTATCTGGCTGGCTCCTCCTAGCAAGAGAGTATCATCCGCGAATTGCACATGATTGATGTCTTTGGAGCCTCTAGCTATCCTGATACCAGGGAGTTCTTGATTGTGCCTGGAAACTTCCAACTGGAAACTTAGAATAGAAGCCTGAATGGCATAAAGCAGGGGGGAGAGCGGGCATCCTTGCCTCAGACCTGTCGTGGCTTGGAAGAAGGGGCCAGCTCTTCCATTGACTAACGAGGCTATCCAAGGGGTGCTAATACAGGCCTTGACCCATTTGATAAAGTCCGATGCGAATCCAAATCTCCTCATTACCTGAAAAAGGAAGGAATGGCTAACTCTATCAAAGGCATTTGCTAAGTCGAGCTTCACCACCATTCCTTTTTCTCCGTTCTTCAGGCTAGAGTGAATAGCCTCTTGGACTAGGATGACATTGTCCCAGATCTTTCTTCCTTTAACAAAGCCTCCTTGGTTCTCTGGGACTAAGTAGGGCAGGATATTTTTTAGTCTTCCAGCCATGATCTTAGTAATTATTTTATAGCCAATGTTGCACAAGGAAATTGGCATGAACCTGTCAAATGACTTTGCATTCCTCTCTTTAGGGATGAGGGCCAGGAATGCTGAGTTAGTACTACCTCCTATTTTAGTACTTCTCTGAGACTTGGAGATCATTTTGAATAAATCCTTTTTAACAATCTCCCAACATATCTTAATGAAGGTGGCGTTGAACCCGTCAGGTCTCGGGGCACTGTCCTCCTCCATACCATCGACGACTTTCTTAATTTCATCCATAGTGACATTCTTTGTCAGATTTTCGTTGTCTTTATTCTTCACACCTCTAGGGATGAGGCTCAATATCTCAGCATCTTCAGAAGTTGGCTGGGTCGTGAACAGATCATGGAAGTGCTTGGACGCTTCAGTTTTTGTATCTTCATAATTGGTTATCAGCCTGTCAGTGGTATGGATTTCAGTCACACGTTTATAATTCTTTCTCACCTCAGCTCGTTTATGGAAATAGCTGGTGTTTATGTCATCGTCCCTCAGCCATTTGCTCCTTGATTTAAGCTTCCACCAGTCCGACTCCTGCCTGCATGCATTGTGAAGGTCTTCTTGCAAATTGATCTCCATTTAGATGGCTGTAACATCCACGTTTCCAACCTCCATTTTAGACTGATGGATCTCCAGCGCAAAGGCTGCGTGGGATTTGGCTAGGCCGGGAGGGGGAGTCGTTTTGGCCCAAGACTTTAGAGTCTTTTTTAATCTTCTTAATTTCTCCTCCCAGATATAGAAGGGAGACCCAATGACCGAAAGGGACCAAGTCTCTGTAACAATTTTAAGGAATTCAGATTTTTTGGCCCACAGAGGACTGAATCTGAATGGTATTGGGCCCAAGTTCTTGTCATTCTCCATCTCGAGAAGAATAGGTTTGTGGTCCGATCCTCCAAATGGAACGATCTTAGAGGACAACTTCAGACCAAGCAGGAGGAAAGTGTCCTGGATAAGGAAACGATCAAGTCTTGCAGCCATGTGCCTGGGCCCGATCCTTTTATTGTTCCAAGTATATTTTCCAGAGGAAGGCTTTACATCCATGAGATTCCAATCCAAAATGATGTCATCCACCATTTCTTTGATAGGATCTCTTACTAAGGAGCCTCCACTTTTTTCGTCTTGACTGAGGATGACATTTAAGTCCCCAGCTAGGATAACATTTCCCTGCAGGTTGCTCCTTTATTCATGAAGGAGGGTCCAACAGATTTTCTTTTTTTTTGTTTACGTGCATATGAGTTAGGAGCATAAATATTGTAAATTCTTACCTGGGTGTTTGATTCTTTATGCCTCAATTGGGTGCCAATACAGGAAGTGTTATACTCGATGTCAACGGATTCTGGCTCTTCCTCCGATTGACCTATTCTATCTCCTTCTTTTATCATTAGAGTGCCTTCATCTTGATCTTTCCCTTTGTGATCTGAATTAGCTTCTTTAGACTCCTTACTGTCCCCGTTACTTGATTTCTCTTCTACTTCGTTAGATTCTTCCCTTGCTTCGTTAACCCCAATGGGGTTGGGTTGATCTTGAGTTCGTTCAATGGAGGCTCCACTGGTTTCACTGTTTCCCACATCTTTCTTTGGCAGCTCATCAGTGGGATTTCTAGATTTGGTCCTATTTACCCTATTCCATCCCTCCGTCTTGTTTTGTAGGATCTCAAGTTTCTTAGGGCAGTTACAGATGAAATGCCTATATTCATTGTAGCCTCTGCATTTGAAGGGGAGCTGTTCATAGTCCAGCTTTTGGAAATAGACCCAGTTCCCCACTGTTAATTTGATAGCTTCTGGCAGTCCAGCTTCAAGGTCAACCTCAACACATATTCAGGCACATGCGTATTTGTCCTTGGGGTTGGCCATGTTGATGTAATTCCCCAGGACATTCCCAATAGCTTGAAGAGATTTGGGATTCCAGCAATGCATTGGGAGGTTGGGGAGTCTGACCCAGACCGGAACAACTTTGGGGACGTCCGCCTCGGGGTCGAAGTTCGGAGTCCACCCATTGAGGTAGAGTCCTTGCGGGCCCATGAAATATGGCCCATTCCTAAAGATTAACTCTTTGTATTCCTTGGATTCAAAATCGAAGAGGAAGTAACCCCTTCCGACGGAGTAAGAAGCCACATTTTTAGAGATCAGGGGCCTCCAGTTTCTTTGGATCCAACTATCATTGGTTTTTGGTGAGGGCCAGAGCCCTATGAATTGACCGATCAGGGCCCGGTCAGCAAGGGAGAGGGCGACCTGGATTGTTTCTTCTGGAGGGAGGGCCACTTCTGGCACATCTTCAATTCTTTTGACGAATTTCGGGGGTTCACCTTTGCCTGACCTATGACTCTGAGAGGTAATAAGCCGGTTGAAAACCACTGAGTGCTCAGGGAGCGGATCCTTGCCTAGCCCTGACTCCATTTGCTATCAGAGATCAATGCATGGTTAGCTCGACCAACCTTCATGTGCTTGGGAACCCTGCAGCGAGCAATCGCCTCGGCTAGATCGCTCTCATTCAGAATGGCTCAAAGCCTCTCGCCTGCGTTATTGATCGAAATAATACTGTTTTATTACATAATAATATTATTTTGAATATATTATTTTAGATGTTAATAAAATAATAATAATAGTTAGTTAAGTGTAATTAAATAATTATAATTAATGTTTAATTACATAATAATATTATTTTAGATGATATCAAAATCTAATAATAATAGTTAATTAAATGTAATTAAAAAATAATTTTAATTAATGTTTAATTACATAATAATATTATACACAATATATTATTTTAGATATTAATAAAAAAAAATACTAATAGTTAATTAAATGTAACTAAAAAATAAAAATAACTAATGTTTAATTACATAATAATATTTTTTATAATATATATTTTTAGATGTTAATAAAATAATAATAATAATAACAGCTAATTAAGTGTAAGTAAATAATAATTATATTTAATGTTTAATTACACAATAATATTATTTTTAATATATTATTTTAGATGTTAGTAAAATAATAATAATAATAGTTAGTTAAGAATAATGAGATAATAATTATAATTAATATTTAATTACACAATAATATTATTTAGAATGTATTATTTAAGATGTTAATAAAATAGAACTTATAATAGTTAATTAAGTGTAGTTAAATAATAATAATAATTAATATTTAATTACCAAATAATATTATTTAGAATATATTATTTTAGATGTTAATAAAATAATAATAATAATAATTAATTAAGTGTAATTAAATAATAATTATAATTAATGTTTAATTACACAATAATATTATTTTAGATCTTAATATAATAATAATAGGTAAGTAAGTGTAATTAAATAATAATTATAAATAATGTTTAATTACACAATAATATTATTTAGAATAGATGTTAACAAAAACTATAATAGTTCATTAAATATAATTAAATAATAATTATAATTAATTTTTAATTACACAATAATATTATTTAGAATATATTATTTTAGATGTCAATAAAATAATAATAAAAATAGTTAATTAAGTGTAATTAAATAACAAATGTAATTAAATAATAATTATAAATAATGTTTAATTACACAGTAATATTATTTCGAATATATTTTTTTAGATGTTAATAAAATAATAATAATAATAATAGTTAATTAAGTGTAATTAAATAATAATAATAATTAATGTTTAATTACATAATAATATTATTTATAATATATTATTTTAGATGATAATAAAATAATAATAATAGTTAATTAAGTGCGATTAAATAATAATTATAATTAATGTTTATTACTCAATAATATTATTTATAATATAGTATTTTAGATGTTAATAAAATAATAATAATAATAGTTAATTAAGTATAATTAAATAATAATTATAATAAATGTTTAATTACATAATAAAATTATTTAGAATATATTATTTTAGATGTTAATAAAATAATAATAATAGTAATTAACTAAGTGTAATTAAATAATAACTATAATTAATGTTTAATTACATAATAATATTATTCAAGTATAATGATGATAATTTTTAAAAATACTATATTAAATTATTCTATTAGCAAAATATGTTATTTAGTTAAATTATTAATGTTAAATTATGCAAATATAATATTTTAATTAAAGTATTAATAAAATAATAACATTATTTTAATTAAAATAAGAATATTTAATTATAATATTGTATTATAATATGTTAATTAAGAAGAAGGTATTTAATTCCCATGTTATAAACTAACCTAATAACGTATATTATCACAAATTCATAATGTAACCTAGCAATAATGTTCCATACCATATTATTAATGTACCACGTTAACATATGTTCATTATTATTAGAATGAAGATGATCAACGTCACAATGCGACATAACCGATCTATTTTTTCCTACAGTATGTTTTGTGTCGCAAAACATACGAAGATGTGACATCAAACCCTTGCAAATTGTGACAATGTGGCATCTAGCCTTTGTTTAATACTATAATGTGACACATACATTGGGGAAGGCAAGCATTCACATAGTATGTAGGAGGCTCACAAAGGGTTATGAGGCACACCATAACATGTCTAATGCATTTTCTATATGAATGGACCATAATGCGACAAAAACATGGATGCATGTCAGATTGTTACAATCCTCAAGAGATGTTTCAATTGCTAGTATGGGATTATATTGAGGGAAAAAATTATATGGCAACCCAATAAAGGCTTCGAGGAACATTGCAAAGATGAATTGTTAGAATTTGAGATAACCATGGAGGAATGTCACAACACAACTAAAAGAATAAATCCATTTAACATTTTCATTTTTGCACCGATCATAACATTAAAGTGCAATTGTTTCATCAAATTTTGATCGTGTAGTATAAAATGTTCCTAGCTTAATATAAAAACATTGTTTGTGTACACAGATGATTTTTTTTTTCTTTTCAAAAGTAAAAGTCTTAACGTGATAGAACAATACGTCATTTTGGCCATACCTAACCATTGTTGACTTTGGTGAACCACGTGGCCATAGTTGATAATGCAACAAGATATTTTCTAAACATCCAAAGATACATTATTAATGTGTCACATTGTGGGCATTATCGCAATGTGACATAACCCTTGACAAATATCACAATGTGACATAACCCTTGATGAATGTCGCTAATGTAACATAACATGTGATAAACGTCACAATGCGACATAACGCTTATTAAACGCCCACTATCACATTATTAATTTGTTACATATTTGGTTGTGTTGACATATACCAACCAAACACTATAACAAACCATGTCTTAACGTCGTAATGTGATATAACCCTTGATAACCTCACGGTGAAACGTAAACCTTGATAAACATCACAATGCGACATAATATCCTACATTACTATGTACAATGTGGTTGGTTTAAACCATTTCTTTTGAGAAACGACTATATATATATATAGTAAATTCTTAAAGAAATTTTTTAAACATCCAAAGACACATTATTAATGTGTCACATCTTGGGAATTATCGCAATGTGACATAACCCTTGACAAATATCACAATGTGACATAACCCTTGATGAATGTTGCTAATGTAACATAACCTGTGATAAACGTCACAATGTGACATAATGTTTATTAAGAGCCCACTATCACATTATTAATGTGTCACATCTTGGACATTATCGCAATGTGACATATCCCTTGACAAATATTGCAATGTGACCTAACCCTTCATGAATGTCGCTAATGTAACATAACCTGTGATAAACATCACAATGCGACATAACGCTTATTAAACGCTCACTATCACATTATTAATGTGTCACATCTTTGAATATGTTGACATATACCAACCAAAACCTGTAACAAACAATGACTTAACGTTGCAATGTGATATAACCCTTGATAACGTCATAGTGAAACATAAATCTTGATAAACATTATAATGCGACATAACATTCTACATTACTATGTAGAATGTGGATGGTTTAAACCATTTCTTTTGTCAAAGGACTATATACATACACACACACACACACACATATATATATCAAGAAAATTCTCACAACATGATGGCGAATAATGTGAGACAAGCATTGAGGAATGACGAATTTCAATATCCATGAATAAATGTTTCGGTCCTTGCGATGAATGTCCCAATGCAACAAAACCATTAAGGAATGCACTATTGAGGAATGTTGCAAACCAACATAAGTATTGATAAATGTCGTAATCCAATGACACATTATTAATGTGTCACATCTTGGGAATTATCTCAATGCAACAAATATCACAATGTGACATAACCCTTGACGAATGTGGCTAATGTAACATAACCTGTGATAAGTTCGTCACAATGCGACATAACGCTTATTAAACGCCCACTATCACATTATGAATGTGTCACATCTTTGGTTGTGTTGACATATACCAACCAAACACTGTAACAAACCATGGCTTAATGTCGTAATGTCATATAACCCTTCATAATGTCGCAATGAAACGTAACCCTTGATAAACATCACAATGTGACATAACCCTAACCCTTAATAAACGTCACAACACAACTAAAAGAATAAATCCATTTAACATTTTCATTTTGCATCGATCATAACATTAAAGTGCAAAAGTTTCATCAAATATTTTCTAAAACATGTTTATAATTATCATAATATTTATATTAAGTGTTATACTTTATCAAATAATAGATTATAATTTCTTCTCTTTTAATTTGTTTTAAATAAATAATTATTGTAATCAATTAACACTATGTTAATATAAATAATATATTTGTAATATAATTGTTTTTACTTTTAGTTTGCTTTTAACCTAATATAACATTTCAAATTAGTGTAACATATGAGTAACACTATGTTAATATAAATATTATAATTGTTTTATAAATTAAATTCTCTATTTTAATTTGGAATAAATAATTAGTGTAGCCAAATAACACTATGGTAATATAAATAATATAACTGTTTTATAGAAATATTTTTTTTAGCACTGGAACAAGATTTTAAAGTAAACCAAGTATTATCGTTCTTAAGGTCCAATAGACCAAAGTTGACGTGAGTGAACGTTAATCATCATCATTAAAACACAGATAACTAATTCATTATATCCTAGCAAGCTATATTATTAATATTGTGGTTTATATAGACCAATCCACATAAATCTATGTATATAAGCCATTTTTTTTGTAAGCTGCACAAAAAATTATATTACAGAGGCAAAAAAATTACATCAAAGAACTCATGATTTGATAGGGGTTGAAGGAGACCGTGTCTCCTTCAGAGCCATTTCCAAAAAATAAGACACCTGTCTGTTTGGAAGCATATTGGCATTGAACAAAAACTCTAAAAAACTATTCAAGACCGATATGCAGGGAAACTGGGTTGCATAACCAGTCGATCCCCACTAGAACCAGAAAGAGACATAAAGTAAACCTTAGAAATAAAAAACATAGATAATATCTAAAGGCCTGCACGAAGTGAAGCCTGAAAGAGACCTGCTGAGAGCATGCATTAAGCTGAGGGGGGATCTTCAGTGATGGGGCATGCCCTACATTCCTCCTGCGACCTAGTGGGCGAGTTTGTGGCTGCCATAGGAACGAGAGACATCGCTGGAAGATGACCGGCTTGCAGAGAAGACGTGAGTCTTTCCGTCGTTTGGAGAGGTGTTCCACAGGAGAAGGCACATGGTATGTTTTAGCTCGAGGAGACTTGGAGGAGATACCACTTACCCCTAGACTAGTGATGGCCCGCTCACTCATTTCACTTTCGTTGGCTCCGCCACTTGCACCACCACCCTGTGCTTCGGCCCCTGCCTTATGGACGTTTAAGCTGAAAATACTAGATGTGCCTTTCCAGGAGAAATTTTTGTCCAATCTGGTCAACTGAGTGTCAATCTCAGCAATTTTCATTTTCACGGAATGGACCACCATTCGAGCTTCAGCCCAGTTGCTGAGCATGTCTTCAGCTAGGTTGCAAAGCATATTTTTTACCATCCAGTAGTGGTTGATACGACTGCCATCCTTCCCTGTCGACAGCTTTCTGTTCAAAACCTCATTCTCCCAAGCGTTAACCAGCACCTGAACACGACCAGAAATATGAGGTTCATAATCCTCAAGGATGGGGACGCTGCTACTCCTCTGGGGTTTCGCACGCCCCAAGTGGGCTCGTCTGGGAGTACCACGCTGGCAGGACATGTCCGTCGAATTAATCCTGAGACCAATATGCAAAGGGGTGAAAGCTCCTACATGGGCTCTGGAATGATATGCACCAGCAGAGTTAACAACATCAACAGAGATACTGTGGTATACCAACCTGAACTTGCGGCCAATACACCTATCATCCATTTCATAGTGTGCGCGGAAAGACTGCATCGAATTCCTGTCAGTCGCCATTAATCCGAGCAGACAGGCCTTGAATGAGCCTAGGACGAAGTACCAATTCCAGCTCTGCTCTCATGCTCTAACAAGACTTGGGAATAATCTTCAACGTTCGAAGGATCCTGCGCTGAGTGACGACGTTCATGAGCTGGGTGGTGAGCGCACATCTTAACACCGACAGAACCTGGAAGGCGGAGGTCACGACAAGTGTCAACAGAGATCATCGGGGAAGTACCGCCAGTGGAGTTGTTCAGATCCAGGCGTCGGGAATCCTCGCTGGCAGCATGCGACGTCGGTTGCATAAGAAGACGCGTGTTGCTGGCGCCAGCGGAACAACTGACCTTTATGTTGACACTCGCATCCATGCATGTATATAAGCCATATTATTATTAATATGACTTGCTATTATAT
>LPNX010269639.1:631405-649820 GCA_001517045.1 Pseudotsuga menziesii | reverse complement strand
TATATATATATAAGAGTATTTAAAAAAAAATTAAAACTTATTTAATTTTAATATTATTTTTAAATATAAAAAAAATCAAATTTCTCATTCCACAATATTTTAGTTATTTTTATTTAAATCCCACATATGTAAATTCCAATAATAGTAAGTGCATAATAACTCCACATTGGACTTCCAAAGGAATACCATATAATATACTTTTAACATTAATATAATTATTCTTATACAACATATTAAAATTAAATATTATAATTAAATTTATATAAAATTATAGAATATATTTATTTAATAAATTAAAAATATAATAATCATAAACAATAAAATAAAATAATAAATAATATTATAATAATTATAATTAACATATTATTTTTAAATTTAATTTATTTTATAACCATATATTTTTATTAACACAAAGTAAATAATCATATATATTTTTATCAACCATAACAATGATTTACCACTTAACATTACCTCACCTAAAATTTTAAATTAAAGTTTTCACGGTCATTAAAATCATCTCTTTTATTATTTTAATATATGGTAAAGATGTCATTTTTTAGTAACATATCTATGAAATATGATCGACATTACATATCTGTCAAATATGATAATATAGAAAATCACCTAAAATTTTAAATTAAAGTTTTCATGAGATCTGTTTTATTATTTTAATATATGGTAAAGATGTCATTTTTGACTAGCATATGTGAAATATGATTGACATTACATATCTATAAAAATGATAATATCGAAAATTAGGTTAAAATTGAGAAATGACTTATTTAGATTATTCTTTTTATTTAGATTTATAATATTATTTTTAATTTGAAATAAGATTTTATAAAATAAAATATAATAAAATATATTATTGAAAGTGATTGCAATTTATTAATAATTTCTTAAAGTAATATTTAATCCAGATTGCTTAGAATTAAAAAGAACTGGTAGCCAAGGTTTACAGAATGGGGTAAGTCAGAGAGCCAAACAAACTCATCACGAACAACACTATGCTAAATAATGCAGAGCCAACTGATTTTTAGCACCTTTCAAAACCACAATTCTTGTGTCCTTTTATTTGCAAATATTAATAATAATTCAATAGAATACATTAATTTAAAGCTGGATCAATATTAATAACCCACAAAAATAATATTTATGTCGAAGGCGTTTTCTCTATGGAGACGCAGTCTCAAAGATTCCTCAGCTCCCTGTGTAATGGCGACTCGACACGTGTTTCCTATTTTATTATTATTATTATTATTATTATTATTTTTCTGTTTTTTTACACAAGGTTTCTTAATCGAGTCTTTCATGCGGTATTTTTCCGTTTTCTGTTTTCACTGTACATATTTTATGAGAAAGTTTCTATTCAATGTACATATTTTCTAGGTTGTACGCTATTCAACTACACTGATAATGCTTTCTTTCAATCACTAAAGTTTCTATTCAATGTACATATTTTCTAGGTTGTACACTATTCAACTACACTGATAATGCTTTCTTTCAATGGTTTCCAAGTCCTCAGAAGATATGGCTTTGCTTGTGCCGCAGAGGATATTGTTTAGGACAGATCCTTTTTCTGGAAGATTTCTACCGAAACAAGAGGATTTGGGCTGTTTTAGTTGTGAAACCATTTCCTATATAGGAAGCACTTACGGATCGGATCTATAAATTTCTCATATGCGAAGCTTCCAACTTTATCAGCGTTGTGCTGAAAGTGCCTTGATCTAATAAGATTTCCGCAATACGTAGTGTTTAGGTATTTTTGAGGCAAGAGGATGCCATCCATTGCATATTTGATCCTATTCAGGGTTTGGTGGATGAAGAATGTTTGAACTAGGTCCAAGGAACGAAGTTACGGCTCTAGGAGAGAAAACAGTAGGGATGTTGCATGGTTAGGTGCCCCAAGGACTTGTAGAAAGCAGTTGACACATTACCAGTCTTTCAGTCACAATGGTATCACCATATCAGTAAGTTGAGCAACCCTTCAAAGTTATCGATATGCTTGCTTGTAAATTGTTTTTGGGATTTTTAGTAGGGTTCTCTTTCCCCTGTTGGGATATTTATTTATTTGGTATTCATAGCTAATTGCAAATGTTTTTGGTTGGCAGGTTCATGATTTTGTATATATGACAACAGAAGGAAGGGATCATCGCATTGCTTATTTGGAAGACATGTTTGAAAATTCAAAGGCAAGGAAGTTAGTTCGGGTTCAATGGTTTTATAAGACTAATAAAGTTCTTGAAAATATACCCACTCCAATACCTCTCTATTCAATGTACATATTTTCTAGGTTGTACACTATTCAACTACACTGATAATGCTTTCTTTCAATAGCTTCCAGGTCCTCAGAAGACATGGCTTTGCCTGTGTTGCAGAGGATATTGTTTAGGGCAGACCCTTTTTTCTGGAATATTTCTACCGAAAGAAGAGGATTTGGGTTGTTTTAATTGTGAAACCATTCCCTATACAGGAACCACTTACGGATCAGATCTATGAATTTCTCATATGCGAAGCTTTCAACTTTATCAACTTTGTGCTGAAAGTGCCTCGATATAATAAGATTTTCGTTATACGTAGTGCTTAGTTCTTTTTGAGGCAAGAGGATGCCATCCATTGCATATTTGATCCTATTCAGGGTTTGGTGGATGAAGAATGTTTGAACCAGGTCCAAGGAACGGAGTTATGGTTTTAGGAGAGCAACCAGTAGGGATGTTGCATGGTTAGGTGCCCCAAGGAATTGTAGAAAGTAGTTGATACATTACCAGTCTTTCAGTCACAATGGTATCAGCATATCAGTAAGTTGAGAAACCCTTCAAAGTTACCGATATGCTTGCTTGTAAACTATTTTTGGGCTTTTCAGTAGGGTTCTCTTTCCCCTGTTGGGATATTTGTTTATTTGGTCTTCATAGCTAATTGTAAATTTTTTTGGTTGGTAGGTTCATGATTTTGTATATATGACAGCAAAAGGAAGGGATCATCGCATTGCTTATTTGGAAGACGCAGTCTCAAAGATTCCCCGTCTCCCTTCCCATTCACAGTTCGAAAGGTGTTGTGTTGGATTAGCCAATTGATCGTGAACAATTGTTGTGCTGGTCAATGATAATTTTTTTCCTCTTTGCTTTAGTTGGGTCCCGATTCTGTAATCTCGATTCACGAACTTCTGTCCCGTAGACTGCTGGTGTCCTCTATGTTACAGCCGTTCCTGCATGTGAATGGATTGATGGATTGATTGGCAATTGCAGGTCGTTCTTTGGAGTTGGTGTTTAGCTAATGCATTTTATTTGGGTCCCCGATTCTGCCATCTCGATAGGCGAACTTCTGCCTCGTAGACCACTGCTGTCCTATGTGTTACGGCCGTCATTTAGTCTAATTACGAGATGATCCAACACCCTTGCTTTGTTTTGTTGTTATTGGTACTTTGACTAAAAGAGAATGACATAATCCTTGATTTGTTTTAGTTCAAACAAATTAAGCAAGGGTGTTCCATGAGATGGTCAAACACCCTTGCTTTGTTTTGCTGTTATTGCCGCTTTGTCTGATTATTAGTTGTTTATGTATTGCCTCATATTTTTTTCTTGGCAATACAAAATTCGATACATTTTTGCTTGAAAGGAACTCTGAAGCTGCAAATGGCAAATGCCTTTGCTTTATTGCATATAAACACACCTGAAGGTAACCACATATTGATTTTGGTGCGCTTCATTTACACTTTACAGTTTTCCTTAAATTTATAGGGCACGAGCAGTCCTGTAAACAGTTATATTACCGATGGAAGAGTAGAGAATACCACCGGTCCATAGTTATATTACACTATTTTACAAATGTAGACTAGGCTAAACACGACTAAATAGTAAACTGGAGTTTTACAAGCATGTTCAAAACATTGTTTTCCTTGCGTTGTCATCGACGATTGATTTTCGTACAAATTTCTTTCACAAAAACAGTATTCAATTTTCGACTTTTTGTCTTGTGGTTTGATTTAGGATTTATATTCTATGTTTCCACAACCTACAACCCACATTTTGCGGGATGTGGCATGTGGGATGAGGGTGGTGAATAGAATATTTTTTAGTAATCCTGTACCCCGCATCCCACCCTGCAATTGCAAGATGCAAGCCGTGGGATGAGGGTGGTGAATGAAATATTATTTAGTAATCCCATACCCCGCATCCCGCAGCTCGCATTTGCGGGATAGTGGATTATATATTAGTCTATATATTGTATTAAGAAAACTAAATGAATATTAATCTATATATTGTATTAATCTATATATTAATGTTTATTGCAAATTTTGAACAACTACCATAGAATCAATCTCCAGAGTGGTTGTCTCATGCTCATAGGTAGAAATTAAAAAACATACATTTAGTCTTCAGATGGGCTTCACGGCCGTCATTTAGTCTAATTACAAGATGATCCAACACCCTTGCTTTGTTTTGCTGTTATTGCTGCTTTAACTGAAAGAGAATGACATAAACTTTGGTTTGTTTTAGTTCAACCAAATTAAGCAAGGGTGTTCCATGAGGTGGTCAAACACCCTTGCTTTGTTTTGTTGTTATTGCGGGGTGCGAGTTGTGGGATAGTGGATTATATATTAGTCTATATACTACATTAAGATAACTAAATGAATATTAATCTATATACTGTATTAATCTATATATTAATGTTTATTGCAAATTTTGAACAACTTCCATAGAATCAATCTCCAGATTGGTTGTCTCATGCTCATAGGTAGAAATAAAAAAACATACATTTGGTCTTTAGACGGGCTTCATGACCGTCATTTAGTCTAATTACGAGATGATCCAACACCCTTGCTTTGTTTTGTTGTTATTGCTGCTTTAACTGAAAGAGAATGACATAATCCTTGGTTTGTTTTAGTTTAACCAAATTAAGCAAGGGTGTTCCATGAGATGGTCAAACACCCTTGCTTTGTTTTGTTGTTATTGCTGCTTTGCCTGATTATTAGTTGTTTATGTATTGCCTCATATTTTTTTTCTCGGCAATACAAAATTCGATACATTTTTGCTTGAAAGGAACTCTGAAGCTGCAAATGGCAAACACCTTTGCTTTATTGCATATAAACACACCTGAAGGTAACCACATATTGATTTTGGTGCGCTTCATTTACACTTTACAGTTTTCCTTAAACTTACAAGGCATGAGCAGTCCTGTAAACAATTATATTACCGATGGAAGAGTAGAGAATACCACCAGTCCATACTTATATTACACTATTTTGCAAATGTAGACAGGGCTAAACACGACTGAATAGTAGGCTGGAGTTTTACAAGCACATTCAAAACAATGTTCTCCTTGCGCTGTCACCGACGATTGATTTTCGTATAAATTTCTTTCACAAAAACAGTATTCAATTTTTGCCTTTTTGTCTTGTGGTTTGATTTAGGATTTATATTCCGTGTTTCCGCAACCTGCAACCCACATTTTGTGGGATTACGCGTTGTCGAATGGGAAATTACGGGATGCGGGCTGCGGGATGAGGGTGGTGAATAGAGTATTTTTTAGTAATCCCGTACCCCGCATCCTGCCCTGCAATTGTGGGATGCGGGCTGTGGGATGAGGGTGGTGAATGAAATATTATTTAGTAATCCCGTACCTAGCATCTCGCAGCCCGCATTTGCGGGGTGTGAGTTGCAGGAAAGTGGATTATATATTAGTCTATATACTGCGTTAAGAAAACTAAATGAATATTAATCTATATACTGTATTAATCTATATATTAATGTTTATTGCAAATTTTGAACAACTGCCATAGAATCAATCTTCAGAGTGGTTGTATCATGCTCATAGGTAGAAATAAAAAAAACATACATTTAGTCTTCAGACGGGCTTCACGACCGTCATTTAGTCTAATTACGAGATGATCCAACACCCTTGCTTTGTTTTGCTGTTATTGTTGCTTTGACTGAAAGATAATGACATAATCCTTGGTTTGTTTTAGTTCAACCAAATTAAGCAAGTGTGTTCCATGAGATGGTCAAACACCCTTGCTTTGTTTTGTTGTTATTGCGAGGTGCAGGTTGCAGGATAGTGGATTATATATTAGTCTATATACTGTATTAAGATAACTAAATGAATATTAATCTATATACTGTATTAATCTATATATTAATGTTTATTGCAAATTTTGAACAACTGCCATACAATCAATCTCCATTGTGGTTGTCTCATGCTCATAGGTAGAAATAAAAAAAACATACATTTAGTCTTCAGATGGGCTTCACGGTTGTCATTTAGTCTAATCACGAGATGATCCAACACCCTTGCTTTGTTTTTCTATTATTGCTACTTTGACTGAAAGAGAATGACATAATCCTTGGTTTGTTTTAGTTCAACAAAATTAAGCAAGGGTGTTCCATGAGATGGTCAAACACCCTTGCTTTGTTTTGCTGTTATTGCTGCTTTGTCTGATTATTAGTTGTTTATGTATTGCCTCATATTTTTTTTCTCGGCAATACACAATTTGATACATTTTTCCTTGAAAGGAACTCTAAAGCTGCAAACGGAAAACGCCTTTGCTTTATTGCATATAAACACACCTGAAGGTAACCACATATTGATTTTGGTGCGCTTCATTTACACTTTACAGTTTTCCTTAAATTTACAGGGCACAAGCGGTCCTATAAACAGTTATATTACCGATGGAAGAGTAGAGAATACCACCGATCCATAGTTATATTACACTATTTTGCAAACATAGACTGGGCTAAACACGACTAAATAGTAGACTAGAGTTTTACAAGCACGTTCAAAATAGTGTTCTCCTTGCGTTGTCACCGACGATTGATTTTCGTATAAATTTCTTTCACAAAAACAATATTCAATTTTCGGCTTTTTTTCTTATGGTTTGATTTAGGATTTATATTCTATGTTTCTGCAACCTGCAACCCACATTTTGCGGGATTGCACATTACCGAAAGGGATATTGTGGGACGCGGGCTACGGGATGAGGGTAGTGAATAAAATATTTTTTAGTAATCCTGTACCCCCCAACCCACACCCCACATCCCGCCCTGCAATTGTGGGATGTGAGTTGCGGGATGAGGGTGGTGAATGAAATATTATTTAGTAATCTCGTACTCCACATCCCGCAACCCGCATTTGTGGGGCGTGGGTTACGGGATAGTGGATTATATATTAGTCTATATACTGTAATAAGAAAACTAAATGAATATTAATCTATATACTATATTAATCTATATATTAACGTTTATTCCAAATTTTGAACAACTACCATAGAATCAATCTCGAGAGAAGTTGTCTCATGCTCATAGAGATTTTTGACACACATGTGACAACTTGGAATCCTCGTAATTCCCAGTTGTCCACATCTGAGTCACACCATTCTACTACAAATGATCCATGCAGTCTTGCATCACCATCGTATTTGCATCAAACTACTCAGCTGACTATGAAGAACTCGTCAATTTTTTTCAAAGGCACACCAAATGTTTAGAGTCAATTTTCCTTCAGAGTCAGTTTTTATCTCGCAACCCGCATCCCACAACCTGTAATGCGAATTGTGGAATCTTGAAGTTTATAATTTGTCATATTTTCATTCCACAATCCGCCATTTGCAGCATGTGGGTTGTGGGATGTCCGACTCGTGCACACAAAATATCTCCGCATCCCACATTTTGCGGGATGTAGGATGACAAAATTATCGAAATTTTTTGTTGCATGTTCCTACAACAAAAATCACAAAATAAAAATGAGATAGTTAATAAAATTGAGAGAGAGGCTGTCATTTATTTCCATTCTCTTTTTTCACCTGTGAGAGAGGTTGTCATTTATTTCCATTTTCTTCTTTCTTCCATAAGCAAATGTCTTATTTCTTGCCTATACTGTATTTTTGAATTTTGTGTTGTTTAAATTATTGTTCTGATTTATCATTTTAATCTTTATGTTGTGTGTCACTTCATTTCCTATTGAATTTCAATTCTTTTTATAATTGAGACAAATAGTGCCTAGACAGTTAAGTGATACACCGAGACACAAACTCGAGGCATCAATTTATCCATTTGCACAAAGCAGCAGGCTTCTAGAGGTGTTTGAAACATAAAACCTATTGTTCAATTTATCAATTTATCAATTTAATTTAATATTATATTATTAATTTACCATTTACCATTTACCTTAAGCTTTCCGCAACGTAGAGTTTCTGCAATCCGCAAAGGTAAAATGATAATCAATTTATCAATTTACTTTTCGGAATGCGGTAAATTGATAAATTGATTATCAATTACCTTTCCACTTTCCGTAGCATACACTGAGACACTCCTATACTGAACAGGTCAAGTTGTTCAAATGTTGGATAAGTTATGGTTTTTTAACAGTACAAGAAATGTATTTTAATATGATTTTTATGGAGAAAATATTTGAAACAGTCGTATTGGATAACTTATTGTTGAAGTTCAAAATTTTGGAATCAACTATCACATCAAAACTCAAAAACGAATGTTGGCTTATGCAAAAAAAATATTGAACACAAAGCTACCATACCCTAATGTCCAAAATAGCAAATGAAAGTCCAAGAGCCATAAAATACATTTTAAAAGTGGAGATTATACACATGTTTGTTGAACACTTAATTCTTAAAAACGAGCATTTTTTTTTTAAATTTTTAAGTAAATTCAGGATGCTTATTACAACATTATGAATGTACATAAGCAATATAAGTCACAACCATTTTTTGATAGTTTTGCGACATATACAGAAATACTATGTGTTCAAATACAAACATGTCGATGTTTCTTTTTTAATTTCCGACAATTAGGTACTAGGAAATCTATGTCATATGTTCTGTAATAAGGAACATACTTTATTCCAATATCGAACTTTGCAACATAAGCATAAATTCTATGTGTTCAAATAGGAACACGTCGGTGTTTCTATTTCCGAAATTTTGAAATTCGAAATGTCGATTTTCATGCTTTATTTTCACTTTTTGTGCTTAAATAAATTATTTTAATGCATATCAAAATAATGAAAGAGATGATAACAATTTACAGTGTCATTGTTTGCAAAGTGAAAAAAAATTAGATTTGCAAAGAACAATATTAGCGAAAGTTGAAAATACCTAAATGTTAAATGCAAATATGTTTTGGAATCTCAAAACTCGGAAATCGGAAATCTATTAAATAAGAGAATGGTCATCTTATTTTTATGAACGGACACTCAATTTATACACAATGATAATGTTGAACCAACTAAAACATGGAAACATTTCGATAGGTAATTTTGCAATTGTTGTAAAGGTGAAAATCTTGCAAGTCTCAAGAATGCTTTAGCAGTGTAAAAGACTTGATGCTGAAAAGATCTAGAATGGAAAGATGCTTAGTTGGGGTATTTCGGTGTAGAGAAATCTCCATATGTGAGAAAGAGCAAAGCATTTGATATTTTGTTTAAAAATATATAGCATATTAGCATATTAGGAAAGCCTGAAGAATAATTTTGTTGCAATTTCATTATTCATCATGATGGAAAACAATTGAGAAGAAGGGTCAACAAATAATGATACCCTTTATGTAAGTTCCAACGAGTAGAGAAATACAATGAAATTTGTAATCATCACCAATCCCATGTCTCTCTAGAAACTATAGGCCTTTCGTTGGAAGTAGCAGTGCGAACTTATCTTCCCATCTCTTCCCATTCCGGGCTTTGATATCATCATGCTGTGAGTTTTTTCTTTGCCAGCCATGAGAGCAGAAATAATGATGCTGACGAGTGCAGTTTTTGTGCATATAAAAAATCATAAATGAGGTCCAAATGATTTTTTCCTCAATAGGAGGGTCTATTTATTCATTGCATCTTACAAATGTAATCATGAGTTCGATAATTTCATGATGTAGTATATATCTATAACTTGGTATTAATGTGATATGTATATAATTTCGTTATCTCCTGCAGCATGCGAAAGGTCACTTAAATGGTGATATGAAAGCTCAGAATGGGAGCAAAATCCGAGATGTCAAATATATTGGATTTGAAAGATTGGTCTTTGAAGTGGGTGATACTGACAATGATTTAATGATCAAGCAAGATAGTTCATATATATTACATCATCATATTAATCACAGAACTGGTTGTTACCCTCATTCTTTGGAATTTTGCTCATTCATCTTAGACAAAAGTGTTTTATACACAATGACAATGTTGAAGAAGCTTAAAAATAACAAAATGCGTCAATAATCATTATTTTTATAATACAAAAAGGAAGTAAACACCAAATCGTAATGATACAAAGTGATGTGTTGGACATTCATCTGCGCTACAATCCTCACCCATTTCCATACGTTTTGCTAGCTAAATTTCCATACATTTTCCTAGCTAAAGTGCAACCATTTCCATATGTTTTTGCACTTCCTTTCTTCTATAGCCCCTTCTTTGAAAGTAGAACTCCTGAGTTATTTTCCCATCTCTTCCCATTCTGGCCTTTGGTATCACCATTTTGCCAATTTTTTCTTCGGTAGCCATGAGAGGGGAAGTAAGGACGCTCAAGAGTCTAGTTTTTGTGCATATAAAAAACCATAAATGAGGTCCAAATGATATTTGCCTTAGTAAGAGGCTCTATTTATTCACTAAATATTATAAATGCTATCATGAGTTCGAGATTTTCATGATGTAATATATATCTATAACTTGGAATTAATGTGATATGTATATAATTACATTATCTCTTGGAGACCGCGAAAGGTCACTTAAACGGTGATATGAAAGCCCGGAATGGGAGGAGAATCTAAGATGTGAAATATGTTGCAGTTGAAAGATTTGGTCTTTGGAGCGCGTGATATTGACGATGGTTTAATGATTAAGGAAGATATTTCATATATATAATGATTAGGCAAAAAGGATATCTTTATACTATCATAAGAAGGCATCGAGAAAGTGACAAATCTCAAGTTTACACACTATGGGATAACTTAAGGCTGACAACAAGTGAGGGTAACAGTCACTTTTGCGATTAATTTGATGACGTGATAATATTTTAGTATGTTCAAGTGAACTTTCGAGTTTTCAAAGAGATAACGGAATTATATATTCAAGTCATAAGCGAGTTTGTTTGGCCATAGGTATTTATACATTCAGTCTACTGCCGGATTCAGGGCCTGAATGTTCTGTACAAATTCTGAGGGTTTGCTCATCCTAAATCATTATTCAGAGGGATCGCTCATTCTTGTTACCAATGAATATAGTTTTGGGGGATTTGATTTGAACCCAAACAAAAAATACATGGGCAAGGATGCCCATATGAAATTAAATAACAAAAAACTACCCATGATTTATTCAGATCTGTACCCAAATCTTCCAAATGGCCAAAAGCAACCGAATTAGACTTCCTCTTTCCGCAGTGCGGAACACGGAAATAAGAAGTTACAAGTTACTAATAAAAATTTGTGTATTTCAGTCGAGAGGGTAAAAATATTCTGTCTTTTTGCAAGTCAACCTTTGTTTTTTACCTTGGGAGAGTGCATATTAATATTGAGTTTTGAAATTTTAGGTTAAGACATTTATAATTGAGTTTTTTTGGGGTTCCAATTTTGGATTATAAAGTGTGCAAGAAATAATAAAAAATAACTGACAGTGACCTAAAATTATCGCGTACAATGATTATGCTGAAAATTGCGATTAATAATGATACAGTTCAAGTTCCTGCAATCCACAACCCAGAAATTGTGGGATGTGGGTTTCGTGAAAGTTTAGCGGGATGACGATGGACAATATATATGTTATTTGAGATTTGATCGAGGGATCGAATGTATTCCGCAGATGATATTTGCACGATGGATTGAATCGGATCAGCTTCGCAAAAAATAAAATGTACCCACGATCGGGCGCTCCAAATGAAGGAAGGTTGCAGATCGAGGGTCTGTGTTGATTCTGTTGAATTAAATTGTGCAGATATTGATAAGAAGCTGATCCACGGTGAATATAAATGGAGAAGCAAATGAAATATATGTGGTTCAATATCGGCTGATGAACCAAATCTCTCAGCGTGGACGAAATGTCTCGATGAACCCGGTACAGAAAGAACATTCCCACGTATGATATGTTTTTTCTGACCAGTAATTGAGTCCCCGGACGCCATTCGCAACATTCTATAGGTCAATATTATGTTCCCAACATCGTCTGCTGTCCCAATTCCGAGGATCCATCATGAAATTTAGATATTTGAAACAGTAAATCTTGCCTCTACATGAAGCAAAGAAACGCGGCCAACCGAATTCATTCTTGTCCCACCTGCAGCATTTGCGAAAGGGAAAGGAAGGTCAAGTCCAAATTCCTTGACCCACCTGGGCAGCAACACGAGAGAACACCTAAGGTCTTATCCATGGCCAATATGATAATTGAATATCAGAGCAGATGACTTGACTATATTTTCTGCAAGGAGTGAAGATCCTCGCTCAGTTGTCACTTGTACTATTGTTATGATTGCCAGTTGTCAAGTGTGCAACTATGCTGGTAAGGTATTTTTTGGTCTGTCTAGATCACCCTATATAGCACCACTGTCCGGAGCTACTGAAAAACGGGGATGAATGAGCACTGAGAGAAAGGCCAAAAGTGCTCAATTACGTGAGGGCTTTATTTTCCTTTTATATAGCAATGGATGTATGGTTCCAGAAGCTCATTTGTCAGTGGGTACTGATGGTTGGCGAATATGAAATTATGTTCCTTTATCATCTTGGTTGTCTGCACTAGGAAATTGCCAACCATCAGGGCCTGTATGTGATGCACTTTGAATATTTCCGAATAGGAATACTTCCAGCTGCACAATATGACGGTTTTCCTGTCTCTGGAGTGTGTCCCCAGAAATACTCAAAGAGGTCACAGCTTCCAAATTCCTACTGCATGGGGGCCATGTTCAGCGACAGGCAGTTGGAGCGAATGCTCATACTCGGGTGCTGGGTGTCCGAAGTCTTCATCACCTCATTTGTAATTCCCACTTACTAATTTTCTCTGAGGTGGTGACGAGGTTGAGGACATACTCCACTGTATTTCCTATTGGAGAACCTATTTCATAGGAGGTGAGGAGAACAAGAATGCTTGTCTCCAAGAGCCCTCATACAACAATGTTACTAGCACATAAGGGAATTGTGGACAAGGGTGAGCACAAAAAACACATAAAGTCATTTGGTAGTAGGAAACCATGCAGAAAGGCACCGTTGAGCATGAAACACACAAGCAGGGAAGGATATTTCACAAGAGTTTGAGCATTTCGGGGTTTCAAACCATAGTCATATCATAATATTAGCTGGTTAAGGTTTGTTTATGGTTAATTTATTCCAAAACAGTGCTTGCTTATAACATCAATCTTAATAGTTTATGGTTAAACTTGGGGTCATAATAATTGAGCTAGAGTTCAAAATCATTTGGACTTTGAACAAGAGACCGAGACTAATATTGTGTAGTCAATAATGGACAATGGTAAAGAAAATCATAATTTACTTTATGTAACCAATTTAACTAACAACCCAAGCTATCAAAGCATTTGTTAAAGCAATTCTCTGATGCAAACCTTAGTGACCCTCAATTAATTCGTTTAAGAAATTATTTCAAGGTCTGTTTTCTAATTAGTGTGTTTTTTTTGTACTTAAGAGAACAATGGTAATTATTTCAAGTTTTATTTGTTTCAGTAATAGCTCTTCCACTTTCATTTGCACACAACCAAGGGAGCATATGAACTGATTCAATAGACAGACGAGTGGTCAATCCTATAACTTTCTGTAATTTTATGCTAACAGAGATGCAATATCATTATAATTATTACATTTCAAAAGATTTTGAATGCCTAATATTGAAAATCTTATTAACAATGTTAGTTGGTTAAGGTCTGCTGGATCAGCTTTGCGGGAGGCGGGATCAAAACCAAATTTGCAAGTTTATTAATTGTTCCGCAACCCGCAATTCCGCATTTTGCGGGATGTGGGTTGCAGGAAGACACAAACCAAACGAAAATAATAGGAACTCCGCAACCCACATTCCGCACATTGCGGGATGCAGGATTCGAGTTTAGTAAAATTAACACATATAAAAACTCTCGCACATCCCGCATTTGCAAGATGTGGGATGCGGGTTTGAAAAATGAAATATCAAATGAAAGGTTTGCCGCACTCCGCAAGTCGGATTTGCAGGTTGCGGGATGTTAAAAAAATCCAAACAAAAATTCATCATTCTGCATTCAAAACAAGGAAATCAAACAGAAATTTTTGGAAATTGGGTAAGTTAAGGTATCCTAATAATCAAATAAAATCTTAATAGAACCCTTTAAGATTTACAAAGAGTCTTACCAAGTAATCTTTGTATGTAAAATTTGGGCTCCTGTGTCATAATGACATGGGATCTGTTGTACTTACACATTGGTACTTCTAGAACAGACACATTGTGCAGCTGGAAATATTCCTATTCGGAAATATTCAAAATGCATCACATACAGGCCTTGATGGCTGGAAATTTCCTGGTCACTGTCAGTTATTTTTTATTATTTCTTTCACACTTTATAATCCAAAATCAAAACCCCAAAAAAACTCAATTATAAATGTCTTAACCTAAAATTTCAAAACTCATATGCACTCTCCCAAGGTAAAAAAACGAAGGTTGCATTTTTTTGCACCTCTTGGTGCAAATGCTAGTTACTATATTATTTACAACTTTAATGGAAGTAATTTCTATAGTAAAACAAAAAAAGTAAAGAAGAGAAAATTAGCAATTAAAATGAACAGTATACGTTTGAATTTTAAATTTCTAATTTTCTTCATAATCCTTGTCATCTCCATAGGATTCATGATAAGAACCTGCTCAACAAAATCAATGCCCTCTTGGGCTCAACCTAGAGAACCATGTGCATTGCACCGCTCACTGTTTGGTAAACACGCTTTAAAAAAAAGAGCAAATTACTAAGTACAAATTATCAATAAGCCATTGCTTGAAGAAGCTACATGTTTATTCAAGATTGTCATCTTTTCAATAAATTGTTCCCATGTATGCTTATTTTAAAGGATAGAAAAAATAACAAAAACTTGTCTACTTAATATATTGCAAGTCAACTGTCTTTATCCCTTAAAAAATACCTATCCTTCTTTCCCGAGAGATTACCTCGAGAATTTGTTTGTCAGCAAATATCTGGTTCAGATCCATGGCTCCTACGTGAAAGTATCCAGTCTGTCTAGGGTTTGAGCTCAACTTTCAAAAACCGAATTTCATGCAACAGACTATATACTGATGTCCTACAATGAAATTATTTCTTTCTTTCCTTTAATGTATTTCACTTAGGTTGATGTCCTGTCCATATGCAAATCAAGAGAACCAAAATTGTACAAATAAATAAAGCATATACAACGAATTATTACCTCTAATCCTTTTACCAAAAAAAAAACCCTCCACATTTTAAAGATTGGGGTTAGATGCAGCTTGTGAGTGTCGAACTAATAGAAATGCCCCCAGCGCCTGAATTGGTAATGGAGAGCAAACCTTCGGATTTCTCTTGCGCTTAGCAGCCCGTTTGTACATAAAATCATAAAATTATGAATTGGTAATGGAAAGCAAACCTTTGGATTTCTAGAAGCAAAGATCATAGAATCATAAAATCAGGAGACGAGTGCTTAAAAGATTCATTTACCCCATTGCATGAATGAAATGGCAGGGTATCGAGAGCATCGAAGAGATCTGAAAGAATCTCCTCCAAGCCCATCTGCTTAAACTGTCATTTAGAGAATACCAAGGCATGAATGAAATGGTTGTGTATCCAGAGATTAAAGAGCTCTGGGATAATCTAAAAAGATTAACAATCTGATTTGATATTCTCAATAAAAAAGTTTACTTATCACTCCTATACATACAATATAGATTAACCAAAAATATTTACCTTCGCAGTCCTATGTATATCAAGAAAATTCTCACAACATGATGGCGATTTATGCCCATAAGCATGCTCACAAACATGCTTCTAAATGTGATTTATTCCCACCAGACAGGCACTTTCTTGCTGTCAAAAAGATGCTATATGCTAAGCTCTTTCTCTTCTTTTCTTGACGTTTCATCCTTCTCTTCTGGCCAATAAGTATCAGCAGAGATTAATTCTTCTCCGTTTGACATGATAAACTCGTTTTACAAGCCCTTCTCAACCATGACCATCCTCTATCTCGAGGGATGTGCTTTCAGAACTGTATTGATCCATTTGGGCACCACAGAATTCAGAAGAGCAATCGGAATTGCGAAAGCCGGGAAAATCTTCAAACGAGAAAGCATGCAACGACTGATATATAGGCCGTGCCCCAGCGACAGCTCTCCATTTGTATTGTTAGTAACCTCCACTACTAGGAAGGGCTCCATCAGGCCACATTGCAGCATAAACCGCGATCAGCCACATCTAGCCACATTCGATAACAACATTTAACACATTAATTAAACAAACCCTAAATGAATTTAAAAGATCAGACGATGATGAAACTGATCACAGCTGTAAAACTGTCAAATTTTGGTGAATCTTGATGATCCGCTCGACCAAGTCCATCCAAAAAATATGAGATATATAAGCCTATCGGCGTAATTATTATATGTGAAATAGTGGATTTTCTCAACTTTCCTATCTTCTACTTTGTTTTTCTAAACTAATTGGGTAATTGATGATGTGGAGACATGAGATGTTATGGAAGGTAGTATGAATGAATTGATAGAAATGGATGAATGTATCAACATGTGTCGATGAACAGGATGACAATGGGGATGTCTATCGATTCTCTAGTGGGACGTGGCTTCATAAAGAAGTTATGGTCTCTGCTCACTTATTACAAAGAAGAATGGGGCAGATCATTGAAGTAAAAAATGGTTGTGTATTACTTTTACCTTTTTGCGTTGATCACATGGGGTGGATTTTCATAGGCCTTAGACAGACGACGAAGCTCCAAGAGGCGATGTCCCTTTAAAAAAAGTTTTAGGTGTAAATATGAGTTTTATTTTTAAGTAACGTGGCATA
Source organism: Pseudotsuga menziesii (assembly GCA_001517045.1). Taxonomy (NCBI): domain Eukaryota; kingdom Viridiplantae; phylum Streptophyta; class Pinopsida; order Pinales; family Pinaceae; genus Pseudotsuga; species Pseudotsuga menziesii. The sequence goes on along the minus strand of LPNX010269639.1, from coordinate 632,824 downwards.
CAAATTGTTGTTTTTTTTAAGGGTATGTATAATTTTTATTATTATTAGGTATGTAGATTTGTATAAGTCTAATGGTTAGTTTGGATTTTTTTAGTAGGCTGGGTGGTTGGGGAAGTAGGCTAGTGTTGACTAAATTGTCATTGATGCCAACAGGTGTGTGTCAGTGTGTCTTGATGCCCCTTGAGGAGCCTCTGAGGGATGAGTAAGTGTCAGCGTCAAAGGAGACCTTTTGACCTTGTCCAAGCCCAAGTCTGAAGCCCTTGGAGCCCTTGGGACAATGGCAAAAGCCCTGAATTTCCTAAAGAGTGGTCAAGTACCCCCAAGTTGGTTTAATCAAAATATTAACAAGTTTAAATGATAAAACCTTAAAACATTAACAAAAGATTTAAAAAATTAATATTAAAATCAAATATTAAAAAGTTTTAATAAATAAGATATTTATATATTTTAATAAATAATTTTTTTTATATTTAATATTAAAAATAACCCATTAAAAGAAGGAAAAGTTTAATTTGAAAATAAAATTTAACAAAGATATTCATTAAATCAAGGGAACGATCATCTTATTGTTTCATATAAATATATCTTCATATGACAACATAAAATGAGATACATTTTGGAAATTCACGGGCTGAGAAAAATTAACGGTGGAAATAAACAGTTGCATCAATTTTTTTTAAGTGTTGGCCATGGTGCATTTGAGACAGCTCTGAGGTATTTCGGGTAAACCTTCACTGAAGATATTCGGGCATGTGAAAGAGTACAGGAGATACAGTTGGAAGATGAGCAGACTGTCAATTTTGATAGGAAAGTCGTGGGAAATTCTGGCAAATTCTTCTTCCGGCAAATGCTTTTTTTTTCTTTCTCGCGGGTGACTCACAGAAGTTGGGCACAACACCATAAGCAGATCGAGTACGAGTAGCTATAGGCCATCTTCAGTAAATATCGCTGAATTTAGATCCGTTTGCTGCTGTGAGGATAATTCTGTGAATTTAATATCAATTTGGCTGAAGATTGTTTCGATTCATGGTATATATATGGTCATTTTCATGTTGGTGGCTTTCAGAAGGGAATTTCTCTGTCTGAGCCCAATTTACATCCCAGGAAAATAAAAGATAAAAACAAACAGCATTAAGTTCGATGTTATAGATACGAAGGGTGTGGTTTAATGGAGTCTTAGTCATTAAAATAGTACGTGCTGCTCTTAGAATCAGTCCTTCCTTGGCATCTTTCTGTATGGCTGAGTGAATTGTCCAGGATTATTTTCCCTCTCTGAAATTGCAGGTTTCATAAAGAAAAAGCGATGTAAGCTTACCAGTTCTATGAATTGAGGCATAAATTGCCCTACAGAAACAACGCTGATTGTTAAGCAAATCACAGCGTAAACGGTAGTGCACCCTGAGTTGGTAATTCTTTGAA
>LPNX010269639.1:546698-620713 GCA_001517045.1 Pseudotsuga menziesii | reverse complement strand
TTTTAAATGTTCTACAAAATAAAATTATAATTTAGAATAATGGGTAAAGTATTTTTTGGGCTTCAAATTTTATAAAAGTTATTTTAGATTATTGAAATTATAAATATTATATATTAAAATTGAATAGTCCAATTCACCAAGGGATATTAGTATTAAAAACATCAATCTCATAAATAAAAATTTGCAATTTCAATAGTGTAGTTTAATCAAATTTCATTGAGGAAAAATTAAAAAAAGCCTAATGGGTTATAAATCTCATTTTGTATCTACCAAACATAGTTTTGAATGAGTTTTTCCTTACTTCCAACAATGTAACTTACCTTGTTCAATGCTCACAAAAGTGAAGACCATGGACTTATAACAAAGGTAATATCTTCAATCAAATCAAGCGTTATGGTTGAATCATTTGTTTTTGCTCTTGCACTTGCAATCAAAAGTGAAGACATCATAATATCTCATGCTTCCTCTCCATCTCCTATTGTCTTTTAGGCAACATATTAAAAACCAACGTAGATTCATCTTAAACCTAGATCTATTAAGCACCGAGAGGGATCCAAATTTCTTCATAAAAGGTATTATTTTGTTTAGTTTGATGGACTTTGTAATGTTGTGGAAGTAGTTGAAATACCTAAAAACAATTGGCGCGATGCTTAAGAGACATTAAGTGGAAAACATGGATTATCAAATTCTAGGTAATGTCACTTAAGTTACTCTCACTAATGTGGCTTAAGCTACTCTCCCTGGCGTCGCTTAAGCCACATTTTCCACTTAATGTCGCTTAAGCAACATTTCTCAAAAATTTAGTAGAATTTCTCTTTAATTTTTTGCTCACTCAACTTCAGTTCGACATTGAAAAATTATATTTTCATCAAATGTTGGTCCAAACATCAAATTGGGACCCCAAATAAGTAATGACTACATCATTACTCATAAGACCAAATTTATAGTCAATTCTAACCCTACGATGTATCTCTGAGAAAACACATTATCAATGGATAAGTTTCCCATTGGATTGTCAACCTTCAATACTATAACCTTGAGTTTTCCAGCCATAAGAGAGAAAAATTTGGTCTTGGCTAAATTAATTTCGGACCTTCCTCTCGACATAGTTGACCCCCCTTTCAATGATAATATATCGGATGTACATATGTTCATCGTTTCTCTAAGAATCCTTAGTATGGGAGTATTATTGTTTATTTATGATTCAGGAAACGTCCCAAGGATCCAATGACTAAAATGCATTTCAATGTGAGTGTGAAGATGTCATCATGTTTTTCATTATTACATAATAATGTTGAAAATTTGTAACACAATGCTTAAGTAATGGTTTAAAAACATAAATAAGTTTAATGTAACAATTATGACAATATTAAAATCAAAGCATGAAAAACATGACAAACCAAGTTTGCTAACGAAGTTCATCCACAAAGGGACTACCTCTCTCGGTCCACTTCTCCAATGAGGATTGGTCTTATTAAAGTGGTCAAAATGTTGGATGCACCAAAATACAATTTCCAACAAGTACAATTTTTCCTAGGAAATGTTGTCAAAGAAGCTTCACTAATATTTTTCAAAAGCTCTCCCACTCTAAGAAGAATACTAAGCTTCACACAACCTCCAATAATTCCCACCAAGAATTGTCCTCCAAAAAATACCCCCCTTACGTGGCTAAATTCATTTCGAACCTTCCTCTCGGCATAGTTAACCCCCCTTTCAATGATAATATATTGGCTGTAGATGTGTTCATCTAAGAATCCTTGACATAGGAGTATTATTGTTTATTTATGATCCGGGAAATGACCCAAGGATCCGGTGACTAAAATTCATTTCAATGTGAGTGTGAAGATGTCATCATGCTTGTCATTATTACATAATAATGTTGCAAATTCATAACATAATGCTTAATTAATGATTTAAAAGCATAAATAAGTTTAACGCAACAATTATGACAATATTAAAATCAAAGCATGAAAAACACGACAACCCAAGTTTGTTAACGAAGTTCGTCCACAAAGGTACTATGTCTTTCGGTCCGCTTCTCCAATGAGGACCGATCTTATTAATGTGGTCAAAATGTTGGATGCACCAAACTACAATCTCCAACAAGTATAATTTGGACTTGGAAATATTGTCAAAGAATCTTCACTAATATTTTTCAAAATATCTCCCACTCTAAGAAGAATACTAAGCTTCACACAACCTCTAAGAATTCCCACCAAGAATTCTCCTCCAAAAAAGAACCCCCTTACATGGATAAATTCATTTCGTACCTTCCTCTCTGCATAGTCGACCCCCCGTTCAATGATAATATATAAAACGTGCATATGTTCATCATTTCCTCTAAGAATCCTTGGTATGGGAGTATTATTGTCTATTTATGACCCAGGAAATGACCCAAGGATCGACTGACTAAAATGCATTTCAATGTGAGTGTGAAGATGTCATCATGCTTGTTAGTATTACATAATAATGTTGCAAATTCATAACATAATGCTCAGTTAATGATTTAAAAGCGTAAATAAGTTTAATGCAACAATTATGACAATATTAAAATCAAAGCATGAAAAATATGACAAACCAAGTTTGTTAACGAAGTTCGTTGACTCAAAGGGACTATGTCTCCCAGTCTGCTTCTCCAATGAGGACCAATCTTATTAATGTGGTCAAAATGTTGGATGCACCAAAATACAATCTCCAACAAGTACAATTTGGCCTTGGAAATGTTGCCAAAGAAGCTTCACTAATCTTTTTCAAAAGCACTCCCACTCTAAGAAGAATACTAAGCTTCACACAACCTCCAAGAATTCCCACCAAGAATTCTCCTCCAAAAAAGACTCCCCATACATGGAAAAACACCTTGACTATATACCAAAGGGTACATAACTTACATTCCAAATATAATGAAATTAGGTCCCAGCTAAAATTATATGGTTAACATATTTTTGGGTAATAAAATATATGGTATCTAGGAAATTATTCATGACGTGTTGGTTGAGACGATTATGAGGGCCAACGATTGCACCAATCCATGCATGCAGCCCCTTTGCATCGCAACTACTCTGGATCGCAGCCCCTCTATATCACAACTCCTCTATGGAGCTCCTTTGATGGCCAGTGCTACTCTTGAAGGTTTGATCCACTCAAACTTGGTTGCATGGATTCTCAACCTTCGGATCCTCCATCGGAGGAGCCTCGTCGTAGCTTGGATCTTTCTTTCCAAGCCTTAGTTTCCTCCACTCCGGTTCTACCTGCTGTGTTACCTCCAGTCTCTACTTTTGTGAAACGAGCAGTTGTGCTCAAACTCCAAATCATGTCGGCAACTTTGTGAATGAAAGCTCTAGCTCTGAGCGAGCGAGGTCTCATTGCTCATTTCTTAGGGATCCGACCTTTGCCGAAATCCATGGAGATCTGGATTTACAAAACCTGGATGCCTCCCATCACCAGGGGTTTACAGCACTGTTTCTGCTGCAAAGGATTTTACACCTTTTTTGTTTGAAAACAAGGAAGACAAAGACCTCATTTTCCGAAGTGGCCCTTATTTAATGGGACCTCGAGGTGTATACCTCAACCGATGGAACCTGTCCTTTGATCCAGAAAAAGATGTCCCCTCAGCGGTTTCGGTCTAGGTCCGGCTCCCTCGTTTACCTCTCCACTACTGGAATGACGAAGCCCTCGAGACAATCAAGAATTATCTAGGTAGATTCATAGACAAAGCCAAACCAAAAGGCCCTCTATTTGCCTGTGCTAGGATTTGAGTGGAAGTAGATCTAGAAAAAGGACTACCGGAAGGAGTTAATTTATTCATGGATGGATGGGAATTCTATCAGAAGGTAGATTAAGAACAACTTCCCTTCAAATATAGGAAATGCCACGAATATGGACACTTCGTAAAGAATTTCCCGAAGTCTACCCAGGAAGAAGCGAAGAAAAATTAGGAAGAAGGATGGCAACAAACAAAGAGAGAAAAAAAAAACAAATCCTACCTCTACTAACAATCCCGAAAAATGGCAAGGAAAAACTCAGGAGCAACCTACAAAGAGAAAAGGTACCTTCACCATCAATCAATTTGATTCTGTCCAGACTGAAGAAGGAGAAATCCTAGATCTAGAAACTCAAAATAAGGAAGACAAATTAGAAGTCAACATGACGTGATACCTTGCTTCACTCTCTCCAGTAGTTGTTGAAGAGATCATGGAGAAAGCACCTAATTGGGTTGGCCTCCCCTGGAGGAACCTGTGCAAATATGGTAGCAACAAACGAGGAGAACAATGGGAAAGCACTTGAAGGATTACCTTCCCCTGGGGGAGCTTGTGCATAAATGGTAAAGCATAGTAGAATCAATCCAAAGGCTACATCCCAGGTCAATCGTCATCTCAAGAAACCCAGGAAACAATAGATCTAGAGCCATCCCTAGCCACGTGGGGAATAAAATCTCAAAGACAACAATGAGAGCAAGAGGCAGAGAGAGAACTGGAACTAGGAAGGCAACTAAGCATAGAGGATACAAAACTACAACAGAATGTCAAATCTTCTGGAACCAAAGACTTCAGATCTCGAGTAGGATCTCACACATCCAAGAAATAATGAAACTAGTCTCTTGGAATTACAGAGGCTTGGGAGGATCAATCAAGGTGGAAGCTTTGAAAAATATCTTAAATTCTGAGAAACTAGACATTCTGCTTGTTCAAGAGATTGAGATGCTAGAAGGTGAGGTTATAAGTCAGTCATCTCTCTTCTAGAAAAATAGTGTTGGAAAGGCCATTAGCTCCAGAGGAGCCTTAGGTGGAATTGCAACTTTCTACAGAACAGATAAATACAAAATCAGATCATCAAAAGAAAATACCCATTGGATTTTGGTAGAAATGCAAAACAAAAGCAATCAAGACTCGATTTTTGTTTGTAATGTATATGGGCCTACTCATTACAGAGAAAAGTAGGATTTATGGGACTCCTTACTTTCTTTAAATGCAGATCTACAAGGAAAATACCTTATCACAGCAGGGGATTTCAATACGATGAAATCAACTTTGGAAAAAAGAGGAGGATCGATCATTAGAGACCCTTTTGGCGAAAATCTCAAAGATCTAGACCTTTTGGATCCTATGCCAAAAAAGGGGAAGTACACTTGGAGAAACAAGCAAACAGGACCATGCCACATCACTGCAAGACTAGATCGGTTTTTTGTAAGTACAACCTTCCTTCAAAAAGATTTACTTCCTTCTTCTCACATTATTTCTTCAGCCACCTCTGACCATAATCCCATCTCCCTATCCCTCTCCCCTCCTACAAACCTTGGACCTACTCCCTTCATATTCAACTCCTTTTGGTTGAACAATGCCAAAACACTAGACTTAATTCACTCATCCTGGATATCTACTTTCTCCGGTTCCCCCAGCTTCATCTGGGAGTCAAAACTCAGGGTTGTTCGGACTGCCCTGAAAAAATGGGCAACCGTCTCCTACTTTGAACCTGCCATTACCAAAAAAAATCTTCAAGCCGGATTGGAATCCCTTCACTCTAAAATGGAATTAGATGAGATCACTCATGAAACCATCGCTCAGGAAAAAGCTCTAAACCTTGAAATTTTAAAAGCACCCAAGCAAGAGGAAGATATTTTGAGAATAAAATATCACCAACTTTGGATAAAAGGGGAAGATAAGAATGCATATTACTTCCATAAACAAACAAAAATCAGATTGAGATTCAATTATATCAAATATTTGAAAGACAATAACAACCAAATAATCATTGTGCGTGATGATACCAAGAACTTGGCTTTGCAACACTTCAACCAGCTATTTTCAGATAGGGAGAGACATACCCTCTCTCCCAAGCTAATCTTCTTTCAGGTATTCAACCCAACATTTATGACAAAGAGAATGAGGAGCTGGAAAAGCCAATCTCTGAAAATGAGATAATAGAAGCAATTTGGACTCTTCATCCTGACAAGTCCACAGGGCCAAATGGATTTACGATCAACTTCTATCAAGCTGCCGGGGACATCATCAAAGAAGATCTAAGGAAAATACTAAACTGGACTAGGAAAAAGACAAAATTAGTGGAGCTACTAACTCCACTTTATTGGCTTTGATCCCTAAAGACAAAAATCCTCTTTCGATTGAAAGATTTCATCCCACTTCCTAATGTAACACCTCATATAAAATTCTCACCAAAATTCTTTCTACTAGAATGAAAAAGATCATGCTTAAGATCATTTCAAAAACTCAGGGAGGTTTCATCGCTGGCAGACAGATCATGGATAATATAATCATCGGCCAAGAAGCTATCTATTCTAGCTTGGAATGCAAACAACAATGTATGGCTATCAAGATGGATATGGAAAACACCTTTGACAGGGTCAATCATTTCTTTTTGTTTGAGATCATGCTCAGAATGGGATTTTCCAAAAAAATTACAAGATGGATCAAAACCTACATCAATAGCTCGTGGATCGCGCCTCTTGTCAATGGCAGACCTGCTAGATTCTTCCAAGCCTCTTGAGGACTCCTTCAAGGCTTCCCTCTATCCCGTGTTTTATATCTTATAGTAGCTGAGTCTTTAAGCAGGAAGCTACAGGCCTTGCAAAACAGTGGAGAGCTCAAAGGATTAAAATTTGCTAGAGGTGTTAAAAATGCTAACCATGCTCAGTACGCAGATGACACTATCCTTCTAGGAGGGGCCTCAGTCATAATCGCTGAAAGGTTCAAAGAAGTCATCTCCATCTTCCTCAAAGCTTCAGATGGGAAAATAGTTGCATTAAAAACCAAAATTTATGGCTGGAATTGTCCTGAAAGAACCATGGATAGGATAGCCAGGACTCGGGGATACGAGGGCAACACAAATTGGAACTCATTCAGATATCTTGGGGTCCCTATTCATAAAGGAAAAAAGAAACTATCAGATTTGAAAGGACAGGTTGAAAAAAGAAGAAAAAAATACAATATTTAGGAGCAAATTGGCTTAATCCGGCCGAAAAATTAATTCTTATCAATGTTGTTCTAGCAACGTATCCAATTTACTCCTGTTCTATATCGCTAGCTCCAAAATCGATAATTCAGGACATTGAAAAAGAGATCAAACGCTTCATTTGGCAAGGGGGAAAACCTAATGGCACAAATAAATTCCATTTAATCAACTTAGAAACGGTGTGCAGGCCAAAAGGTAGTGGAGGAACATGCATTAAAGATCTAGCTACAATGAACCTCGCAATAGGTGCAAAAAATGTGTGGCAAATTGTCTCAGGGAACAAAGCCTGGTGGAAGGATGCATTAAGGAAAAAATATTTGAAGGGGATCCGGGAAAGATGCTTGGTCAATATACCGAATGTAAAAAACGTCTCTCCAATTTGGAAACTCTGCCAAAATGCAACTTACATCATCCAAACAGTCTGCGTTGGTCAACAGGAAATGGAAAACAAATTCGAATCTTGAGAGGATAACATTGGGTACTCCTCCCGTGATCGCCACTTAGACATCTTCGTGCACCTCAAGTGCTAGATGGACAATCAAAATATCTTTACGATCCATGACATTTCGAGCTGGCATAACAATGGAAGATGGGAAGGGTGGAAAAGACTTGAAACTCCAGAATGTTTAAGCTTGGATTATACTATGCTGCAAACGATCCTCCAAGGGTTAGCACTGATCCATCTCAACTTATCAGACTCTAGAAGCTGGGGAAAATCTCGAAGTTATTCGGTGAAAGTTGGATATAATTCAATCCAAAACAACAACAGGAAAGAAGCCTTCTAGGAAAATGTCTGGAGCAAGGACGACCTCCCTGAAATCAATTTTTTTGCTGGATTTTAGCTCATCATAAAATAATGACAATTGAAAATTTAAAAAGAAAGGGGCATCGAAGGATCGTCTGGCTGCACTTTCTGCAAAAAATTGGAATAAACGTTGCAACATCTCTTTCTAGAATGCTCCTTCGCTAATGAGGTGTGGTGCACAGTTCTTAAAGAGCTTCAATTTAATATCACTCTTCGTACAAATTGGAAAGATTTCTTCGCTTGCTGGAAATATTATTACCATGGATCTTTATTCAAGAAAACAGATTGATCGAGAGCGTGGGTTTCTCTCCCTAAGTATATATGTTGGAAAATCTGGATTGCTAGAAATAAAGGAATATTTGAAAACTTGATCCTTTCTCTTGCTAGAGTCTCCTCTTCAGCCAAAGCTTTATGGACAAAAGCTCTTCTTTCCAAAGGATTACAAAACTTACACCTTGAGCCTTTAAATTTTAAAGAAAAAAATATGGATTAGTGATCTTCTCTGCCCTCTCAAGTCAAATCCGAGAGGTGCTAAAAAACCTAACCCTTTAAGATGACAGATCCAAAAAAACCCGGAAAGCTTCAACAATTGGTGGACAAAGCTGGATTGTCATTCTTTGTTCTTCGATGGAGCCTCTAAAGGAAATCCTGGGTTGCCAGGTGCGGGAGGGGTAATTTTTGACCCAGGGGGGAACAGATAGAAAGATTTCGCTTGGGGCTTAGGGAAAAATTCAAACAACCATGCGGAATGGTTATTTTTATTGAAGGGGCTGGAAATTGCTATCACTCTTGGAATCAAAGAACTAGTAGTGTTTGGAGACTCGCTACTGGACATCAGAGAGGCAAGAAAGCTAGTCAGAAAATATAAAATCCCCTCGACAAAGATGCATCACATTTTCAATAGTCTTGTCAGTGACTTTAATGCTATCAACTTTCTACACATCCTTCGAATAAACAACCATTCTACAGATCAAATGGCAAACAAGGCAGTGCAACTAGACTTTGGTTACATAATTTGTAATGGGAACATCCCCGAATGCCGTTGGGTCCCTTGATACAGAAGCATATTTGTTTTTCAGATTTTGAAGAAACCGAATCCATCGTCACAATAAGATTTTAGGACAACTGCAAGCAATTTTCTGATATATGCAGCTTTTGTATTCTCGTCCTTAGGAAATTTGTAAGAATTTATAGTCATTTCATACTTGGAATCTTTCGAGATAAACTTCATTTTGTCACTGATGGGCAAGATCTTATGGTCTATGAATGCCTCTGGATTCAGTCCATTAACCTGCTTTTGTAATTTTTTGCCTCTTTTTTTAATACAAATACCCCTTAACCGTTCTTGTTAAAAAAATAAAATAAAATATATAGTATCATCCATATATAACAAGTGTTGAATGGTAGTGGATACCTACTGAGGTTTGGTAGGTTGAATTGTAAGTTGTGGGGTGTCGCATTGAGGCATTGGATAAGTTTCCAAATTGTCGTGGTATGACACATGAGTAGGTGAAGACAATCTGGTAATCGTAAGTATTATTGGAATCGTAAGTAATTCAGTCATGCGCCTTTATTGGATGTATTTTAATTGTTTTGTGCAATAGTTTCCAATAAATCCCCACTCCATTGCTCATGGTTGGCTTTGGTTCGGGTACAAGTCCATGTAGTTCCGAGTGTTTCTCGACAACAAAATAATGAATTCAAAAGAGAGAATAAGATAATTATTTTGAACAGTTAATAATAAAATATCTCCAAGAATTCGGTCAAATGTTCAGATGTAAATATTGTCGTATGGTGTTTAGATAAGTTGATGTAAGCAACGGTTCCAAATAATATGGTAACTCTGTGGCACTGGCACCTACACAGTAATATAATGATAATTACGTTTTTGTAATTCAACCAATCCCGCGATTTGTGGTATCTACCAAAACAACCTCACCCATCAAATCATTACGCATTGTTACCCTTTATTTTTAAAATTGAAACGTGATCATCCACGTAATCCACGTAACAGAGGTAGCAGTATTTCTTCTCAAAAACAGGTAACCTTCTTCAATGTTCTGGTGAAAACTCATTGTAGTTTTGATGGCATATTTTGCTAAACCTGCATGTCTGTAAAGACCCGACATTAAAAGTTATCTCTGATTATCGCCACGTGTGGCATCCGATTCTGATTTTTCTTTTAACAGTTAACACCTACAAATATAATAGTAGCAACAAATTCAAATGAACAACAACTAGCGATATGGAAGTCATGGCATCTTCTTCAATTGCGTGTCATGTTTTCTTCTAACCACAACAATTAGAAGTATTGAGATGGGTAGTCCTTGTAGAAAATTAAAAAGAAGGAACAAGGCCATCATGGATAGATTGAATTGTTAGAATATATTTACACATTGTTTTCTATACTAGATATATTTATTTGATACATTTGTCCATGAAATTAAGATTTGTGTGAACATGAAATGACATAAAATCCACAGCATATTTAGCATGAAAACAATAGTGCTGGTGTCGACAGGTATTGAAGCCATGGTTTCTTAACTAAACATGTTGATTGATGCGGAGACAAGGCATAATAAGTAAAAAAATTATAATCAAATAAGTTTTCATCATAACAACTAAATTCTTAGTTTGATTTTACTCTGATTCAACCTACTTTCCAATATTCTATTAGATTTTTATCATTTAAGCTATATGATCTTAAGATCTTATCTCAGGGAATAACAAGCACAATAATCAATCACAATAGACAATGGATACAAAGATTTTCCTCGGGGAAACCATAAAGGAGAAAACCCCGCAACTTCTTCAAAGATAGAATGAGCACCAAAAGTAAAACCCAAAGATACAAGGATGATCTCCCGACAACAGTTGTCTCTCTCTCTCTCTTGTCCCATCTTCTTCTTTCTCTCAGTTATGCGCTACAACTGAGTGTGAGTGACTGTGCGATAAATAGAGAGGCTCACTCTCTATTTATACTAGTTTCCGACTTGACATCAACTCACCAGGGCCGACTTCTCTAGGAGAGTCTAATAACCCTAGTGCCCCACAACTGTGGGGACTTTAACCCTTAATCAATAAGGAAGGTTACCCTCTATGACTTTACATGACTTGTTTACATTATTGATTCTTCCAATAGGAACATCGAGGTATGACATGACTTGATTACATTACTGATTCTATCGATACGAATATCATGGTACAATACATAAGACATACAAGTGAATACATTCCGAAGTTACAATTACATCAACACTCCCTCTTAATTAGGAATGTATTCTCTCGACACACTTCATCAACACAAGTCTTCGTCACTAGATCATCATAAAGTATGGATCATCATCAAGGCCGTCATCATCAAGTCTGGATCATCTGGATCATCACTGGATCATCATCAAATACAGATTATCATTGCTTCCGCTATCTTGAACAAATGGTGCTATCTCTCAATTCTACTCGCCATAGGAAGTTCTATAAAGCTAGCCCTTTCTTTTCCATGCTGGTTGTAGGCCTAGCCTGCATGTTGGTCTTCATCTTCTTCAACACTTATATCTGACCATAGGAGGAACACATCCAGGGACCATGTCAGAAAGGCCTGCCCAACACTCACATTTTACCATGGGTGAGCACATCAACCATGTCAGAAAGGCCCAACACTCACATCTGACCATGGTATGAACACATCAACCATGTCAGAAAGGCTCAGCACTTATATCTTACCATGGGATGAACACATCAACCATGTAAGAAAGGATTAGCACTCACATCTGACCATGGGATGAACACATCAACTATGTAAGAAGGGCTCAACACTCACATCTAACCATGGGATGAACACATCAACCATGTAAGAAAGGCTCAACACTTATATCTGATCATGTGAGATGAACACATCCCACAGTCACATCAGAATGGATATGCACTTATATCTGACCATGGGATGAACAAATCAACCATGTCAGAAAGGCTCATGGACTCATCACTTCCCTTTGGAGGGAACCTTGATCTAGATATCACCAAGCTTCTCCCTAAAGTACTCAAACTTCAGTCTAGCTAATGGTTTGGTCAACACATCAACTATTTGCTTGTTCGTCGCAACATACTAGAGCTTCACTACTCCTCTTTGCACCATATCCTTAATATAGTGATATTTGATCTCAATATGCTTCAACTTGTCATGGAACACTGGGTTCTTTGACAAATTCACACAACTCTGGTTGTCGCAATATATGCAAGTATCATCCAATTTGAGATCAAACAAATCAGATAGTAGCTTCCTAAGCCACACTGCCTCACAGTTAGTAGAACAAGCTGCAACATACTCTGCTTTGGTTGTACTCAGTGCCACACAGGATTGCTTCCTGCTAAACCATGAGATCACGCCTGATCCCATACTGAAGCAGCACCTTGAAGTGCTCTTCCTATCAATGGCACTGCCTGCCCAATCTGAATCCACATAACCTTCCAGGTTAATCTTCTGATTTGCCTGATACTTGAGCCCATAATCAACTGTACCCTGCAGGTACCTCAAAATATGCTTTGCAGCAATCAAGTGAACATGTCTTGGATCTGTCAGGAACTGGCTCAATGTGTTCACAGCAAAGCAAATATATGGTCTCATATTCGTCAGGTACATCAAGAACCTAATCATCCGACGATACATCGTAGCATCAACCGAATTAGATGAAGCATCACTCAATAGCTTCAGGTTTGATGCCATAGGTGTGGTCATGGCCTTGCAGTCCATCATCCTGAACCTCTTCAAGATCTCTACTGCATACTTCCCTTGTCCCAGGGATATTCCATCTGCATTCTGCCACACCTCCATTCCTAGAAAGTAGTGCATCATACCCAAGTCCTTCATCTTGAAATCAACAACCAACTTCCTTTTTGTCTCGAAAACATGTCATCTACATATAGTAGGAGCATCACTGGGTTCCCTTCTTCAAACTTGTAGTAAAGGTTGGAATCTGCTTTACTCTTGGTAAATCCCAAGCTAGTCAGGAAGCTTTCAATTCTGCCGTACCATGTCCTAGGTTCTTGTTTCAAACCGTACAGGGCTTTCTTCAATTTGCACACATGAGTCTCCCTGTCATGTGTCTCAAAACCGAGTGGCTGCTCCACATACACTTCCTCTTCTACTACACCATTTAAGAAGGAAGTCTTGACATCCATCTGGTGTACCTTCCATTTCATGACTGCAGGCAGAGCAAGTACTGATTTGATGGAAGTGTATCTAGCTACAGGTGCAAAAGTCTCTTCATAATATATTCCTTCTTTCTGGGAGAAACCACGAGCCACAAATATTGCTTTATATTTCTCTATGCTACCATCTGTAGTATGCTTAAACTTGTAGATCCACTTGGAAGTCACAACAAACTTCCCCTCTGGTCTTGGGACAACATCCCAAATATCATTCTTTAAGATCGATTTGTACTCCTCGATCATAGCAACCTTCCATTCTTTCTTCTTTGCTGCTTCTTCATATTTGGAAGGTTCTTTATCGATGATGTCACATAATAAGGATACATATCCGGAGTAGGACCTAGTTCTCTTTCTTTCTCTGTTCATTTCTTCTCGATCCCCATAAATTTCCACACCTTGGATAGTCTCTCATACCAATGCAGGTTTCCTCTTGTGAGGATTCTTCTCTTGAGGTGGATCTACTGGTTCCCGAGGTTCTTCCATTTCTCGATCTTATTCTAGAGTTGCTTCGTTCATAGTTGTATTGCGAATTTCGGGTACTTCTGATTCTTCAGAGTCTTCAACAGGTCTTTTTCTGGACTTGATGTAAGCCGAGTCTTCGTCAAATGTCACATCTCTGCTGATTTCGATCTTCTTGAATCCTGGGAAGTATATTCTGTAACCCTTCAAGTTCTCAGAGTATCCCACAAATATACCCTTCTTTCCTGAAGGATCTAACTTTGTCCTCTTTTCTTTTGGAATGTGTATGTACACTGGACAACCAAATATTATGAGATTACTAACTTCTAGTTTATTGTTGGAAAAGACTTCTCCAGGTGTCTTGTTCTCGAGTACTCTATGTGGAGTATGGTTCTGTACATACACAGCTGTCCTGGAAGCTTCTGCCCATAGATGCATAGGAAGGTCTTGATCATGAAGCATTGCCCTTATTGCTTCCATGATTGTTCTGTTCTTTCTTTCCGCAACCCCATTCTGTTGTGGATTATATGGAGTGGTCAACTCCCTCTTAATCCCTAAATCTCTGCATAATTCTTTGAATTCATTTGATGTGAATTCTCCACCATTACTTGATCGAAAGCTCTTGATCTTCTTCTCTGTGTGGTTCTCGATTAAGGCTTTGAATTCTTTGAATTTGCTGAATACTTCATTCTTGTTCTTCATGAAGTATATCCATGTCATCCTAGAAAAATCATCAATGAAAGAAACATAATATACATACATGCTTAGAGAACTAGATGACATTGTATCACATACATTGGAGTGGATGATTTCCAAGATTCCTTTTGCCTTGCTCTCACTACTTGAAAATGTCTTCTTTGTGTTCTTTCCTTTTGCACATCCTTTGCAAACACCTTAATGTTTTTCCTGCATTTATGGAAGACACTCAACAACTTTGCTTGCAAGTGGTAGTGCCTTGTAGTGCACATGTGCAAGCCTTCTATGCCATAGTTCATTTGGTTCTACTGAGTCATGAACCAAAGCTTGTTCTGGTTGGCCCTTCAATTTGTATAGTCCTCCCTCTTGTTCTCCAATTACTACTACATTATCAATAGTCTTTCCTTTTGGCCACATGAGGACTTGGCCATATATAAATGCAATCCTCATGCCTTTTGCATCTAATGCAGAGATGGAGAGAAGGTTCTTCTTCAGTCCTGGTACAAGTAGGACATCCTTCATCTTTATAGACTTTCCAGAGTCTAGTTTGTAGGAGGATTCACCACTACCTTTTATTGGATACCGGTAGTCATCCTCGAGTTTCACCTTGTGGGGTGATTCATGTTCTGATAGTCTCACAAAGGATTCCTTAAATCCCGTCATGTGATTGGAAGAACCACTGTCTATAAGCCAATCATTGCTTCCATGTGAGACAGTTCCCGTGAGGGCAGAGATCATAACATATTCTTCATCACTTTCTTGCTTGATTCTCTTCTTGGGAGGTTCATCATATTTTGCAGTGTTAGCATGATGTCTTTTCTTGTGATAGTCATTTTTGTTCCTAGGACAATCTCTAGCATAGTGTCCTCTTTCATCACATGTAAAGCATCTGAATTTAGGCAGATTCTTGTTAGATCTTCTAGGATGAGAGTGCTTACCTTGGTGATGGTCTATTTTTCTCTTCTTGGACTGTACTGTGAGAGCTTGATCTTCATTTCCCATCTTTTCTTCTCGAGCTACTATTCGAGTTTCTTCTTGTGAGCATTCTTTCCACAATCTGCTAAACTTGATTAGTTTCTTCCTGGCACAGATCCCTTGAATGAAGGAGTCCCATGCTCTCGGGAGACCATTCAAGGTGGTCATCACAATCTCCGCATTCTCTACATCTTCATCTACTACTTCAGGTTGTTCCTTGATTTGAGAGACCCTTGTAAAGTAAGACTGTATAGTCTCCGCATTCTGGATCTTTACATTCTTCAATTGATTTCTCAAAGTCATCTTCTGATTTATGTTCTTCCCTTCAAACAACTTGGTCAGGGTGTTAGTGCCAGAAATTGTTCTCAGACTACAAAAGAACAAGCCAACACAATCTCATAAAACAAAATTAAGTAAATAGGTTTTTTAGGGTTTTGGTTGTGCAGTATGTAAACAAGAGGGTAAAATCTTCACAAGGCTAAGACAAACACAAAATCATGCAAGAATTGAAAGACTGAGATGCATAATATATAAAACATAAACCAGAAACAATAATCACAGCATTGAATTTCATCCACAGTTAACAAGCATTTCATGAATAATAACCTCAAACAAGAAATGAATATATCAACTGAGTGATTAAAGTTTGCTTATAGTTTGCATATATTTCATAATCAGTCATTCAAAATACATAAGAGTTTTTGACACTTAGCTCCATAAAACAGTAGCTTGATAGCCTCCCCTTGTACAAAAATTCGAACCTCTAGTTTTTTTCTAGCCTTACTTTTATCTTGGTTTCCCAAAGACAGTTACATAACTGAAAAAACTACTTTTAGGTCATAATACCGAATTACTCAATTAGAATATAGTCATACAAATTTAACTAACTTTTTCAAAAACTAACTAATAACCACTATTCTTAAAGCACTGTACAAGTCCTTAGCAGTCTCTACCAAAAGAGCTATCCCTTATAAAGCTTGAGTCTTCTTTCTTGCTTTCTGATGATCAACTTCCAGGTCTTCAACTCTTTTTGAACGCTCCTGATTTTGCTGTGTTAGGTCTTGAATGGTTTGATTTAGTTATGCATATAGACTTTGTGTCTGTCTTTTCCTTTTCAAAGCCTCCTTAGAAATTGCAATTAATTCTTCATAGTGGCTATTTACCTCCTCTAAATCTTCTCTCAATCTTCTGTTAGCAGTCACTAATCCCTCATTTGTTTCATGCAGGTATTCGATTTGATATTTGTACTATTTAATACTCCTCTGCAAATTCTCATTCTCAGAATCAATGCACTTCCCTTCTGATACTGGATGCATTTCTTCTTGCATCCAAGGGATTTTCAATTTCTTAAAAAACTCTTCATCTTCTTCTAGCTGCTTTGTTATAGCTACAAGGTCTCCTGAATATTCATTGACTTCAACATTGCATTGGGCTAATGGCTCTGCAACCCTTCCTTTCTTTGCACAAAGACTTGATATGATTGAATGCTGCTTCTTTGAATCATCTTGATGATGGTCTAAGATTACCTTCTTTCGATCTTCCTTAAATATCTCTGAAATTTTGGTTTTAGTGAAAGCTAACTTATTTTCTGAAATAATTTGTTTCTTACCCTTCATCTCCTTTACATTCAGATCTTCATTGTCTTCTAACTCTTCTTGAGATGAAGAGTCTTCAATCACTGTAATTTTCTTTTGAGCTAGTTTAGGGTTTAACAATTTTTTCATATTCAATCTTAGTTTATTCTTGGGTCTAGTCTTAGCCCTCCAACCTACCCCAATTTCCCCTAACATGCTCAAATATTTTCCTTGATGTTTGATAGAAGCTAGCTGAACTACCTTTCTTTTTATCCCTCATCATATTACCCCTTATTCAGATTGTTTCTATACATCCTGTTCAGTGTCAACCCTAGCTTCATCAAACAATGAATTTTCCTCATCTTCTGACTGTACTCTCATGGGAACTTGTTCCTGTTCTTTCACATTTTCATTTACTTCCTGGTTTACTTCTACATGAATAATATCTTCTACAGGTTCCAAATCCTTCATTCCCGCCTTTGATATTTCAATTTCCTCAATATTAGTCTGTTGTTCATCTTCAACATTTTCATATCTTTGAGTCATATATTTTTCTGGTACATTGTCCTCTTCAATCTCGACTATGACTCTCTTTTTTCAGTTTCTTGACCAAATTATGACCTTTATTCAATTGTCTTTTCTGAGCTGGGTCTTCCTTCTCTGATTGAAATCCAAACCAAAATAGAAAATAATCCCATGTTTTTTCCTTCTTTCGAAGCACGGTACTTACGATTAGCTTTATTAGACCATGATGAAGAATAGATTGTTTAGTATGGTCTTGATGCTCCTTTGCCCTGCTAGACATCTTTTGTAGACTTTTAAGGAAAAAAAGGAAGGTTCATCTTTGCTTCATGGTTAAGATGCTGCAAAAACCTGAAATGATACTTAAAAATAGATGCAAATCTTCCTTCACAAGTTATATAACTTTGTAGAATTTTTATTGGTTCTCTCCACTTTGGTTTGAATTTCTGGATGTGTACTCCTTTACCCCAGTCTACAACCACATCTGGAAGCAATTAATTATGTGCATCAAAGGTGAAAGGTACTTTTTGAACCAATATTCGCCTTCATCTGGGATCCCTGTAACCTCTGCTATTAGTTCTATGGTCAACTCAATCTTTAAAGTGTCAAAAGTAACAATATATTTATCCAAATACATATCTGAGGGTTCAGCTCTGTTTGTTTTCCCACTCATCTTCATTTTAGATAACTGAACTTTAAAATTGCTCCCTTTAGTCAAGGACTTTAACTCTATTCAAATCTTGGCAATTTTAACAAACAATGATATGTTGAGAAACTAAAACCCTGAACTGGATTTTATCACTCAAACTGATAAGAATCTTAACTCTATTGACAAAGAAAAATCGACATTGAGCAACAATTGGGTTTATATACTAGCATTTTTAGTTTAACTCCATAATTAATCTTCTGTCAATGTGAACCCGAATACATGGAATATGCTAGTAATTTGCCTCATACCTGCCAGAATAGTGGATTCAGCTTCTAGAAATACGTTTTCCTGTCTGCTAGGTGTCCAATTTCATTCTCAAATCCTTCTCTGACTGCCACAACAGTGTCAAACTGTCACCCTTCAAAGCCCTAAATTACCGACCTTCTTCAAACCTTGATTACAAACTGCCAAAACTCTACCACAACTTCGATGCTCTTCATGCGCTTCAGGAGATGCGTAACTAAAGGTGAATTTTCCTCATCATGGATAATTATTAATGTTCCACTAATCTGCATCTCATAACTTCCAGACCATCGCAACTTACCCTAATGATTCCTTGCCTGAACTTTTAACACTTGTCACAATGATCACTCTGGCCGAAAACATGTATCAAACTCATTAACAAGTGTGAATGACCTCTCCTATGTGCAAATTTCGAAAACTTTGAGCCAAAAATCATGATTTTCAGATAGCGCGATTTTCTTGTAGCGCGTCTGTTTAACTTTTTTGGGTTTGCGCTACCAGAATACCTGTTTCAATAATTTTCAAAATAAAACTCACAACAAAGGGTTAACTTTGGTTAAATGGCTTAAAATAAAACCTTATGATATTTTTAGAACCTTTAATTTATATAAACATCCTACAAGCCCCTAAAAACTATAAATTTCTCTAAGTAAAAGAAAAATTGGAAACCTATGATGTCAACTTATAAATAGAAACATAAAAATCAAAGAAAATATTTAAAAGAACCTAAAATCCAAACTTGAAAATGAACAAAACCATGTTTTAAAAAACAAGCAAAGGCTTTAAAATGAGAAGCAAAAACATGATATAACATAGGGCATCAAACATCTCTTTAGGTGTCTTTAGGGAGGACACCTGAGGTATAAGGTGATCCTTGATTGAATAAGCAATAATCCTCTTAGCCATGACCAATTTCTTTTTGTGTAAGGCCTTAGCCTCATCTGCCTCTGGAACTGGAACCTCTTCACTTATGTAGGAGTCCAATTCATTTTCTTCCAGGACCAGGGAGATCCTATACTTCCAGGCTCGAAAGTTGTTAGATCCCTCAAGATTTTCATCAAGCTTGGTATGATGAGACATATTAACAAAGAACCTCAAATGGAAATACAAAATATTTAGATCTTACTAGTTTAAGATGTCTGAACTGAATATGGAGTTGGATTTCTGGTTCAGGAGAAGATTAGGGTTTGAATTTCTGGGAGTTCTACCCAACCAAAAAATTCAATTTTGATCTCTAAACTTTGGTTTTGTGGAGGAGATCAATTCGATCATGGGCTCACTTAAAAATTCCTCTTTTGTGGAAAGCCCTAATTTCCCGCTGTAGTGTCAGGTCAAAAACTGAAAATCCTCAGAATCAAATTCTACTTTGACAGAAAGATGTGCCCTAGAGAGGAGAGACACCCTAGCCTCCTTTTGCTGATGATCTGTGGAGAGAGATCCAAAAATAGGAAGCCCTAGCTTCAACAGCTGCACAGTGTCTTCTTCTCAGGTTAGCTCTGATACCATGTTAGATTTTTATCATTTAAGCTATATGATCTTAGGATCTTATCTAAGAGAATAACAAGCACAACAATAAATCATAATAGACAATGGACACAAAGATTTTCCTCGAGGAAACCATAAAGGAGAAAACCCTGCAACTTCCTCAGAGATAGAATGAGCACCAAAAGTAAAACCCAAAGATACAAAGATGATCTCCCGACAACAGTTGTCTCTCTCTCTCTCTCTTTTCCCAGATTCTTCTCTCTCTCAGTTATGCACTACAACTGAGTGTGAGTGACTGTGTGATAGATAGAGAGGCTCACTCTCTATTTATACTAGTTTCTGACTTGACATTGAATCACCAGGGCCGACTTCTCTAGGAGAGTCTAATAACCCTAGTGGCCCACAACTGTGGGGTCTTTAACCCTTGATCAATAAGGAAGTTTACCCTCTATGACTTAACATGACTTGTTTACATTATTGATTCTCCCGATAGGAACATTGGGGTATGATATGACTTGATTACATTATTGATTCTCCCGATAGGAACATCGGGGTGCAATACATAAGACATACAAGTGAATACATTCCAAAGTTACAATTACATCAACACACTCCACATTGTTCTCTAATGCATTAGAAGAATGATATTAAAATTGCAATACATAGACTGTCAAATGAAACCTTTGGATTTTGGAATATAGCCAGCTGGCCAAAATGTACTTAGAATACATTGTTTTACGATGATTTAGCATGCACTTTAATTATATTTAAGGGAAATTTTTTGATATGTCAACAACGTTGCACAACACCCTTGCCACATGCAAGTCATGCAACATGCCTCTGTTAACTCGATCGAAACTGGCGCTATCGAGGTAACCAATCAATTCGAGCTTCATCGAAAGATGCCCTCTCAGTCATTGCAAACATGTTTGGAAAGGATATCGAGGCAGCCGATCAACTCAAACTTCAATGAAAGATGTCCCAGTCGTTGAAAAATTATTTGCAATGCTGAAAAAGTTTCCTCAACCATAGCAAAATAAGCAGAGACAAAGCTAAATTGTTTGGTTATGGCAGATCCGCACACATTGCTCAGAAAAATGTTCAACACCCAAAAGGAGGTACGTTATTTCATATATTATATTGTCTATGATTGTAAATTGTTGTCTGTTAATAGTTTGCTTTCTTATTCCATGTCGGAAAGAAAGATCGAAGAGGTATTGACTAAAGGTAAAGTTGTTTGGTAGAGTCCTTAAGTTTTTCCGGGTGGGTTCTCCTTTACATGGTATGTAGATAACTCTAAGAAGCACCATGTGGGTGTATGTATCTAGGCTTGTATTTTGAGTATATGTTTTTTCGATAATCCAAAATTTGTGATTTGCCTACAACAAATTTTGCGACAAAATACCTAGTTGAAGTGCCCACACAATTTCTTATATTTTCCTTCTCATGCACATGAAATGTATATGGGAAAATATACTGTAATTTCTAATTTCCTATAATTTATGGTACTTCTATGACTAGATATTGATTTAAGTGATAGGTTTGATGATGCTATTAGTGTCTCTCCTAGGGATGAATCCAAATAAGGATGTAAACCTTCTTTGGAACCATTTGGTGTAGAACAGTTCGATGAGGAAGACAAAATTGTTCCACCACAGTTGGATGTGGAAAAATATCAAAGTGGATTGGGGAAAAAATAGAATACTTTGAAAGGAAGGTACTATGGTAGCAGCAGAGGGAACACCGTGTGGGAGTCAAGGTTGTGGGGATTGCGGGTTTTGGCGGAGTTTGGAAAACAACTCTAGTCACATAATTATTTAACTATAAAAAATTAGAATACGCTATATCCTCCTTGTTATCTCATGCGAGGGAAAGTACAACTAGAATGAGTCTTAATTCTTTACAGAGTAAACTCATTAAGGAATTGCAAGATATAGATGTCAAAATTGAGAGCGTGGATGAAGGTAGAGGGATACTTGAAATGAATGTCAAATCTTGTCATCCTCCAATTCCACCTGTTGGGTAGTGGTGGGGTTCCTGGTTGGTTCTTGGGGTGACTATGTTGGATTTTGCTTAAGAGGCCAAGCACATAGAGGTACAACACCTTCCTTCCAGGAATTTTGATCTCATGAATTGCATGCATCTGTGAATAAATGAAAATTTATTAACACAGTAGCTTGTACCTTGAGAAAAAAAGTTTGATTAGCTGAATCGCATGTATTTCCTGCATAATTTGTTTGGTTGAAGCACTTAGATCTTCTACATAACGTAGAGAAGGCTCTAGATTAGTGGCAGAATTTGATTCTTTCTTCTATTGTAGATTGGTATTGTTGTTTTGGATTGTATCTTCTATTGTAGACTGGTATCGTTGTTTTGGCAGATCATTGGTAGAATTTGTAGATGAGAAGGCAAGGCGGTGTATTTGGGTGGTGTGCAAGGCAGTGCAGAGCCTTCAACAAGGCAGTGGATGACTAACGATGAGTCAGTAATTCAATGCTCATTGGATGTGCATTCTACTCTAGGATTGAGCACCGAACATTCTATCGTCGGCTCAACAATAACACCCTAAACATCTCAGCTAATAGCATGAAAGTTGATATTTTGTAAATTTAGGATAAAGGCATTGCATAAAACCATGCATGCTAAAAGTTTGGTTAAAATGAGAAAAAAATTGCAAACAAATAGTCGATCAACACTAACTAATATGCGATCAATGTTAAACGAAAACAATATACATTGCCTATCGACAGGTATAATAATAATGGCTAACCAAATCCTATATAATACATGTGTCTGTTAAAAGCATATAGTCCAAATTCCAAAATAATATTTTATGTTTGATCCCTTTGGTAATATCTTGGCATGAAATGCGTTGGCATAGTGGCATATGTCAACAAACCATATCGTATGGTTGGCATTAATATGTATTCCACTTTGTTGTTTAAACCATATATTCCATATAGTAGTGTTGGTATTAACAACCAACAAACACTCAGGTATTGTTGTAATGCCCACATGGCATATGATGTGGTCCCCAAAACCTTCGTGCAATATGGGTTAAATCGTAGCATTGGAATATAGGTTGGACTTTGGATTTGTTGCGCATATGGTGCCGACTGCCTAAACTTATGGTAAGTTGGTTACAAATATTCTCCTGCAAAAAGTTGGTTACAAATATAGGATCCGCCCCATTTGATGGGCCATTCAAAGCATTGTATAACCAATACTTTAAATACAGTATATGTTGGAAATGTTTACAACCAATAGTAATACATATTCGTGGTATATTGTTTAACCAAAAAAAAACTTTGGACTTTTGGTTAGGTCTTGATGATGATGGAGATTAACTAAAAGTCCAAAGTTTTTGACATCTAGATTATTGGTGACTCACTCATTGTCATAAATTTGATGAGCAAGAGGTTTCATTTCAACAACATTTATTTGGATCTTATCATTGAGGATTTGAAAAGAATATCTGGTATTTTATGCTATATTGGTTTTCAACATATTTATCAAGAAAAGAATTTAGATGCAGATCAATTATCCAAAACTGGTCTACAACAACATGAAAACACTTGGTTGAGATGGGACGATGACGGTGCGAATATATATTAATATGACCCAGGACCCATTCCATTATGAAGATCTTGGGGACACTGATGTCTTCCCTATTGATATGCTTCTTTGATAAATTATTAGATTAAAGATTATGTAAAATGACGGGTATACGGATAATATTTGACTACTAGCAGAGTCACAATAATTTTGACTTTATGTAAGACTTTATATATATGGTTTGATAATTACTTAGTGGACAGATAAAATGTGCAAACATATAAATCTATTTATTGTAGGATGTATAAGAGACTAGATATGGCTATTCTAAATAGCCTCTATATAATGTATTTTGTTATTAATCATAATGAAATGCGCCCCCTTTTTTTTTTGAGGAAAAAAAAGGTTTCCATCATAACCACTATGCTTTAAATAACAATATAGTGGACAAGAATGTGGTGTATATGGTTCTTATACCATTAATTTGGTATAATTTGATTGATTTCTTTTAAAAAGCTAAAACCTTTTAAAATTAAACGATTTATAAATCCACACCTTTTCCACATAATGTTACATGTCATGGAACCTTCTCACTTTTTCGAATTTCCATTGGACAACATGTCAACTTATGGCTAATTTGTACCTATCATATCTGTTTCCCACTAGTTGTATGGCCATGCCATGTGTCTCCCTTTTGCTCGACATTTTGTCTGTTTACCTTCAACTTCATATCGTGATATCTTGGCCATACGAGCTACGATTGAGGCGAAATGAACGTCGCCATAATTGTATCAAGAAGCTCTTCATGATGGAGTTGTATGTTTCAAATTCTGAGACTGTAAATTCTTGACCACAATTTAACCACTTTGATCGGTGAAGGTCCTCTTGAATCATGCCTCCCACTGGGAAGATTTTCGACCCCAAAAGCCTGTTCTTATTTAGAAGAAGAGTGAGGACAATATATCCCCACTTGCCCTGTATCCTTCATCCATCCTACTCGAGTAATGATCACTTGGATCATAATCATAAAGATGAGAACACCCATAAAATTGTTGATAAACTTAAACATGGATCCATCTCTACACAAATCTGTGTTTAATGTTGTTGCTACCATCCAACTACAACTGGATAGCAACATAATCAAGCATAAAACTGAAAAAAAGTAGACGTGTAAGAAAATAAACCAATATGAAGCTTACCCTTCTCAGTAGGTTATGATCTGTTGTCAACGATGCCTTCATGTTGCGATTCTTCATGGTGTACTTGATGTGTGACATTTATCAACATCTTCTTTTTCCATGTAGCAACGATAGACAAATCATGTTTCATCTTGTGAGGTCTTACGATGAACTTCATCCCATCCTTGAAAATATGATACTTTTTATGCTCCCTATAAAACATTGCTTTCATGTCATAACGATATGGGATTCCCAACACAATCCCACATATATCAAGTGGAATCACATCCAATTATACCACATCCATAAATTTATAAGAAATGGCAAAGCGAAGCTTATATTGCTTAAATACATGGAAACGAGCATTCTCATGAACTCGTCCTAAAGGATAGGGATTTGGATGTGGTTTAGTATCCAACCCTAGTTTCTCAACGATGTCTTCATAGATAAGATTAACTTGAGATCCGCTATCTACAAGTGTATCAATCTTACTATGATGGGAAACCACTCGAATATGGAATAATTATGTCTTCTTCCTTTCATCATATCTCAAATCAACATAAGTAGAAGCATATGAAAACAATAGAATTGTTACCTCGAAGACTCATTGCCATTGTCGTGGATTCATCTTTTGAGTCCAATCCAAGATCCTGAATTGTAGCAACAATCTTCTTTTTACATTTCTTATGCTTAACCCACTTCGGTTTTAATTCTAGGTGTAACTTCCAACAATCATCCTCATTATGGTTGTCATATCCATAGTTGGATATTCTCATTTAATCCGAAATAACTCCATAATTTCTGAAATAACCCACATATCTGTCGATATAAATGATATATATAAATTGATAGATCATAGGTTACAATGATGGCCTGCTTTAAATATGGCTTGGGAATTGTGTATGAAAGGTCATGCCTTTTGATTCTCATTTATAATTATTTATGTTTAATTATTAACTATTTGATTATTTATTATTTTATGTTTGTTACATTGCCACTCTCTTAGAAAGGCTTTGTCCTCGAAGCCTTATAATGTGGTCGCATCGTTCAGTGCAATGTTGTGGCGAACGACACAAGTCAATACGAACTCCTGAGTGCAGAGTATAAATTTTGATATGTGGACGGGTAAATCCACCCCAAATTGATTCTTTATTGAACATTGCACTTTCTAAGTGAACCGACATCCTGAGAATTGAGTGCACAAGTGTGAGTGATTTCTGTAGATTGTTTACGATTATTAAGATATCGACTACTATGGTTTGGATGTCGATAGGGAGTTTTTTCAACGTCATTTTCTCTTATCAAGTTTGTGGTGTCTCTTTGGATTAATCTTTCTATAGGCTTTTCTTCTACCGGAGCAACATCTAGAGTGATGATCTGAACTGGGTCGATAAGTGTGCCTTTTTCATAAATTGTATTTCTAATGACTTTGATGTTTTGTTATGTATACCTTTTAACTTGTTTTCTAATTGCTTATTTTCACTTTTAATCTTTTTAATAATTTCTTCTTGCATTTTTTCTTTGCCTTTGTGTTTCTTAAGTTGTTCCCTAAGTTCTTTATTAAGATTTATAAGGCATTGATTTTCTTCTTGCCTTTCTAGAACTTTTCCTTCGATGTCTTCATTCGAGCTGTCTACCTTCTTGGTACTGTTTAACTTCTTGATATTCGTAACTAATATTTTATTATGATTTCTTAATCAATTAATTTCTTCAGTATTACTTGTTAATGTGTTATTGACTTTTGTAATTTCCAACTTGTGCGCCTTTTTTGTGTCGCCCTCTTTCTGCTAGAGTTACTCAATATGTTGCTAAAGGTGGCAATTCTCTGTTTCTTGGCATATTACTTTTGTCTGAATTTGCGTGATTTTGTCATCCTTGTCCTTGATGATTTTGTTTAATCATTTTATTTCTTCTTTATTCTCAACCGCCTCTTTCATGGTTTTTTGGTTTTGTAGATTCTGATTGGGATATTTTTGACTCATTAATTCCGCAATTTGAGTAGATAATCTCTCAATACATATTTTTAGATAATGATTCTCCTTGCTTTATTAATCCTTTAGAAATATCCAACTTCGTCATGTTGTAATATCCCGATTTTGACCCCATTGCATTGAAACTGTACATGATGTAAATATCGTTATTAAATCATGGCGAGGAGCTCAAGGCCAAGGCCCTAGAATCGATTTAGTGTTTTGAGTATCGAAAATTAGAATCGATGCTTATGGTTCTCGTGCTAGCCAGACACAATATAAATTGAGACATCATGTAAATATGCAATTTAATGAAATACCCACAACTAGCTATGTAATGCAACAAGATATGGGGGCATGATTTTACAAGGGAATAGGGAGGGAAATTATTCAAAAACTTGAGCCAATAGTGTTAAGCCAAATGTCAATGAGAGAACCCACAAACTCTCAACTACCCATTTTGTCTTATGCACCCAATCATTTAATTCTTCCAAGAGTTGGTTGAGGTAGTTAATGCATTAGGAATGGAGAGGTATGGCAGTCAATTTCGTGTATGGGCAAGCCATGTTTTATGAAAATGTGTATTTTTTCTTATGGGTCAGAAAACACCCATAAATGGGTGCCCATTCCATTGCTCACCCATGATTTTCATTTTCTCGCGCAGCTGGAGCTAGCTGGGGTTTTTTCTTCATGTTTTTCTGCAATTACCTTCATTTTTCCATGGCTGGAAATCTGTTTTAGTGTTGCAGAGTAGATGGGAAGAAGAGATTCACAATTTGGGGGTTTATGGAGGTCGTTTATGCCCCTATAAGGCCATAAACATTTTCTGAAATCGAATTTTCTCTCCCAGGGTTGAGTCCCCATCTACCACTTCGTTTTTGGTTGATACACCATGTAAATATGCAATTTAATAAAATACCCACAACTAGCAATGCAATGCAACAAGAGACAGGGGCATGATTTTCACAAGGAATATGGAGGAAAATTATTCAAACCCTTGAGCTAATAGTGTTAAGCCAGATGTCAATGAGAGAAACCATAAACTCTCAACTACCCATTTTGTCATATGCACCCAATCATTTAATTCTTCTAGAAGTTGATTAAGGCAGTTAATGCATTGGGAATGGAGAAGTATGGCAGTCGATTTCGTGCATGGGAAAGCCATGTTTTCTGAAAATCGTATTTTGTCTTGTGGGGCAAGAAAACACCCAGAAATGTGTGCCCAATCCATTCCTCACCAACGATTTTGACTTCCTCACGTAGCTGGAGCTGGCTGGGGTGTTTTCCTTCACGTTTTTCTACATTTCCTTAATTTTTCCATGGCTGGAAATCCGTTTTTGTGTTGCACAGTAGATGGGAAGAAGAGATTCACATTTTGGGGGTTTATAGAGGTCGTTTTTGCCCCTATAAGGCCCATAAACGTTTTTTGAAATCGAATTTTCTCTCCGAGGGTTGATTCCCCATCTACCACTTCATTTTTGGTTTCCCATGAATTTTGAGACTAAAGGAAACCCCATCTTGGGCATCCCACAACCAAAACGTTTTTCTTCATACCCAACACTTGTGTTTTGCTGTTACGTGAATCCTTGTTTTGGTATGAACTCTTAGGAGTGCAAGAGGACCAAAATTGGCTTGATAAACCTAGTGAAGAGAGGATCCTCACAAAAGATCAAAAGGGGTTGGCTACTCTTCTATGCACACCTTGGAGAACACTAGAATGGAAGGTATGGCATGAGGGACTGTGTATTAGTGAAGGGAATACTTCCTTGTGTTGGGTGTGTAGGTATTGTGGAGGCCAAGCTAGATAGATCTTGAAGAGATATCCATAGCTCTATGGTTGAGCTCACTAGCTTAGAAATTCTCCCTTTCCATTGCCTTAGTAGCATGATAGACCCAATTGTGGATTGGCTTGGCTGAAACTTGGTGTGTATTTGGCTATGTGTGGGTTTGTGGTTCCATATTTCCTTGTAGAAATCATGCCCAGCTCAGGGATGGCAATTGTGTTGAGAGATTGATGAGCACAACTGGCCTATGGTTGAGTGGAACGTTGCAGTGACATAACTAGTTGCTTGGGGCAGCTCATTTTCAATATAAGTGCTCTCTTGTATTAATTATGCAATGTATTTGTTTTAAGAATTATTATGAATGTATTGAATGCTTGCTAGATGTTCAAGTAGAGATTTCCTTCCGTTGTATTTTGCTGCAATATACATCTGCATATGTCTTTTACTTTCGATGCATTTTGCTTATGTTCATGGGGTTAGATGCCTGATTATGGCAGCGTTGTGTCCTCTCTAGACGAGAGTGGATGTGACAGTGTGGTATTAGAGCCACAGGTTACAACATTGGGCCTAAATGGGATAAGTTGAATAGTTTGCAGAGGTAATATCATCCCATGTTGAGCACTTGTCAGCAGAGAAAGAAAGAAAAAATGTTTCTAAGTATTTTTGAAATTTCGTCTAATTCTGTGTCGGCGAGTTAAGCCGAGTCCAACGATACTTATCGAAAATATTTGTTGAGATCGCCATGAGACATGTCAGAAATATTTGTTGAGATCACCATGAGACATGTCGACAAGATTTATTGATATCACAGTGAAACAGTCGGCAAAATTTGGTGAGTTCGCTGATCGACGCAAAAGGTGAGTTGCGCTGATACATGTCGGAAGAAACTGGCGAGTTCGCCGATCGACACAAATAAGTGATTTGTGCTGATACATGTCAGAAGAAACTGGTGAGTTCGCTGATCAGCACAAAAAGGTGAGTTGCATCGATACATGTCAGAAGAAACTGACGTGTTTGTCGATCGACGCAAAAAGGTGAGTTGCACTAATACACGTCGAAGGAAACTGACGAGTTCGTCGGTCGACACAAATAAGTGAGTCTGCCAACACATGTCAGATGAAAAACAATAAATCCATTGAAACAGAGAATTTCAACAGTCTTTTAGTGAGATTAGGAGGTTCCAAAAAATTGAAAAATGGCCCTGAACTTATGCACCAGATTGTGCGAAATCGAGCCCCCTTGAGCCCCGTTGTCCCCCTGAGACAGCTGTTGATTGTGAGAAGAGTCTATGTTTTGACAAGTTGTTAATATAGGATTTTCCCAAATGCAGGAAAGTAATTTTAGAAATTTTTTGAGAATGTCATGCAGCTAACAGTTGTTTATGAACACATTTTTTAGAATCATAGTCACATCAAAGGCAACATTCCACATAGTGCAGTTTGGAAAATTTGGTCTTGGTTGGGCCAATGACCTGGATTGATGCAGGAACGCAAAAAAATACACAAATAACCATAGAAACAAAGATGCAGTGGAAATAACACTTCATTTCATTAATTAAAGAATTGAAACTTGTTTGCATACAGAATGGAAATAAACTAGCTAGAGTGCTGGTAGCTTATCTCTGAGAAGAGCTGTGGCGGCCACATGCCTCTAAACTCTATGTTACAATGAGGCTCGAAGGACTATATATTATTGAGAAACAATAGAAACTCTACACATCCAAAAACCTAACCCTAGGAGGTGAAACACAGAATGTGGGCCCCGTTGTGTAACTTGGTACATCAAATTCCTGGGGTCGTAACTTTGGCATACTACCTCTGTTTGACGCGCATAATACATAATTAGAAAGATCTATTCAAGGAATACATCCATAAACAAGAAACATTGAGTATATAACAAACTCATTTTTCTCAACCATTCGATGCCGAAAAAACATCGTTTAGGGCCTCAAAATGACTCCGAAAGTTTAGGACCCGAAAACTGCCAAAAATAGTAAATTGTGCTACAATTAAGGAAACTAGAAAAATGAAAGAAACAATGGTGGGGGTCCAAGTGGAATAGGTGGGTGGCCACCAATATCCTCCTGGATTAGCCAAGAAGATCAACATCATGAATGATGCACAAGATCCCTATGAGCTCGAGACAGATGCCATGGGAGAGAACATACATGTCGAGAATGTTGAAACAAAATCCAATGGGAGAAGAAATCAGGAGACTCCCCATATATTGCAGCCACCATGAGGAGCCTAAGGGTGTAGTTGCAAAGTTGTAGAGAAGATAATGAAATTATGATTAAAGCTCAGGAAGAACAAAATCAGTTGAATGTAGCCATGCTACAAAGTTTGACAGACATCCAAAGGCAGATAAAATCTGGAAATTAGAGAACAAATCCACAAGGGAGTAGGATTAGTTCAAGGAGAAATTCCAGCAAGAGGTCTAATAGCTCAATAAGAGTTTCTATAGATAGAACATATACTCCAGAAATATATTCTAGTGGATCATCTGACTCTGAAGAATCCATTGGGGTTTCAAGCTCTTCATCTAAAAGGAGTAAGAGGAAGAGGCATTACAAGAACAATTCATATGGGGGATTTAAGAAGGAAAACCCTCTTGCGTTTGATGGTGAGGTAAAATCTGGTCAATAAGTTGAAGCTCGGCTTCTTGGGATAAGAAAGTATTTCCAAGTCCAAGACTACTCTAGAAATATGAAGGCAATGGTAGCCATCTTCAACTTAAATGGAAGAGCATCTATATGGTGGGAGCACCTTAGGCAAGTGAAGAAGATCAATGAAAGAAATATTGTGTGGAAGTGACTCAAGAAATATTTCAAGTAGAAGTACCTCTCTGATAGGTACTATGATGATAACATTAAAGAGTTCCATGAGATGAAATTGGGACAATTGACCATGGAAGAATATGCAAACAAATTCTTTGAATTGTTGAGGTATGTCAGGTATATTCGAGATGATAAGGTGAAAACTCAGCGTTTTCTAAGTGGGATGCCTTAGTCATATAAAGATAGGATTGAATTTGATGAACCTCGAACTCTAGAAGAGGCAATAAGGAAGGCCAAGTATTGTTATGATAAAAAAAAAGAAAACCTGATATGAGAAGGCATGGAAGGACAAGAAGATGAGAAGTTTGACCAAAGGAAGAAAGGTTTCAAACCCTCTCACCTCCAAAATCAGAAAAGGCAGCCATCACAAGCCATGACTAAGCTAGCTAGAATGATGGGAGACAAACCAAGAGATCCAAAGGATCCAAGAGAACCACTTCAATGTTGGGGATGTGGAGGAGACCATATGCTTAGGAAATGTCTGCATCAGAATGGGAATGTAAGTCAAGTTCACAACATCTAAGGAGATGAAACTATGGGTCAAGTGGCGAGGACCATCCCTAGAATCTATGTAGCACTAGAGGACCACCAGGAAAATCATCAATCAACTGTGGTTGAAGTTGAAGGTAATATTTCTAAGCAATCTGTTTCTATTTTGATTGACCCCGGATCTACTCACAGTTACACCACTCCTAAAATTGTTGAGATTTGTGCTTTTGAGAAATTAAAGCATAACAAATCATGGTTAGTTCAAATAGCCACTAGAACCAAGAGAAAAGTTAGTGAAATTGTAGAGAAATGTCCAATAGATATGATGGGCTACTCACTTATACAAACCTAAATATTATGCCACTTGGTTCCTATGATATTCTCATTGGAATGGACTGGTTAGAAGCACACAAGGTTAAACTTGACTGCTACCACAAGACATTTGAATGCATGGATGAAGAAGGAAACCCAGGGGTTGTAAGAGGCATTCCAAAGGTAATTTTTGTTAGGCAGGTTTCAGCAATGCAGTTGAAGAAGTTATGTAGGAAAGGTTGTCGATTGTATGCAACCCATGTTTTGGAAGCAACAAAAGATGAAACTCCTAAGTTGGAGGACTATCTTGTATTGCAAGAATTTAGGGATGTTTTTCCTGATGAGATTCTGGGACTTCCTCCAAAGAGAGACATTAATTTTACAATCGACCTTGTGTTAGGAGCCGCACCAGTGTCCAAGACACCCTACAGGATGAGCACACCATAATTTCCAGAGCTGTAAAACACAGTTACAAGAGTTGTTGGAAAAGAAATATATCAGGTCGAGTGTATCCCCATGGGGAGCACCAGTTCTATTTGTGAGAAAAAAATATGGGACACTCTAGTTATGTATTGACTACAGGTAGTTGAACAAAGTTATTGTGAAGAATAAATACCCATTACCTCGAATTGATGGCCTTTTTGATCAAATGAGAGGAGCAAAGGTATTTTCAAAATTTGACTTGAGGTCTAATTACCATAAGGTAAGAATCAAAGAGGAAGATATTCATAAGACAACCTTTAGAACAAGGTATGGGCACTATGAGTTTGTGGTGGTACTATTTGGTCTCACAAATGCACCAAGTACATTCATGTGTCTCATGAATAACGTTTTTTGCAAGTGTCTGGACAAGTTTGTTCTTGTCCTCCTAGATGACATTATTATTTATTCTAAGAATGAAGAAGAACATGAAGATCATTCGAGAATGGAATTGCAATTGCTAAGGGGGAATAAGTTGTATGAAAAGTTGAGCAAATGTGAATTTTATAAAGATAAATTTCATTATTTGGGTCACATTATCTTAGACGGAGGAATATATGTGGACCCTGAGAAGATTGAGGCCATTATGAATTGGCCAACTCCAAGAAATGTGACATATGTGAGATACTTTATTGGACTTTCCAGGTACTACAAGAGGTTCATGGAAGGATTCTCCAAGGTCTCACATTCAATCACTTCCTTGCAAAAGAAGGGGATAAATTTTGAATGGACACCAATACGCGAGGAAAGCTTCCAACGGTTGAAGAATATTCTTACGAGTGCACCAATTTTGAAAATTGTAGACCCAGGAAAAGAATTTGTGGTGTGTACTGATGCATGCAATCATGTACTAATGCATGCAATCAAGGAATTGGAGGAGTTCTTATGCAAGACAACCACGTGGTATGCTATGAGTCAAGAAAGTTGAAGGAGCACGAGAAGAACTATGCTACTCATGATTTAGAACTTGCATCCATAGTACATTCTCTAAATATGTGGAGGCATTACTTAATGGGAAGGAAATTTGAGCTAAGGACAGACCATTGTGGTGTGAAATACTTGTTTGATCAACTAACTTTAAATGCTAGGCAAGCTATATGGTTGGAATTTTTGTGTGAATTTGATTTTGAAATCAAACACATAAAAGGAAAAGAAAACAAGGTGGCTGATGCACTCAGCAGGAAGGTACATGAAATGCATGTGGCATCTCTTAGTACTTGCCAACCAGATTTGAGGCAGCAGATTATTAACCATATTGCCAAGGATGAAGTGTACATGTAGATAAAGGAAAAGTTGCAACAACAAAACCTTGAAAGGAAGTACGAAGGATATCAATTAGAAGGAGATGAAATTATTACTTATAAGAATAGAATTTATATTCCAAATGCAACAAACTTGAGGAGGATAGTTATGGATGAAATCCATCAAGCTCCATATTTTGGTCACCCAGGATATCAAAAAACAATTGCTATAGCCAGAAAGCAGTATTTTTGGCCGGGAATGAAAAAGGACATTGTTGAGTATATTTCTAAGTGCATGAAATGTTAGCAGGTGAAGGATGAAAATCAACACCCATCAGGTTTGTTGCGACCTTTTCCAATCTTGGAATGGAAATGGGAAGTAATTTCCATGGATTTTATTACAGGGTTTCCAATGACTATGAGACAACATGATTCCATCATGGTTATGGTGGACAAGATAGCAAATGCATCATATTTTATACCAGTCAATTCCACATATAATGTCCATACCATTACAAATATTTTCATGAAGGAAATTTTCAGATTGCATGGATTTTCTAAGGCAAT
The DNA here is from genome assembly GCA_001517045.1 of Pseudotsuga menziesii. Taxonomy (NCBI): domain Eukaryota; kingdom Viridiplantae; phylum Streptophyta; class Pinopsida; order Pinales; family Pinaceae; genus Pseudotsuga; species Pseudotsuga menziesii. Next base: position 586,659 of record LPNX010269639.1, on the reverse strand, counting down.
AATTTTTGACAGGGATACAAAGTTTACTTCAAATTTTTGGAAGGGTATTTTTGCAGATTTGGGTAAAAAGATGAACTTTAGCACCGCCTACCATCCTCAAACTCATGGACAAACAAAGAGAATAATAAGGTGCTTGAAGTCATGCTTTGCATGTATGTAATGGAAAAACCATCCAAGTGGGAGGATTATTTACACTTGGTAGAGTTTGCATATAATAACGGGCAGCAAACATCATTGGGAATGAGTCCATATGAGGCTTTATATGTAAGAAGATGTAGGACACCAGTGACTTGGGATAATCCAATGAATAGAATTGTGCTTGGTCTAGAATTGCTTAAGGAAATGGAACAAGAGGTTGCAAAGATTAGGCAGAACTTAAAAGAAGCCCAAGATAGACAGAAGAGCTGTGCAGATACGCATAGAGTGCATAGGGATTTCAGTGTTGGGGATCATGTTTTTCTTAGAGTGAGGCCAAGGAAGATTTCCTTGAAGCTTGGGAGTTATGCCAAGCTATCACCTAGATATTGTGGGCCATTTAAAGTGTTTGAAAGAATAGGGCCAGTTGCATATAGACTTACATTTCCTACTAGCACTAAAGCTCATAATTTTTTTCATGTCTCTTTTCTTAAGAAATGTGTACATGATCCTAACCATGTGATTAATTGGGATGTGATCTAGGTGGAACCTAAGGGAGAGTTCCAAACCGAGCCATTGCACATCCTAGAGAAGAAGGTAGCAGTGCTCTGGAACCGAGCCGTTGGATAGGTAAAGGTGCAATGGAAGCACTATGACCCCGATGAAGCTATATGGGAGTTGGAGGATGCAATGATAGTGGCACATCCGTTTTTGTTCAATTTTGAAGAGCACTGAGGATAGTGCTAAATTAAGGGGAAGGGGAATGTAATATCCTGATTTTGACCCCATTACATTAAAATTGTACATGATGTAAATATCGTTATTAAATCATGGGGAGCATCTCAAACCCAAGGCACCACCATCGATTTAGCATTTTATGTATCGACAATTAAAATCGATGCCTATGGTTCTCATGCTAGCCAGACACAATAAAAATTGAGACATCATGTAAATAGGCAATTTAATAAAATAACCACAACTAGCTATGTAATGTAACAAGAGACAGGGGCATGATTTTACAAGGAGTAGGGAGGGAAATTATTCAAACCCTTGAGCCAATAGTGTTAAGCCAAATGTCAATAAGAGAACCCATAAACTCTCAACTACCCATTTTGTCTTATGCACCCAATCATTTAATTCTTCCAAGAGTTGGTTGAGGCAGTTAATGGATTGGGAATGGAGAGGTATGGCAACCATTTTGTGTATGGGAAAGCCACGTTTTATGAAAAAATGTATTTTTGCTTATGGGGCAAGAAAACACCCAGAAATTGGTACCCATTCCATTCCACACCCACGATTTTCACTTCGTTGCGTAGCTGGAGCTAGCTGGGGCATTTTCTTCTCGTTTTTATGCAATATCTTCATTTTTCCATGGCTGGAAATCTGTTTTTGTGTTGCACAGTAGATGGGAAGAAGATATTCACAATTTGGGGGTTTATGGAGGTTGCTTTTGCCCCTGTAAGGCCATAAACATTTTTTGAAATTGAATTTTCTCTCATAGGGTTGATTCCCCATCTATCACTTCGGTTTTGGTTGCCCATGACTTCTGAGACTAATGGAAACCCCATCTTGGGCATCCCACAGCCAAAATGCTTTTATTCATACCCAACACTTGTGTTTTGTTGTTATATGCATCCTTGTTTTGGTATGATTAGGAGTGGAAGAGGACTAGAATTGGCTTGATAAACCTAGTGAAGAGAGGAACCTCACAAAGGATCAAAAGGGGTTGGCTACTCTTCTATGCATACTTGGGAGAACACTAGAATTGAAGGTATGGCCTAACAGACTGTGTAGCAGTGAAGGGAATACTTCCTTATGTTGGGTGTGTAGCTATTGTGGAGACCAATCTAGATAGATCTTGTGGAGGTGTCTATAGCTCTGTGGTTGAGCTCACTAGCTTAGCAATTCTTCATTTCCACTGCCTTAGCATCATGATAAACCCAACTGTGGATTGGCTTGGCTGAACCTTGGTGTGTATTTGGATATGTGTGAGCTTGTTGTTCCCTATTTCCTTGTAGAAATCATGCCTAGCTCGGGGGTGGCAGTTTTACTGAGAGATTGATTAGCACAGCTGGCCTATGGTTGGGTGGAACGTTGCAGCGACATAGCTAGTTGCTCGGGGCAACACATTTTCAAGATTAGTACTCTCTTGCATTAAATTTGCAATGTACTTGTTTTAAGAATTATTATGAATGTATTAGATGAATGCATTGAATGCTTGCTAGAGGTTCACGTAGAGATTGACTTCAACTGTATTTTCTGTATTATACATCTGCATGTATCTTTTACTTCCAATGCATTTATTATTATGTTCATAGGGCTAGATGCCCGGTTATGACAACGTCGCGTCCTCGCCTGACGAGAGTGGAGGGGACATGACACATGTCAAATATCATACGATCATTTTTTATTATTATAATGTTCTACTTTTTCCAATGCTACTTGTAGTTGGGACTACAATTCTTGTTTAGAATTAGCCATAATTCATTACTTCTGGTGTTCTTTGATGATAGTTGGTTTTCCTTTTGACTTTTGGTTTTTTTTGTTGGACACTAGGTAGTCCCGAAAATGTGTAATAATCCCAATGTGGGTCTTTTGGTTATTTTTTAAATCTTTTTTTCCAAAATATTTATTATTTTTCCAAATAATAATTTTATAATATCGACTTTGTTTCAATATAATAATAACAATTTATTATTATTAAAAGAATTTCAATTGTGTAAAGTCGAGTAGATAACAATAATAATTATCATTATTATATATATATATATATATATATATATATATATATATATATTAACTTGGATATTTTAATAAAATTTATTATATAATAATAATAATAATAATAATAATAATATTATTATTATTATAATACATATTTTATTTATTAATTTTGAATTTGTAAATGTGTACAGGTTGCTTGGATGGGCGTAGGTGGATGTGATGGGTAGCATGAAAGATAGGGAGATGAGAACGTGACATAGGCCGGCGAGCAGGCGGAGGATGGAGAATGGTGCACTATGTGTGACGAAGGATGGAGTGAAGAAGGGACGTGATGGGTGATCGAGGTGGAATGGTGATGGAGAGGTGGATCACTGGAGGGAGAGAACACTCGAAGGGGGAGGGCAGAGCGCATGGGAGTGGGGCGGTGGCATGACCGGAAGGGAGGAAATGGGAAAGAGGCATGAGGAGGGGAGATAGAGAGGTGAAGATGAGGAAAAAGGGTAGGGAGGAGGAGAACAATGGATGGGAGGCTTGATAGCGGAGGTGGACGTAATGAAAGATAGGAGAGGCGCATAGGAGGAGGGCGAGCACATGGGAGAATGGACAGGCAACAAGAGGGCATGGGGGAAGAGGGGGGTCATGGTGGAGATGGGGAGGTGGATGCAAGTAGAAAGATGGGGTGGAGGGTCATGCAGAGGAAATGATGGGAAGCAGAAGGGTAGGGAGGAGGATCACAATGGATGGGAGTGTGGGGGCACACAGTAGTGTGTAGGATGGTGCACTAGGCTGTGGAAACATGAAGGAGGGAGGAGTTGACAATGAGGAGTGCTGGGAGATTCAGAGAGTGGGATAATGGAGTGGCCAATGGCCATGTCAACCAGAGAAGCTCTGAAATGATTGCTAATAGCCTAATAAGGCAACTTCGCCCTGATACCAATGTAATATCCATAGTTGGATATTCTAATCAGAAATAAATCCATAATTTCAGAAATAACCTACATATCTGTCGATAAAAATGATATATATAAATTGATATATCATAGGTTACAATGATGGCCCGCTTTAAATATGGCTTGGGCATTGTGTATGAAAGGTCATGCCTTTTGATTCTTATTTATAATTAATTATGTTTAATTATTAACTATTTGATTATTTATTATTTTATGTTTGTTACAATGGCCCTTCTTTGTACAATGAGAACAAGTAGGTTTCTCATAATCCTCCTTCATGGTACTTGTCATTTTTAACTTGCCTTCTTTGAGCTGCAAAGATTATTTCAAAGAACTACGGTGGTAATTCTTTTTACTTACCTCAAGGTGAATAGCTTGCACTCTAACTTCATCAATGTTAGTTGGATTAAACATAAATATTTGATGCCTTAAATAATCATGTAATCCAATGATCTGTATTAATGTGAGACGAACTGAAAGAGCATATATATGTTCACATGCACATATGTATTGCAATAAACAAAGTGATACGATAAACTCATATTCTATTAAAAATTACAGAAACATACAAACTATAAAATAAAAGCAGCTAGAATGGTGGTAGCTATATCTATGATAAGAGATATGGTGGCTATGCTCATTTGTGAGAAGTTGAATACAAAAGGAGGCCGAAAGGATTATTTATCATAAGTATGAGAGAAAGAACCATAAAAATCCAAAAATCAAACCCTAGAAGATGAATCGTCATAAAGTTTGCAACCCTAAGGTGGTTAGTTGAACAATCAACTTCTCGAGGTCATAAATTTTTCATATAATATTTTTTGGAAAGATATATCCGAGGATTATAATAGTGGATTGAGCCCAGATAATATCTATACAACAATGTGCTTCTTGGAAGCATTTGAGGGCTTTGGAGTTTTGGTCGCTCGAGAAATCCACCTAGATGAAGATGCAAGTCTATCAATGGTGTGCCTGCTCATAGGGATTGATAGATGGAAGCAGATTTGGGTTCATTGTCATATAGTTGAGGCCACCTGGAGGTCTTGTGGCCATAAGAGTTGAGAACCGTGGTTAGTGCTGTTCCTTGTTAAAGTATTGTAACTTCGGAAGAAATTCTATTGTACTTTTGTTGGATTCTCCTTTGGAAATGTTATTCCTCCATTCGGAGACGTCCTTGATGTAATTGGTCATCTAAAATTAATGAGGTAAACCATCCATTGAAATCCAGGGAAATAGTACCCACAAAATTCATATATAAAATGTATTTTGAGTCTCCCTAGATAGGTCGGCCCTAATTAAGGAGCATGGATAACCTAGTTAGTTATTTGAGTCACTCACCTAATGAATATAAATAGGTGAGGCACCTGTCTCATTCTTACACACCTTACACTCAAGCATTGCACAAGAGAGATAGATAGTCTACTGTGGAAGATGAGAAACTATTCTTGTTGCTGTGGTTTTACACTGTAGTTGGTTGAATTATATACTAAGGAAGTTTTGCGAGGTTTTCTCCCTTGTGGTTTCCCCGAGAAAAATCTTTGTGTTCTCTTGTGTTGTTGTACTTGTCTTTCTTTCAGTGATCCTTTGCTTATGGTTATGATGATAAATGTTTTAGATCTTGTATAGCCATTAAAAATATAACATGGAATCAGAGCCACCCTAAAATAAGTCCTTTTGCATTCGAAACACTGCTACATCTATAGCTACTGAAGATTAGGGTTTCATGCTTGAAAACCCTAGAAGACAAAAACTAGTCATGTTGGTAATTTTGCTATACCTCAAGTTTGGCAAAGTCTCAAGAGCTTAAACTTTTATAGGACGAATTTCAAACCTCGATGTACCTTGTGTGAAATTTTAAGACTCAAAGTTTCTATAATATAGGAGATATGATTCCTCCAACTCAGGGTTCCAACCTTTCCCATAATTCATCCTTAAACATGTGACCTAGGGAGAATTGCTATATCTCAGGTGAGGAAGGTCGAAATGAAATTTCACAAGATGTTTTATATAGGGCACATACTATAGTTTCATTGGTCAAAGTTTTATAAGATAAAGGTGATACAGTGACACATGGAAGTCCATACAATTCCGCTATTCTAAACAATAATGAAATAAGTTATCTTGGGAAACTTTGCATAAGTACCACTTGGTGAATCCAATTATTCTCTAACCTATGGGATTGGAAAGAGTATATAGCAAGATACTGCAGGATGAAATTTCAGATCTTGAGGAGCATGAACTTTTGAGATATAGTAGAAACAAGAACAGTCAATTCTGCAGAAGAAATTGGATAAAAGCTAGGGCTTCCTGTTCCGAGCACTTCCCTCCACCAATCAGTTGAAAAAGGAGGACCATAAAAATTTCCCTAGGGGGGTGAATCTTTATATATAAGAATTTTATCATTTTGTGGACTTTCAATTTTTTACCAAATACTACTGCCAAGAAAACTAGGGCATTAGATATTTTGCAATTTTGTCCACAATTTTGGGAAAATAAGTATGCTGCTCAGATCGACTTGTGGAGGCACATCTTTCTATCCAATAAGATATGAAAGATACCCAAGTTGAAAAATTAGGGTTTCTCTGCCAAGCCCTAGGTCCACCAGAAGCAGTCTTCAGGAAGAGCCTTCAAGCAAGCATCAAGTTGAAGCAATCTCATTGGTAAGTTCTATCCTCTCTATTTCCATTTGAGGTTCTCATTTTTTATCACGATGACAGACTGTACAAATCTTGAGGACAAACTTGAAAGAGTTGAGAACTTCTAAGCATGGAAGTACATAGTGCTTCTCATACTTGAAGAAGCATGACATGGAGAACTATGCTAAAGAAGAAGCTACAGATCCAGAGGGAGATGAAGTCAAAGCAAAGAAAAAGAAGAAGATACGGTCAAATCCTAACAATTCATTCCAAGAAGAAGAAAGAACATTCCCGCAAGGAATAAAAGGACTTCAGAAGAAGGACATCTCACAACTCAAATGACACTTTGCAAAAGAATTTCCCAAGAAGGAAGAATGGAAGGATGATATGATCAAGAAGTACCAGTTGATCATATAGAATGATGTTTGGATATGAGTTCGAGACATGAAGGGAAGTTTTGTAAAGTCTTCAAAGAAGATCTACAAGATCAAGTATATAGTAGATAGAAGTATCAAAAGATACAAAGAAAGGTTCATGGTTTCTATCATAAATAAAGAGTCAATTATGGAAAGACACTTCTCTAGAGGACACACCTCTTAAGTGGTGGATATTACACTAGACAATTGGTGTAATCAAAGTAGAAGAACAGATCAAGCAACCTACATGGTTTGACACTCTTTACAAAGAACTACATATGCACATAAGGATTTGTACAAGGTTAATAGGCAACCATGGGATAATACATACAATTACAAGAGGATTTTGAGGATCAACTAGAGTTATGGAGATCCCAACCTTTACTATAAGGTTGAAAATAGAAGCCTACAAAGGAAGAGAAGTTCATAGATGGGTGCAAGCGAAAAATTGCAACAAAGTTCGAGATGAAGGATCTTGATATCTAGTGACCTCTATAGGTGACATGGACGGACACAAAGAAAATTAGTAGCATAGGAGGCTACCTGTCACTCCAATATCCTAATGTGGAGAGTACAATATGCAGAAGGAGGATTGTGCTTCACCTCAGAGTGAGTGACTACAGTATATCTCAAAGTTCGAGAATCTTGACATGATTCTTGGGAATAGATATCCTCAGAATCAGACGATGAAGTTGAACACATTGGCAGAGACTCCAGTAATTCAAGAAGACAGATATTAAGATGGAGTCTACCAAACAAACAAATATAAGTATTTGAATTGTCATTTCCTATATATCTAATTGTTCAGTTATGTACATAGATATGTTCTTATATTTAGGAAGTGTATTATGCATGTTAGGATGTTTTGCATTTATGAAAAGTTTACTACTAATATGTATATGATGGGTAAGTGGCTTACGGTGCTGTATAACAGTCCATTGCTACTTATCTAGAATGAAACCTCTTTGCTGACATAATGTCTTGGTAGAGATGGAAGGCATCTAGAAAGTTACCACATATATACGGGATATGAATGAATGTTGTATTAGCTGAAATAGTTGCATAATTATATAACACATATCTTTATGCATAAGAATTTGCCATTCTAAATATGTTATGAATTTTTTTTAATCATACAATTGTTTTTGACTTGTAGGAAGGATTGTATGCAATCAAATACAAGAGAAGAAATGAGGAAGTTACAGATATATGATAAAGTTGTAGATGTATGATGCAGTTGCAAATGTACAAAAGGAGAATGATAAAGAACAAGTTGCAGAAGGGAGCTTTAAAGCTCAAGTATGTTCTTACAAAGGAACATGTGGCAGATGTGTTGACTAAGCCTCTGTCTAGTGTAAAGCTTGAACACTTTAGAGACAAGCTTGGTGTAGTCCGAAAAGAACTCCATGGAAAGAGGGAGTGACTGCTGAATATCTCTGAGTTTGACATGGTATGATAGGATGGACAACTTCCTGATGGACTAAGGATTTACCAAGAGTAAAGTGTGTTCCAACCTTTACTTTAAAGTTGAATGCGGAATATTGGTATATGTTGATGACCTGACATGAGAGGACAAACTCATTATAAATGCAAAGAGGAAGTGCTAGAAAGAGCACCTCGAGATGAGTTTGGGATCAGGTGTCATTTCATGGTCTGGTGTAGTTTGAAAGAACCTTCCTCGAAAAGGGGAGCAATGATGATGATGTTGAAAAATTTCCTTGAAAGGGGGAGTAGTGATGATGATGTTGCAATGGGATTGTATCATCCTGGGACATTAGTACTAAAGTGATCCGTAGAACTTTGTCTTTGTGTTGTGGTGGGATTGTATCATCCCTAGACATTAGTCCTAACGTGATATGCAGAACTTTGTCTCCGTGTTGTGGTGGGATTGTATCATCCATGGACATTAGTCCTAAAGTGATTGGTAGAACTTTGTATCCATGTTGTGGTGGATTGTATCATCCCTGGACATTATTCCTAAAGTGATTCACAAACCTTTGTCTTTGTGTTGTGGTGGATTGTACCATCCATCGATATTAGTCCTAAAGTGATTCGCATACCTTTGTCTCCATGTTGTGGTGGATTGTATCATCCCTGGACATTAGTCCTAAAGTGATTTGTAGACCTTTGTCTTCATGTTGTGGTGGATTGTATCATCCATGGACATTAGTCCTAAAGTGATATGCATACCTTTGTCTCCATGTTGTGGTGGATTGTATCATTCCTGGACATTAGTCCTAAAGTGATCCACATACCTTTGTCTCCTTGTTGTGGTGGATTGTATCATCCCTGGACATTAGTCCTAAAGTGATCAACACACCTTTGTCTTCTTGTTGTGGGGGATTGTATCATCCCTGGACATTAGTCCTAAAGTGACCCACATAATTTTGTCTTTGTGTTGTGGATAGGATTGCATCATCCTTGGATTTATGTCCTAAAGTGAGAGGGATTTATCATCCCGTAATTGGATCATGTGTGTTGCATGTTATATATTTTCATATTGATGTTGATGTGGAAAGTTCAGTATTTTCATACTGATGTTGATATGGAAAGTTCAATATTTTCATACTGATGTTGATGTAGCAAGTTCAGTATTTTCATACTGATGTTGATGTGGCAGGTTCATCATTTTCATACTTATGACATGGCAGGTTCAGTATTTATGTACTGATGACGACGGGGTAGTTTCAATACTTCTATACTGATATTGATGATGATGTTGCTTCAACATTCGTATGTTGATATTGATGATGTGGCTATGGTCCCAACACCTCGTGTTGATGATGATGATGTGATTGTGGTCCCAACACCCCGTGCTGATAATGTTGATGTGGTTGAAGTCACAACACTTTGTGTTGACGATGATGATTTTGTTTCAACATTTTTATGTTGTTGTTGAAGATGATGTTCCAACATATCTATGTTGATAATGCAAATGATGATATAAAATTTATTAATGATGTTGCTTTAGCACTAACATGCTAATGATGATGTTGTTATTTTAGTATTTACATACTGATGATGTAGATGATGATGTTTCAGTATTTACATACTGATGTTGTAGATGATGTTTCAGTATTTACATATTGATGATGTAGATGATGATGTTTCAGTATTTACATACTGATGTTGTAGAAGATGTTTCAATATTTACATACTGATGATGCAGATGATGATGTTTCAGTATTTACATATTGAAAATGTAGATGATGTTTCGGTATTTACATACTGATGATGTAGATGACGGTGTTTCAATATTTACATACTGATGTTGAAGAACAAGATTTAGTATTCGCATATTGACGTGGCAAAAGAAGATTAAGTATTCACATACTGATGTTAAAGAAGAAGATTCAATATTTGCATACTGATGTGGAAGAAGAAGATTCAGTATTGACATACTGATGTTACAAAAGATGATTTAGTATCCACATATTGATGTTGTAGAACATGATCTAGTACTCATAGAAGACGATTTAGTACTTACATATTGAGGTTGCAGAAGATGATCCAGTATTCTCATACTGATATTGATGATGAAGGTGCATGATGTTGTTCCAAAACTTCCTATGGCATACAGAGATTCACTAGTCAGTTGTATAGTTGTGATGATGGTTGTTAATGATGTAGAATACCTTCTTAGTAAAGGGCGAGTGTTAAAGTATTGCAACTTTAGAAGATATTCTATTGTACTTTTGTTGTATTCTCCTTCAGATATGTTATTCCTCCATTCATATATGTCCTTAATGTAATTGGTCATGTAAAATTCATGAGGTAAATCCTCCATTGTAAGTCGGGGCAATAGTACCCACAAAAGTAATATATAAAATGTATTTTGAGTCTCCCTAGGTAGGTCAGCCCTAATTAGGGAACCTGGATGACCTAGTTAGTTATTTGAGTCACTCACCTAATGAATATAAATAGGTGAGGCGCCTCTCTAATTATTACATGCCTTACACTCAAGCATTGCACAAGAGAGAGAGAGAGAGAGAGAGAGAGAGTCTACCATGGAAGATGAACAACTATTCTTGTTGCTTGGGTTTTACACCGTACTTGGTTGAATTCTATACTGAGGAAGTTTTGCGGGGTTTTCTCCCTTGTGGTTTCCCCAAGGAAAATCTTGGTGTTCTCTTGTTGTTGTACTTGTCATTCTTTCAGTGATCCTTTGATTATGGTTATGATGCTAAATTTTTTAGATCTTGTATGACCAATAAAAATATAACACTTCCAGAGGTTGACTAAGGAAAACAATGACTTGATTTGTGCTTCCCTTCTTATATTTAATGTTTAGGTGGAATTGTTGCAAGTAGGTGTACCAATTTTGGTGGCGAACATTCTGTAACTTTCTTTGTGTCTGCATGAACTACATGGGCTTGTGATCAGTGTGAATGAACATCTCTTTTCCCAAGATGTAATGCTTCCATTGGTGACATGATTGGACAGTGGAATACATTTCCTTGTCATAGGTGGGGTACTTGTGAACTGTATCTAAAAGCATCTCACCGTGATATGAAACTGGATGGCCATGCTTAGTGAGAACTGCACCACCAACATAGTCTGAAGGATTTGTCTCAATATCAAAGCGTTGTTATATATTTGATAAGGTAAGGGTGGGGGACGAGCATAAGCGTTGCTTCAGCTCCTCAAATGCTTGTTGTTGTGGATTGGACCAGGCGATCTTGTCCTTAGATCCCCCTTTACTCACATGGATAAGGGACCAAGCAATATTAGAGAATCCCAACACAAATATACGATAGAAGTTGGAAAGGCCTAGGAAGCTGTGAATCTCTGTGAGAGTTGTCGGGATCGACCAATCACAAATGTCTTGGATCCTGGCTAGATCCACATGCACACCATGTTTGACTAAGATGTATTCTAGATATTGAACCCTCTCCATGCTAAATGAGAACTTCTCAATATTGGAATATAACTTGTGTTGTCGTAGGGTGTTTAGGAACTGATGGATATGCTGAAAATGTTCTACCTATGTTTTGTTGTAGATGATGATATCATCTAGATATACGCCGATTAAATAATTAGTGAATGGTTGGAGAAAATCATCCATCATCCCCATAAAGGTTGTTGGAGCATTCGTTAAGTTGAAAGGAAAGACCAACCACTCAAAAAGGCCTTCTCTATATTTAAAGGCAGTCTTCTAGACACCGACTGACTCAATTGGCACTTGATGATAACCAAACTTTAGATCAGTTTTGCTGAAATATTTGGCACCCTTAAGCTGGTTGAGAAGGTCATCGATTCAGGGCATGGGATGCCAATTCCATACTGTGATCTTGTTTAGAGCTTGGTAGTCAATACAGAGTTGCCATGCCCCATATTTCTTCTGTACCAACACAATTGGGCTCCCACAAGGTCAGGAGTTGGGTCGAATGTGCCCCTTTTGGACTAATTCTTGAATTTGGCATTTGATTTCTTCATTCTCCATGAGGGAACACTTGTATACCAACCCATTCGGTAAAGTCACCCCAAGGATCAAATCAATTAAATGCTTGACCTGGAAATGTAATGGCACCCCAGTATGCGTGGTGAAGATATTTCTATATGCTTCCACTATCTTGTACACCTGCTTATTTTGTGTGGAGAGACCCCATGTAGAGGTGGTGGTTGTTATTTTGATATTTTATTTCCCTCCAGAATGAATCATAAAGAGGACACATTTCCCTGTCTAGGAGATTACCTTCCTACACTGTTTAGCTGTGATGAAAGACACTGCGGTAGTGGGAATTGTCTTTGGTATCATGCAGAGTTGATTCCCCATAGTAACAATGACACTGTGAGGTCTAGACTCATACACATCATGACATTTCCACATATATGGTTTTCCTAAAATAACATCACAAAATTCAAGTATGGAAACATCACACATTAACTCATCTTTGAAGGGCTTGATGTCGTAGGATAGGCGAGATTGTTGACTGATGCAGATGTCTCATCAATGACTCAGCCAACCGATGGTGTATGGTTGGGAGTGTGGAACCATCAATAGATTCAATATTTTTGCAACCTCGATCAATATGAGGTTCTTCTAGATACCACTGTCAACAATGAAATGTAATGGTTTCCCCTACACCCACAATTGCGAATGAAAGAGGCACTCCCCTTCTTATGTCTCCTTTGACTCTTCTAGTTGGATATTTGTGGTTGTGATGTTGCCACTAGGTTCCGCATTAATGGCATTATTTACATTTTCTTATTCAAATTTAGAGTCTTAGACAAATTTTGGCTTGGGGGATTTTTTCTCAGCCAACAATGATTTTTTTGAGCAATGTCCATCACTGTTGTGCCAGGGGATTTTGTTGAACTCGCACCACTTTCTAGTGTCCTTATTCGATTTTCGATTACCCTTATTTACTTGCGACTTGGGCTGGTTGTGAGGGTTTTTGCCATCCTTGATCTGTCCTTTGCTTTGTGGGTTAGGGTCTCCTTTTCTAGGCTTCTGTTGTTGATTTGCAAACCCAAACTCCTACTTACTCTTCTGCTTGAACTTTTGCTCGATCTTGAAAACACAATGATAAATGACTCCTAGTGAAGATATGTTCAGGAAATACATCTCTGTATGAATGTGCCTATGCATCTCACTGCAGTAATTTAGGACCAAGTATCGTTCGGAGTCCTTAATACCCAGTTTTGAGCGCAAGGTATGGAATATGTTGATAAAATTTAACATTGGCTGGTCTCTTTCTTGGTGCAAAGTTGTGCACTTGGTGTACTAGTCATCATAGTTTCCAATAAGGTAGAATTCCTCCTTGATGACATCAACAAAAGCCACCCAAGTGGGTTCTATCTTGAATATTTCAGTCTCGTCCCTTGCATGCCTCTCAGAATGGTTGTCCCACCAGGCTTTGATACGATGAAGGGGTTTAAGAGGCGCAAAGGAAATATTTTTGAATAGAGAAGTATCTTTATAATAGACTTAACCATTTATCCAAAGCATATGCATCTATCTTTCCTTTAAATAAGGGGATTTCAAAGTTAACTTATACCTTGAAGGGAGTTGCACCTTCGAAATGACTGCTCATTAAGGGTACATCCGTCACTGTCGACTTTAATCGAAGTATCTGGGTGAAATTATCCATCATCTCGCTCCTCTGTCGTGCGAGGGATTCCTCAAGCAACAACTTAATAGGATCTCTTACTCCTTCATATCTCTTTTCTTTTCTCTCCATGTGAGGTTCTTGGGCTAACGAGAATGGATTTCCCCAAGCTCAACTAGTTTGACACCCAACTCTTGATATTCAGATCTAGTCGAAGAGATGCACTGAGAAACCATAAGAGCAGAAGGATTTGATACCACTGATATAGATTTATGTGAGAATGAAATGGAATAGAATATATATGTTCACATAGATAGATTTGCAATAAACACAATGATACAATAAACTTAGATTCTATTAAAAAGTGATTGAAATAGAAAAAACTATAAAATAAAAGTAGCTAGAACGGTGGCAACTATATCTCTGAGAAGAGATGTGGTGGATACACTCATTTACGACAAGTTGAATACAAAAGGAAGTTGAAAATGCCTATTTATCACAAGAATGGAAACAAGAACCCTACACATCCAAAATTACGACCCTAGAATATGAACCATCATAAAGTTTGTGGCCATGAGGTGGTTAGTTGAATAATCAACTTCCCAAGGTCATAACTTTTGCATACGATCTTTGTTTAGGGCGCTCGATAGTCCATTGGAAAAATATACCCGAGTAAAATAGTGGATCAGGACTAGATGACAGTAAATTACTATCATCTGGGCTGTTATGGGCTCAAAAAACATCATTTGAGGCCTCAAAATAGCCCCGAAAGTTCATGACCCGAAAAAGTAGAAAAATACTAAAAAATTACCAACATGGGAAATTGTTTTGAGGCAGCGGAATAGGTGGGTGGCCACCTATATCCATTTGGATCATCCTTTTACATACTTCACCAAATTTGACTGTGTGGACAAAGGAATAACCAAATGATTAATGCTTTCTTCCTAAATTCACAAGTATAATCTTGCACCCCCTGTCCTTTATTTTTCCTTAATTTATGCCAATCAACACTGGCTTGTTGCATGTACCCTAAATGATAGAATTGTTTATTCAATGCATATAAAAATTCAAACCAAGATGAGATTATTTTACCTTGTGTAAGGAAGTCTTGTTGAACCCTAATCTCCCACTAATTTAAAGCAGTTCTTCCCGAGCAAAGAGTAGCGAGTTGAACCTTTGTAGACTCATCCACAATTTGTTGAATCATGTAGTAAACCTCACAATTTGTTGAATCATGTAGTAAACCTCACAATTTGTTGAATCATGTAGTAAACCTCAATTTGTTTGATCCAATTATCAAGTTTTTCTACATCCAACTCTCCATTATATATAGTCAAATCAAATTTGACATCAAGCTTCAATAATGGCTTCTTAAAAGATTTTTTTTGATGAAAACTAGAATGATTAGAAGATGGGGTATAGGAAGAACTTGAACTCGAAGATAGAGACTGCGGTTTAGGAGGGTCTCCTTAATTTCCTCGATTCACATAACCATCATTCCGTATTTTCGTCCCTTTATTATTTTCCTTCTTTTCTAGGTGCTCTTCATAATCTGCAAATAGTTTTTCTACCCTGTATGCCATTAGGTGGAAGGCCTTGTGAAAATCCTTCTCATTCTCTACACAAAGGTCTTCATATTCCATTTTCTTTATTTTATGTGCATGTCCAATCTCTAGGTTGAAAGGCTCTAGTTTTCCTTCACCTGCTTTAAGCTTGCACCTAGTAAGCATCCATACTCACAATGCAATCAAACCTGCTCTGATACCAACTTGATCTGGGAAATGACCCAAGGATCCTAATGACTAAATGCATTTCAATGTGAGTGTGAAGATGTTGTCATGCTTGTCATTATTACATAATAATGTTGCAAATTCATAACATAATGCTTAATTAGTGATTTAAAATCATAAATAAGTTTAATGCAACAATTATGACAATATTAAAATCAAAGCATGAAAAACATGACAAACCAAACTTGTTAACGGAGTTCGTCCACAAAGGGACTATGTCTCCAGGTTCGCTTCTTCAATGAAGATTTATCTTATTAATGTGTTCAAAATGTTAGATGTGCCAAAAATACAATCTCCAACAAGTACAATTTGGCATTGGAAATGTTGCCATATAAGCTTCACTAATATTCTTCAAAATCTCTCCCACTCTAAGAAGAATAGTAAACTTCACACAATTTCAAAGAATTCCCACAAAAAATTCTACTCCAAAAAGCACCCCCCTTTCCTTACATGGAAAAACACTTTTGATTATATACCAAAGAATACATAACTTACATTCTAAATATAAAATAAGGTACCAAATTAAAATATATGATTAAAATATTTTTGAGTAATAAAATATATGGTAAACCTATATATAATAACAAGAACCACGAGGTGGCAATGTCCCTAACAAAAGTTGAAGCCATATCAAAAAAAATATAGAAGTCAACTTAACAACTAACCTACTTGTCTCATTTTAATAATTTTGACAATGAGTAAATTAGTGATCTTTACTAATTGCTATATATTTCCAAAAAAGTTTAGCTCCTTCAAAATTGTCTTTTGGGAAAAAGACAAAGTGATATATATATATATATATATTAAAAATTTAACATAATTCTTCTTCTTGTTGCTTCTTTAATTAACCCTCTAGAATCTTAGAAATAGCTTGGTTACAAGTGTAAAAAATGATTAGGTATATGAAAAGTCTACGCGGATATTTTTGGGAAATTGTTCAAATTTAAAAAATGCCTTTTTTATTTACATATAAGAGTTAAGTGTATGAATAATATTCACCTAGAAGTATGAAGAACACCAAATTCAACAGCATCAAGCAAGCAATAAATAAAAATGAAATTTTATTAATTTTAATATACATGATAACCATATTTTTTAATAAATAAATATGAAATGTTAAATTTAATTTGGAAGTTTGGAACTTTGATTTTTGTGTTTTGTGCCTTGAACCATCTACAAAATAAAGCATGTCTCCGCCCTTAAGCATTTAATAGTCAAAGATTACTTAGGTGTTTCAAGAAGCGGACCCATGTGATCTGTGTATTACATCTCCAGGTTTTAAGGCCTTTCAATTTAGAAACCAAATAAAGAGGAATACCCACATGGATTCACAGGTCAAGTTGATTACGGTTTTTCCATGAAGATTGATGAAGAATTTGATCATAACAAGGATAAATATTTTCCCCTACGACGAGTATTAACAAACTTATTCATTGAACGCGAACAAATGACGACCAAACCCCATACCTCACCATGCACTAAATATGATGAAATATTACAGTTAAATTCTTGCTACATTCACTAAAATGAGATTTTGGGTTAAAAATCAATCCAACACAAACACAA
Source organism: Pseudotsuga menziesii (assembly GCA_001517045.1). Classification (NCBI taxonomy): domain Eukaryota; kingdom Viridiplantae; phylum Streptophyta; class Pinopsida; order Pinales; family Pinaceae; genus Pseudotsuga; species Pseudotsuga menziesii. The sequence goes on along the minus strand of LPNX010269639.1, from coordinate 569,390 downwards.
GCACATAATTCAAAACGTATCAATTATTATATTGTTTAAATTTATGAGGCAAGGCTTCTGTGTTTCAATGGCAATGTTGGTTGTATTACTTATAAGAAAAGAAACCAAAAAATAAGCCAAGTGGGAGCCAAACAAAGGAATAAGTGCATATAACATCAATATTGACATTCCCTATGAGTGAATTGGGAGGTAAGACCCTGCATGAGTTGTTGTAGATAATGATTTATTTTTGTGATAGCACTACCTACCAATGGAAACAACTGAAGTTGAATGCATGTGGATGCTTGGAAGGAATGCTAAACATGTTGGCATAATTCATAGATATTATTAATGGGTAGTTTTATTCATGCACTTTGTAGATTCAAGTGATCATGTCAGGAAGGTAATCCCTCCTTCGTCATTACTCCATGGTAAGTACCCTAAGATGAGGGCCGGGTTCTATCATCTACACTTTTTGGATACAAGGAATGTAGTCTTGTGCACATTATGTAAACCAAAGGGAACTTGTAGAACAATTGTCTTCTGCTACAAATTTGTATGTTGCAATGGTTTCCCATCCATTTGTGATAAATTGACAACCCGATGAATTTGTTTTATAGGTACATCTTCAACTTTTGATAGGATAGTATATGTGTTAGCCAATAAACAATTGAATATGTACATTGGTACTTTGTCGTTGAGCTACTGCTTCACATAGATCATGGGATAATCAATATTGAATGGAGAAGTCCTATAGGTTTAATTAGTGGGTACTCTGATAAGTCCATTCACCCTTCTCGTAAGGACCGAACTCATCAAATAGTTTTCATGGTTGTGCATTAATATCTTTCAAGCCTCTTTGCGTGCGCTGTGCACCATTGATAGTGGAGAAACCTCAAAACATTGGTGTACAAACTTATGCCTCTCTGTTGTCGAGCTTTTCTAAGTAATGGAAATAGCCACCAAAACATTCTTCCAATGATAAGGCCTCCTTTGATAGACTTAGTCTTCTTGGTAATTAAATTCCCTGTAAACTTTGGGAAGCATACAAGGTTCATAGACTTCACTATTTATGAATAAATAAATAATTTGCTGTTTATTGAATAATAAAATATATTGAAGCAAATATTTTCAATTTGGAATTGGAATTCTTAGAAAGAATTCATATTTGTATATTTTTATTTTCATTTTTGAATTGAGAGGAAATTAACTGAACCACCCAATAAGCATTATTAATTGCACGTCTACGCAAATCTTTTGTGTATTTATGATCAAGTAAGTTCTAAAACTTAATATTTATGATCGAACAAGTAAATAGCTCAAGCGAAAATGCATTTCTATTCATTATGAATGAGATGTATTTAGCTTAAAAAAATATGTAATTAAGAAAAACAAAGATTATTTTTGTCATTATATTAAAAAAACGGGGCAATATGTACATTCTACATATGTTCCAAGGCCATGCTCCATTTCCCTTACAGGTTTCATGTGACATTCCCATAAACTCATCCAATTTTCAACTTCCGTGTGACATTACGCATTTAGGTAACAAGGCTTGCCAGAAACCCAAAATTCTTCAAATGCATTGTGTCCACCTTCCTAACCGACATGAGACAACCACCACAACTCATCTAGTTTCCAGGTCACATGTGACGGTACACATTTCCGTAAAAGTATCACGCGGGAAACCCAAACGACAGTCATAGACTAATCATAGAGCATCAAGTATTATTACTACTACTAGCATGCATGTATAATTATCAATAAAATTAGAATATTGGAACAAAAGAAAAAGTACAGAACACAGACAACCACTCTAGGACTATGCAACCATTGCCTCCGCTCTTCCACTCGTTATAATTATAAATGAACACCAAGCTACTTATCGAGTTCCAAGCTAATTGAACACCAAATTTGAATGAATACAATTAGAACAGACAAGTTTTCTAATTTTTGGGTTTGTTTCCAGCAAAGTAGGTAACAATGTTCCCAATTAACCTAGGAATAAATAAGGTTCGAAACATTTTGAAGGACATGTTCAAGAAAAAAAAATTAAATTACTAGAAAAATAAACTAATATGTACGAAGGTCCCGATACATATAAAAACCAAAAAATCCATATGCATAAGTAAAAACTCATGTGAAGGGTTCGTAGTAACTCTTACCTATGATGAAGATATTACAAACCAGCACGAAGTTGCTGCAGGTTTCTATGGTAATTGAAATGCATTTCAATTGTGTTATTGAATTAATTAATAATATAATTTTAACATGTAATCTATGACATATATTTATCATACTCCTTTGATTGGACTATATTTACCCTTCCCTACAAAAGTATTGAAATAAAGCATCCCGCTCGCAGGATCATCGATTATGGTTTCAGTCAGTGTGAACAAGATGCTCAGCACATGCACCTTCACTCCTGTTATCTTCAGCATCTTCCTCTTCTCAAAGTAACTGTTGACTTTCGAAGCATAAGAAGTCAAGTTTCCAGTTTCTTTAAAAAGAGAAACCTAAAGAATATCACATTAGTATCTTCATTTCCCAAGGCATGATCATGTGCGTTGGTGCATAAACTATGAGCATTATCGTTGTAATTTGGAAAGAAAATAATTACTCATTTGGGATGATGTACACAAGGTACTTGTTTTTTTTCAAGTAATGGCCAGAAGGAATTTAATCGCAAAAATTACTGCAACCTGCGGTGTTAGTCATATGCTTAGGATGTGATGTCATCTTGCTGCCTCCTCTTGGGGAGGGAAAATAGAGAACTACGTCACGTCCTACAACCAATAACAATTTTAAAAAATCAATTTTTAACAATTCGATTTAATACTGTGATATATGCTTTGAGATTGAGGAAGCAAATGAGGAAGTGGAGACATTCTATCAGTGACACATTGATAGGCAAAGAATCCCATGATGTCTATTGTGCACTTGGTATCAATATGTATATAAATTATCTTGAAATAATGAATCAGAGATATTTATAGTGAATATTGTTGTGAAGTGTCAATTATTTCTAAGTCTTTCGGTTAAGGTGTGGGTCTTGTCACTAAGGCAACCTGCGTTCAATTACCCTTAGGGGTGAGCTAGTTGGGAGGAGACACAATCCAACCATGTTAAGGGTTGTTGTGGTTGAGAACGAGTGTGATCCTTGGGTGATTTTGATGGCTTAGATGCCCCTCGGTTTCGGTTCTTAACCATTGGTTCATTGATTCCACCCCTGAGTGACAGGCAATTGAGTTAAAAAAAATCATTGTGAAGCATAACTCTTCACTAAATTATCCCACCAATTTTTCTCGAAAGGAGAAAAAGTTGAATGATAATCAGAGGCCCAATCTATGAAATATGGAACAAAGTACCATCAAGTATCAACAAAAATTAGTTCGATGCTAGATGTTCGGTGAAGGGCATAGCCATGATGGACTGCACTATTATGCACATATACAACATATTATGTTTCACCTTTATATACCTTTAAATATATTATATATTCCATGGAAAATTAAAATACCTTGTAAAATTTCTCATTAAAAAAAAACAATTAAGTTTTCAATTTAACATATTATGTTTAGTTCTTATAAATGTATATCTATTGGAATTACAATTCAAATGCAACCATGTGAAACTAGGACACATATTCTACTTATGATGTTTGAACAAAGAAGTTGAAATATTTTTAGCTAAAAATCATAACAAATTATATCCATTTATAGATTCCATGCATTAAAAATATGTCGTAAAATTTCTTATCTTAAAAGACAACCAAGTATTCAATTTCATATAATATATTCAGTTCTTATAAATGCATATCTATTGGAATTATAAGCAGATGCAACCATGTGAAACGAGGACACGTATTCTACTTATGATGTTTGAACATAATATATTAATCCCTAAAGAGGTTAAAAGTTTTTTAGATAAAAAGCATGATATATCAATTTTTAGATAGGTTAGTGGGTTCTTAAATATTGATGAAGGTCAGAGGATGACCATTTAAATGATTATGATATACACAATCTTGGAAGCATCTTCAACTTCCTACAAAATGTGCACTACAAGTGATTACCGGTAAACGACCATGGGTCAAATACTAGATCATTTATTTGCTTGAATTTGACCATTCTTGATGACAAATGTAGCTCATCCCCCTTTGATTTGTGAGATACCATTTCACCATATTAATATGCTACGTTACAAATTTTGTTCATATGTTTAGAATATAGGCAAGCAAACCCTACAAATTTAGGTAGACTATACATGTTAGGATTATTTAATGTCTTTGAGATTGTGGATGTTGATGATATTGATCGGCCACTTGCTTATAAGAAGCTATGTAATTTTCATAAAAATTATGCATTTTTTGTTTTCAATTTAGTTTGAGTTTTGCAGGATCCCTGCCATTTGGACCAATGTTCCAATGATGCTCCTCCCTCATCACCAAAAACCATGACAATGTGTCGCACCAATATGCTATTGATGTTGTGCCCCTCTTAAACCCCTTTAGATGTCGGTGCCACAAACGTCCCTTAGAAACCATGGAAAGCGTGAAATCACCGATATAAAGGGGCATTCCCTTTGAATGAATCCATAGATTTGCTTTCAGGTGAGAATTCTCTATTGGTATATGTTTTTAGAAGCCTTAACTGCATTCCCATTTGGGATTTTCTTTAATTTTGTATATCGTCTTTGTTACTTGCTAGAGTTAAGCCAAATATTTTTTTAATGGGAAACTGGAGTGTTTGCACTACAAATAGGATATTTTCAGCCTTTGTTGTTAATGAGATTCAAGCACATGTTAGGGAATCAGATTTACTTTGATTTGACTTAATACCATTTTGAGAAGAACATTAAGAGTTGAAAATAGAAGGCCATAGGGGGGTAGTTGCAACGAGTCCATCGAACTTTCCCTCCCTTTAATTTCAATCCTGGGAATGAAGTCTATGCTGTCCAAAATACCCAAAACCAACAAGTATTCTTGGAGACATATTCAAAAGTGTTGCACACTAAATTATGTGGCTTGGAAACAATTTTTATGAGAATTATATGGATATAAATTCTTATCATTATTATATATATGCTCAATGATTAATCTTAAATACTTTAACACTCTAATTGATTGAAACCTTTATCTTTTGCTATTCAATAATAATATGCCTTTATAATATACCTTATAATTTCAAAATGTGTCTTTGTCATTTTTCTTTTCTTCAAGGTAGAAAGCCATGATATATGGGATATTAATTTTGTATGATATTAGACTTCAAGGAAGAACAATTGAAAGTTCATTATGGGAAAACCATTTGAAACCATCACAAAACGAACGGATATTTTATGGAGGAGACTTAATCCAATTTGTAAAAATTCTTTAGATCGTGATGTAGTTTGTACAAAGGAAGGATTAGATTCTCTTAGATGGCGTGATATGCAACTCGGTAGACCTAGAATTCACATAACCAGTCTCTAAGGCCTTGAACAACAATAAAAATCATCCAAACCGAGGACCACAATGGCAGTACGTCATATGAGGAAAGGAATCAAAGCCTTTTGGTTAATGGGAAAGTCCTCAATAATTTTCATATACAAATATCTGGTGGATATGCTTCTACCCACCAGACTAAAGAAAATCGAGGAAACTACACAAGAATCTTAATATAGAATCTAAGATTTGGTGGATATGCTTCTACACCATCCATCTGAAGAACATCGAGGCAACTCCTTTCTCAATATCGTCAATGCTATCTCTATCTACTTACAAGAATATTAATATATTGCTTATAATGGATTCTGAGTATTCTCTTAATGGTACAATATGTATATGTTACATCAATTTTTTTGAATACTTATTCGAAACTCATTGGTTAACTGTGAAGGGAGAGACAATTACGACCTGTTCTTTGTTGTCACAAATATAGACACTGGTTGTATTTGGTTGAAACCACTACTATTTACATGTCTTGTCGGTGGAATTCCTGTCTGTGATTTGTCTTGTCTTCTTTGCTATGAGATGAGTATAGGATAGGGCTAAAAATATACTATTAAAGCTTCATTCACTACGTACAAATTTATCTTTTTTTTTGATAGTTTGCATTTGGTTGAATTCTACATGCCAAATGCTACTGATAGAAACTAAATTTTCCCAATACAGTAACCATTGTACAAATTGTAATGGATTAACTACTGAATGCCACATGCCACTAGTATCCACTTAATTATCCAAAGTGCAATCTTTGGATTAATACTGGATTCTATTCAAAACACAAGGATAACCTTGTTCTAAAGTGCCCTATATATACTAAAACCCTCCTTACCATACTCTTGAAGCATTTCAATATATTATTATGTCTTATTTTTAACATTTATAACATAAGCAACTCTAAGTAATAAATTGTTTAAATAATAAAATGCAAAATCTATTGTACTTTGATTTAGTGGTTGACATACGGAGTCATCAATTTAATTTTTAAAAAATAAAATACACAAATATTCTTGTAATTTGGATAGTAATTAAGTATACTCTTGCAAACATTGAAGTGATTAATATTTTGGACATGAAACGGAGAACCCTAATTGCATTCCTTGAGTCAAACTTAGTCTGATATACAAATATTGAAAATTGTGATGGATTTGACATACAAAACTATAGTTTCAAGTTTTGAATGATCAAACCATTTCAAATGTATGTTTCTTAATTGAATTAACTTAGTTATCATTTTTCTATGATGAAAAAATATTATGCTAAAAAATTGGGGGTGTTCAAATTTCTTTTTAGATTGTCCTTCAACGTATCCTCTAAATTTACAAGTTCTTCTTTGGATTTTTTTGGTATAGATTAAGGTTTATATAAAACATAGTAAGGTAAACCTTGGGGAATGATGAGGCTTTAAGTCCAATGTTTAGGGAAACCTTATTTGGTTACTAAATTGAAGAACATGTGGATGCGAGGGATGATAATAGGTCCACTATTTTTTTAAATTTCTACTTGTTATCCCTTGATGTCCTTACCTTTCCCTTTTGTGAGTTGCTTAACCCCAAACTCTATCTTTAAAATATAAAAAATATTCCTTTGTAAAAAGGGTTTGAATATTCTCCACAACATCATAAAATTTATAAATATTTTTAAGGTAGGAATTATAGTCCCTAAAAGAAATAAAAAATGTTGTTTTTATTTATATATATTATGGGTTATGTAGAAGTTTATCTATATCAATTATATGTGCACATCGACAATGGTCATGTTTTATATTAAATAGATAGCGGAAAGAATATGCCTCTGGTACCAAATCTTTGTCCCCCAATCATTCAAATGGTATGTAAAACCTTCTCCCCTGTATGCATTATTAGTTATTGGCGATCTCTCAAACAATTCACATGTAACAAGGGACATGGACGAACTCTTCAAGGGACTTCAAGGGAAGGTGGAAACTGTTGCTAAATTATTTTTAATGGGGAGGAAGTGCATCCTTCCCTCTTTCTTTAAACATGAAGTAAAATAATCCACCGGTAAAATAATCCTTAGGGTCCTTTTCAACTAATAGACCATAAAATCGATTCCAAATTGTTTAAAGTATCCATTCTCAAGATCTTTCTCAGTTCTTGTAGCCTCAGAGATATCAATCTCTTTCCTCTCTAGTAAATTTAAAGACAAAGAAAAATGTACTTATGCTTGAGGTAGAACCAAATTGACAATCTACTGCGACACGAGATCCACATATGACACTGGATGAAGGGAAAAACTACTTATGCTCATAGAATAGGGCATCAACATCATGTGAGGGAATATTTAGAAAAACACCCAAAGCAGGATCAAGGAGCTAGCTACGACAGAGTAGCAAGGAGGCTGAGCCAAATCAATTTGTTCGCTTGAGTTTTGGAGATAGGCGTAGAAAGTTGGAATTTGTTTCCCATTGAGTGCGCTTGAAGCTACCTCCTTTTTCTAGCGGTCCTTTGTTTCTCAGAGTAGGTTATGCCACTCCCGATTAAGTGAATGTTTCTACAACAGACAAGGAAAGTCTACAAAAATAATTGTTGTTTGTTTCGAAACGCCAAAATGGATGAAATGAGATAGAATTTTCTTTGTCTTTAAATTAACTGGAGAGGAAAGAGATTGATATCTCTGAGGCTACAGGAACTGAGAAAGAGCTTGAGAATGGATACTCTAAAGAATTTGGAATCAATTTTATGGTCTATTAGTTGAAAATGACCCTGAGGATTATTTTACTTCATGTGCAAAGAAAGAGGGAAGGATGCACTTTCTCCCCATTAAAAGTAATTTAGCAACAATTGTATATATTTTTAAAATCATTACAAAACTATTCCATTCCTTAGCAATATCTCCAACTAAATCCAAATCACTTTCCAAATACTAATAGAAAGATGAAGTACTTGTCTCAATTATCCTTCTTACTTGTGCAATAACTTGGATATTTAAATTATGAAACTTCGACATTAATACATGAAAAATATTATACTAGCCGTTAGCACCAATGAAGGGATCAATACCCACAAAAACCTGTGAACCTATCCCAACTATTCATCTAAGCCAAGCTCCCAACTTTGGATTATATCTTACTAATCCCCTCCAAATGATTGAAGAATTTGAATAGGTATTTTGAGGCATTCGAATCCACTGTGTTACATAGTGACACTTAATGTATTATTTTAAAGAACCATACTCCTCAGCCCTTTCCTGAAAAGTCACATCTATAGACTTTTTATAATTAATGCGGAGTTGAATCAATCTAGACCCTTTAAGCCCCACCCTCCTTTCATTTTATGCATTGCAAAACTCGACCAAGAAGTTAAATGAAAATTTGATGAATCTAGGTCACCAACCCAAAGGAAATGGAAAATCCTCTTTCTATTATTCTTGATAATAGTATCCATAATTATAGTCACAGAAATCCAATAAACATGAATACTTTCCAGAATTGACTTTTCCAAGATAAGTATTCCACCAATAGACAACCATTTATAAGTCCAATTACTATCCAATTTTCCATTTTTTGCAATAACCAATGCCAATCCTTAATTTGACAACAATTTGGTTTCAAGAAATATCTAAGATATTTGAATTCCTTTTCAAACTTTGAAATTTGATATGGAAATAAATCAATTATTTGATTGCAAATCCCATGATTAGGGTTGTTATACAGGAACACAAAATTTTGAGAATTGATAGTCATCCCTGAAGTTGCACAAAAAGTATTAATTATTAAAATATAGCATTCCCTCAACAACAATTCCCTTCCCAAAATTTAACACATAATCTAAGAATAACAAATGGGAAATGTAAAGAGAAAGTGATATCATAATATAATAATCTTCTTATCTTTGTTAGTTGCATCAATCATCATGCTGAGTCCCTCAATCACCAAGAGGAACATTAGAGGGGATAAAGTACACCCTTGTCTGAGTCCTCTACTTCCTTTAAAAAAGACGCTAGAGATTTATTGATGAGAATGGAAAAGTTTGTGACTTCAATTGGGAGACCAATCTATATAAGAACAAATCTTAAGAAAATCCAATCCACATGATTGTGTGATTTAACCAAGTCCATTTTGAGAATGAAATCCTGAATATCTCTAGTTTTTATAGAGTCAAGAATTTCCTGTGGCACACCAATTGCATCAGGGATTTGTTTGTTAGAGAGAAAACTAAATTGTTCCCTTGAAATGTTCCACAACATCCACTTAAACTTGACCATAAAGTTAAGAAAAATGAAGAAATAACTTAAGAGTCCACCCGTTAGGTCAAGGGATATTTTCCTTTGCAAACTTCTTTAATACGATATGAACCTCCTCAATAGTGACAACCTGCCGAACCTTGAGTCTTTCCTAATGACTAAAAAATATAGGATAGCTACTCAGAACCTTCAACTGATCAGCTAAATTAGAAGTGTGGTTTTTCTTATATATATCCTTAAAATAATAAACAACTGCATTTTCTGATGACCTATGATCAAGAAAGAGATCACCATTCAATTATTTCCCCAAATATAATTTTGCATTCTTCGCTAGTTAGCATAACGATTGATTTTTTTTTTGTATGTTTATCGCCACGTGTTAGCCATATTGATTTGCTTTTATGCTGCCATGTTTCTTCATCTTGTTTCAAAAGTTCTGCCTTTTGAGATTCTAGACAAATCAATTTGTATTTTCTTGAAGACTAAAAAAAATTATCATCCATAAGATTTGACAATACTTCAATCTCTCTTTCAACTTGGATCAACTCAGTTTTATTTGCCTCCTTCTTCTCCCTATCCCACTTTGACACATATTTTTAAAGTAAACTGATTTTTTTCACCAACTATAGCATTGGTGGAAAATGGATATTTTGAGAATAGGATAGCCATTTATATTTAACCATCTCACAGAATTTCGATTCCTTTAATTATGTGTGATTGCATTTAAAGGGATAACACACCTTATGGATTTCAAAGTCCGACTGTAATACTATGGGTTTATGATATGACACATAAGTGGAAAATACCAAGATCTAGATCTTCCCATAACATCACAAAGACCATCATATATCATAAACAAATCAATCCTTTTTGCAAAAAAACCCTTCCCAAATCGACCATTAGACCAACTAGGAACCAGAGTGCTAAGAACCACATCAATCAATTTTCATTATCAAAATTTCCCCAAAATAATTATGCTGATGGATCAATCACATTTCCAGAACCCCAAACCTCATCTAAAGACAAAGTTAAGTTGAGATCAACTAAAATCAAAGATAGATCATTTAACAATCTGGAGTGTCTCTCTATGAAGATAAGGCCCATATTCATGTAGAATTACGGTAGTTCTAGATAAACCATGAATATGCTCCTCAATAAGCAAACTTGTAGTAGTATAGAAATCCTATAAATAAACCATAGTTGGTTTCCAAGCCACCACCAACCCTCCAGAATGACCATGAGAATCTAAACCAAAAGATTTCCACATAACAAGAATCTTAAGGACATAATCACAAGATTTAACAATATAAGACTTAGTATCCTGTAACAAAATAACCCCAAGTTTGATAATCTCTAACAAACATTTTAAGGTAGCTCTTTTATGGGAGCCACCAATCCCTCTGATGTTAAAACAATAGGAAATTAATTAAGTAACCAATTTCTGGGGTTAGGCTGCTCTAAGAGACCCCAAACTAGAAGATGAAGGAACAACATTTTCCGATAATAAATAAACTGAAAACGACAATGATACTTTGTGATTTATGAACTTTGAATGATCCTTTAAATGCTCCTCCAAACACAATCCCCTCCAGATTACCCTTTTTCCATTTTTTTGTCAGGTAGTGACATTAGGATTCCTAATAGAAGATATTGGGATAACACCCCGATTCACCCTAGGATTTTCAAAGAAAACCATAATTGGATCTTTAGATCGACTCTCTATAATATGATGAATTTCCATTTTCAAGTGGAATATAAAGGAGAGTATGAGGCCCCAAATTTTTCGACAATGAAGACGATGATAGAACAATAGGCAAGGGAAAAGTTAATACCGAGGACGAAGGAGGGATATCATATAAAATAAAACCATCATTTGGACGAGGATTCAGTTTTCAATTGATTCTATCATCACTAGGAGAAATCCCATTCACAAATCCATCATTCCCTCTATTAAATGACGACTTTTCCCTATCAATATCTTGAATTTGACAACTATAGTAGTCCTAATTGAACCATCTTTAGATGACAAATTTTCCAAAGAAATACCCCCAATCATAAGTGGAGGAAGAGACAACTCTCTATAACCATGAGGTCTGGATTCAATGGGGTAGGGAATCTTCAGAGAAGAAGGTAAGGGTGAATCAATCAAACCTGAGGGAAGAACCCTACTTGAACCAACTTCCAATTGTAAATTTGACATCAGAGATCCAAGAATATCGCCCAAAGATAAAAAAATTTAAAAGGAGAGGGAGAGAGATTTTAAACTTACCCAAAAATAGTGAAGCAGACTCCAAATATAGCGGAGAAGGGAGATGAATATTTGAATCCAAATCCCTCGTCTCACCCAAGGAGGAATATGATTCTGAGAAATCCCTAAAGTCGGATGGAAAATCGCTAGCAAAATTACCGGAGATGACATGTCGGACAATAGTGATGGTAGCAAAAGGGAACTCACTAATAATCGATACTTTGAACAAAAAATCCTTCCACATGTATAACCTCAAACTCCTTTGACAAGCCTTCCAAAGTATCCAAATCCACCGGAGCCGTTAGCATATTTTTGTCGTTTTCCATTAGAGTATCTTCATCAACAAGGATAAACTTACCTATTGATTCTGTCGTTTACAATTAGTGTCTTTAAAAAAAAAGTTATTGGTACGCTACAAATGCATAGTGCATCGTTAGTGTTGTGTTTTTCTTCCATAAACACACCAATATCGATGCACCTTGTAAGTTTTACAAGGTTCTTTGACTATCGATGCAAGCTGAACGACTTGAACACACCACATGGCCCTTTCAATTTTTTTGAAAATAATGGCAAATTAAGGGTCAATTTATAAATTAGTCTACTAAAAAATTAAATTGTGAGGTAACAATTAATTTACCCGCTCTCTTGTGGATGGGGAAGGCATAGCAGAGATCTATGGAAAATTTGAAAATTTTCCCATTGTTCGACAAAATTCAAAATGTAGATAGGAGCCAATAGGAACAAGCAGCATGTCCATGTGCATGACAGATGTGAAGGTGTCTAAGGGGGTGATGCATGACATCGATGTTGTTGGGATTAGAAGCATTGTAGAAGGTAAAAATGATTTTTATGGTGCAATGATTTTTTAAAATAAAACCCTTATTCGGTGTGCTTGAGTTAGGGACGCACCATAGTGGTGGTTAATATAAAATGTACCATAAGTACAATTTTGAAATAAAACAATACTAGTTGTGTTTTTTAACTAAGACGGTGTGTCTGTGTTTTGGATGCACCGGGGTGTTCCATACAATAAAACACATCGCAAGAGAACTTTAAAATGAAAAATATAATCCTAATGTGGTGCCACTTATGTAAGGATGCACTGGTGCAATTTACATTAATATACACATCGGTTAAGAAAATATAGTTTTTTCGTTTGACGATATTTTTGACTGTGGTGCAACACGGTTTAAAGTAGCCTTGGTGCATGGTGGATTTTAACACACTTATGCGTTCTGGTTACAGTGAAGCATCGATTGCGAATATATATTTTTTTGCTTGATGATATTTTTGGTCAGGGTGAAACATGATTTGTGCCAGCATTGATGCGTTGTGGCGATAAATGCACCAGTGTGTTCATGTATAAAGGAACATATCAGAAACAATATGCTAAAACCTTCGGTCACTCGCCTTTGCTAGTGACCTCTGCTATAAATGAATATTTGGGATCTTTTGAGAGAATAATCCTCTATAACCTTCGCTAAATCACCTTTTCCTTGTAGTGGATTTCTTTTTCCTCAACAATCACCCTTGATCCAGGCCATGATACCACTAAGACTAATTTAGAATAGAAATCAGGTGTTTTACTCAAGTCCCTTTGAAATAAAATGTGATTCATAGAACTTAACCTATTTTTTCAAGTAGTGTACTCTTCCGGATTTCACACCTAATATTGAAAAGTTATAATAATAGTGTGTATACAAGGGTTATTTGTACATCTATATATTCTTATACTACTATATTTGGATGTGAATTCCAATGTATTTTTTTACAATGATGGTGGAAATTGCACATGCGACCTACGCTATAAATGAATATTTGGTCTCTTTTGAGAGAATCATCCTCTATAACCTCCACTAAATCACCTTTTCCTTGTACTAGCTTTCTTTTTCCCCAACAATCACCCTTGAGCCAGGCCATGATACCAATAAGACTAAGTTAGACTAGAATTCAGGTGTTTTACTCAAGTCCCTTTGAAATAAAATGATTCATAGAACTTAATCTATTTTGTCAAGCAGTGTACCTCTTTCGGATTTCACACCTAACATTGAAAAGTTATAATAATAGTGTGTATACAAGGGCTATTTGTACATCTATCTATTCTTATACTACTATATTTGGATGTGAATTCCAATGTATTTTTTGACAATGATGGTGGAAATTGCACGTCTTGTCGAAATTTCCTTTCTATTTTTCAATTTAACCTCCACATACGTCTTCATTCTTACGATCCAATATCGACTTTGAAATTCTAACGTCTATAAATCAGTACAAGGTAAACGTTAGATGGCCATTTTGTCTTTGAAATTATTAACATACCCTAATGTTGACCTAGTTAACGTACATCAGTAGTTCTATTACTGTGCACATAAAAGATAATTATATATGAACTCTTCATATTAAGTTGACAAATATGTGACTCTCTTGAAATATACAATAGAATGTTTCGTAGTTTCAACAATACAATCAATATTACAACAATTTTCCATTGAGTTATATAAGTTCATTGATTAAATTATATAACTTTAACAATGCCAATATCAAATGAGGAAATTTCAAGGACGGTTGCTAAGTTAAAGAAGAAACCTCATGATGGTAAATGTTGGTGCCATTTCTAAAATTGCAAGGGAATGAAAAGAAATTTTTTAATGTCTACAACAATAAAACCTTGTTGGGAATATGGGCATCTCGAAGGGCAGTGTGAATTTCATCCAAATGGTAAGACATACAAGATGAATTTCTTTGTTACATGTTTAATTTTTATTCTTATTAATTTAATTTAAAAGTTTTAATTTATTGTTTTAATATTTGATTTATATATATACTAAAAATATTTGATTGTAATATGTAATGAAAAACACAAAGCGTCCTAGAATTTGACCGAACAACAAGCAAGATATGACAAATTATAGTATAATTGTTGGTAAACAAGCTGATGGAGATCATCATGGATCCATACTGGAGATGATGAATTTAATCCTATGGATGAGGAAAACGATGATATTGACATAATTCACAATGATGCGATAAACAAATTGATCAACAAGACCTTTCATGCTTAGTCGATGGATGATATCTTTGATGGACACGTTGAAGATGTACCTCTCATTGAGAAGGAAGAAAAAACTTGTATGGAGGCTCAAAGACAAATATTCTCTCTACAATTTTATTGTCACTACAAGGAGAATACCTTCGAGTGGAGTTTGTAGCAAAACAACCCCCCAAAACATGTTCCTTCTCTATTTATAGCGGAGGTTTCTAGTGGAGGCACTGGGTGGAGGTTTTAGCATATGTTTTTTTATCAGTGAGATTAAACCATTATGGCGCATCGATGCTTCACATGGTTTAGGAGCACCAATGTTATTTTTTGGTAATGGCGTACTGATGCTCTTCATTGGTTAGGAGCATCGATGCTCTATGACTGATGTGCATTGGTGTGATTATATCCAAAAAATATCAGTGCTCCACTTTTGTGCAATGGTGCACCTGTGCTTCTATTTGGATAAAGCGTACCGGTGTCGATGCTCCTCTTTGGTGAAGGTGCATCATTGTAATCCACTTTGGTGAAGGAACATAGGTGCTCTTTTTAAAAAAAATGACCCATGTGCACCAATATTTTTTTGTAAAAAAAACATTGGTGCTCCATTTTTGGAATGACGCATTGGTTCTCCTCTTTCATTAAGGCGCATTGGTGTTGGTGCTCCTGTTTGGTCAAGGAACACTAGTGTCAGTGCTCCTTTTTCATGAAGGCTCATTGATGTTCCTTTTATAGTCTAGGCACATCGGTGCTTTTGATAAATAAAATCACCGAAAATTAAGTCATTTTTTAAACTTATTGAAAAAATGAGAATTTTTAAATGTTTTAGTACCGGTGATCCTCATTGGTTAGGAGCACCGATGCTCTATGACCCATGTGCATTGGTTTGATTATATCCAAGAAAATACTGGTGCTCTAGTGCTCCACTTTTGTAATGGTGCACCTGTGCTTCTAATTGGATAAAGCGTACCGGTGTCGATGCTCCTTTTTGGTGAAGGTGCATCATTGTAATCCACTTTGGTGAAGGCACATAGGTGCTCCTTTTAAGGTGTGCGAGTACCGGTTCTCCATGACCCATGTGTACCAATATTTTTTTGTAAAAAAAACATTGGTGCTCCTCTTTCATTCAGGCATATTGGTGTTGGTGCTCCCATTTGGTCAAGGCACACTAGTTTGGTGCTCCTTTTTTATGAAAGCTCATCGATGTTCATTTTATAGTCTAGGCACACCAGTGCTTATGATAAATAAAATAATCGAACTTTAAGTCATTTTTTAAACTTATTGAAAAAACGAGAATTTTTAAACATTTTAAAGAAGTGAGAAAAATGTCTTGAAAAGGGGAAAAAAGAGGGTTCATTTCATTTCTTCATTTCACATGGTTCTACTAGAGAGAAGAGGAAGATAAAGGGTATTGTATCCAAGCTACCGATTTTCCCCTCTCATTGTTTCATTTCTTCATGTTATCTATTTTAATTATACTATTTTGCATTTATCACTATTGTTTCTAATTTCTTATTTGGTTTTGTTGTTTGTTTAGTTGGTTTGAGGGTCTTCCCTCTATTTTTTAGGTTAAAGGTGGATTTCTTTTAGGGTTTTACATCAAAATATATGGGTTCTCCTCACTTATTGAAAAAAACAATTTTTATTATTTTTATTTTTTAACTTTTGAAAGAAGCATGAAAACCTTTTTGAGAAGAGGAGAAGAAAGAGGGTTTGTTACATTTCTTCATTTCACATGGTTCTACAAGATAGAAGAGGAAGAAGAAGAGTATTGCAACCCAAAAACCATTTTTTTTCCTCTTCATTATTTTATTTATTCCCTTTACGTATTTTATTTCTATTACTTTGCATCTCTCACTATTGTTTCTAATTTCTTATTTGGTTTTAATGTTCATTTTTATTGGTTTGAGGTTTTTTCCTCTATTTTGTAGGTTAATGGTGGATATATTTTAGGCTTTTTCTTCAAAATACATGGATAGGAAATGAGGGGCAAGTTTAGAAAAGAAAGTGATACGTTTTTGTGCAACATGGGTGTAAATCCATAGGGGTTTTCACCTCCTTTTATTTGCAGGTTAACAATATTAGGATTATTAATCCTCCCTTTCCCAATTTAGTCATATGTCTAAATCAAGAGTCATGTCTAAATCAGTAGCCCATCTAGTCTATTTTTAGTCACTAGCACCATTGGGTCCACTTGGCCTAATTGGGGCACATGTTTTAGGTACTAAAGTGTGGGGAACACTAATTGAGGCCTACTGCCACTGATTGCACTTGCATGCATCGATTTAGGATCCTCCTAGACTAGTCCCTACAATTTAGGAGTCACTGGGAGTGCCGATACCAACCAAGGTCACTTGAGTTGCGTTCGTGACTAGTCAAGCTAAGTTAGGAGTCAGTTACATTCAGTTAGCGCTAGGTTTGCATGAATGCATGCAGGAGAGGCGCACTTCTCACCTACCTCAGTCAGTTAGCCTCAGTCAAAACTGAATTAGGCACTTGAGTTGTGTTTTAGAACTCTGATGAACTCCGATGATGATTTAGACAAGGTCAGTTAACCATTGAGTCCTCTAATAATGATTTATACAAGGTCTTAGTTACTTATAGTCAAGTAGAGTGTAATCAATTCGGATTTCCTCATGTCGATTCGAATTGCTTGTGGCTATTTAGCCATTGTACTTCATTGTAATTATCATCTAATTACTTTTTGATTAATGAAAGCATTCACAGTTGCAAGCCATTTTTGCACTGTTTCATTCTTCAATTGCTGAGTAAATTGTGTGATCTATTTTGTGAGTTGTGTGTTTGTCTATAGATCTATGTGCTCAATTTATATGGTATTAGAGCCTCAGTAGAAAAGGCACCTCTCCTCCTCAGATATCCAACTGGATCATTTTTTTGAGCAAAATTGCTCCTTCCAGTACTACACCAGAAACGGAGAATTTAACACTTAATATACCAAGATAGGAAATTGTTGATCAAGCTTGCTTGATCAACTATGCTGGGTGTGAAGGAAATTCCAAAAGTGTAGATTTTCAACCTTACTTTGTATGTTTGATTGTGTGACAGGTTATCAACTCTTCTCACAGCATTCGCTACAAGCAGCCCTTTCTTCTCACTACATTCGCTACAGCAGCCCAGTTCTCCTTACTGCATTCAAAATGGCTCATTGAGTAGAGCCTCTCACTCCCTTCAACTATCACCAGTGGAAGGAAGACATGGAGGTACTGCTCCTCACCAAGAAGCTCTTCTGACTCACAGAAGAAATAGAGGTAGTGCCAATTCTGAATCATGACAAATAAAATTACTTGAACAGGCTTGATGAAGCTCATGGATATTTATTCTCCTCAGTCTCTTGATATCTTTGATTCCACATCAAAGGATTGAAGACTCCCACAGAGATTTGGGACAAGATTGCTTCCTTATTTGATAAGCAGGATGAGATGAGGGTCCATCAGCTAGAAAATGAACTAATCTCTCTTAATCCATCCAAATTTGAATCGCTGAATGAATTTTTCACAAAATTCAAGAACCTGATATACCAGTTGAAGTAATGCAAGGTGGCCGAGAAGGAGGATGATCAGCTCATTCTTTCCATTCTCTCAAAACTCAGTGCAGACTACTTAGTTTTTGTATCAACTTTTCAATTGGTGAGGATCACTAATCCAAATTGGAGGATTCCCACTCTTTATGCTTTCATTACATCTCTCACTTATGAGCATGACAACTTGATCCAAATGGGGATCATTCAATCTTCTAGAGATCAAGCACTGGTTGTAGGAGGACCTAAGGGAGCAAATGATAAAGGAAAGCAAAGAGATAAGTCTCCTATGAAGAAAGAGCAGTCAAATGATCCTTCAGGTTCGAAGAGAAGTAAGAAGAATGGAAAAGGAAAGGTCCTCTGCTCTTACTGTGGAAGGGGCTTTCATTCAGAAAACTCCTGTATGAGAAGACAACTTGATGAAATGGCTCTTCTTTTGAAGAACCATATCATTTTGCACTTGCTAGTGTAAGGAAGGATGACTTTGAAGAAGAAGATGAAGAATACCAAAGGAAAGGCCATGCACTGAAGGCTTTCTTCTCATCAACACATGTCTTCCTCATTGATTTTGGAGCTTCCAAGCATATGGCTGCATCCAGAGAATCATTCTCTTCTTTTCAGTCCTTTGATGGTCCTAGTATTTAGATGGGAAATAACAGCAAAGTCCAAACAAAAGGGAATGGATCTATCAAGCTTGAACATGGAATATTCAAATATGTGCTATTTGTTCCCTCCCTAGATTCAAACTTGTTATCTGTCTACCAGATGACCCATACTGGCTCTCCAAAGTGAGTGATATTTGGTCTTGACTCAGTATAGATCACAAATATCTCTACTGGGAACATCATAGTGAAAGGTGTTGAAAATCATTCCTCAAAAGCATATGAGTTCTCACATTTCATGCCTCCTTCAGAATCAGTGCACTCTCAGTAGCCACTTGCAAGGGAAGGTAAAATAATTTCATCTGCTTCCTTTGTAGCTTCTACTAGTATTGCAGATCCATCCTTTTCAGTTTATGAGATTGAGATTTAGGGTGATTCAGATCTAGATTCAATCCCTACTTCCAAACTGGAATCTAGGAAGATGAATGGAAACCCATCTAACACTCATAAAGGAAAGAACCTTGCACTATGTCATGTAATCTTACCTCCTTTGGAGAGATGCAATAGACTCCCTGTAAGATGCTAAGTGGAAAGGGCTCAGTCTCACTACATTCAGAAGAATAGATATGATCATACACCTATTCATCTAGCAAGAGACAAAGGTTACATTCCTCCTTCCTTCCATCATCAATTTTGGAGAAAAAGGAGAAGTCTACATGCCAGGCCCCAGAATACCTGTGCACAACACACCATGCATGCTGCTTCGCTACCTCACAGAGATGAAT
Source organism: Pseudotsuga menziesii (assembly GCA_001517045.1). Lineage (NCBI taxonomy): Eukaryota > Viridiplantae > Streptophyta > Pinopsida > Pinales > Pinaceae > Pseudotsuga > Pseudotsuga menziesii. The sequence continues at coordinate 549,510 of LPNX010269639.1, read as the reverse complement.
ATTACAGCAACATATTTTCAAGTTTTTCAAACTTGAATCCCAATTCTACCTGCTTAGATAGAGGGGGGGATTTTTTCCCATGTGTTTTTTCCCCAACTCCTTGTATTAATGGCAGTTACTTTATTTTACTTGATGTAATGGGTGACCTATGGTCTTAGTTACCAGGGCCCACAGATTGTACAAGTTAGCATTCAGGGGGGGTATTAGGATTATTAATCCTCCCTTGTCCAATTTGGTCATATGTCTAAATCAGGAGTCATGTATAAATCGGGAGTCCATCTAGTCTATTTTTAGTCACTAGCACCATTAGGTCCACTTGGCCTAATTGGGGCACATGTTTCAATTACTAAAGTGTGGGGAAAACTAATTGAGTCTTACTGTCACTGATTGCACTTGCATGCATCAGTTGAGGAGCCTCCTAGAACAATCCCTACAATTTAGGAGCCATTGGGAGTGTCGATACCAACCAAGGTCACTTGAGTTGAGTTGGTGACTAGTCAAGCTAAGTTTGGAGTCAGTTACATTCAGTTCTAGTCCTCAACATTCAGTTAGCGCTAGGTTTGCATGGCTGCATGAAGGAGAGGTGAATTTCTCACCTACCTCAGTCAATTAGCCTTAGTCAACACTAAATTAGACACTTGATTTGTGTTTTAGAACTTCGATGAACTCCGATGATGATTTAGACAAGGTCAGTTAACCATTGAGTCATTTGATAATGATTTAGACAAGGTCTTATTTACCTACAGTCAAGTAGAGTGTAATCAATTCGAATTGCCTCATTTGGATTCGGATTGCTTGTGGCTATTTATCCATTGTACTTCATTGTAATTATTATCTAATTACTTTTTGATTAATGAAAACATTCACAGTTGCAAGCCTTTTTGCACTGTTTCATTCTTCAATTGCTAAGTAAATTGTGTGATCTATTTTGTGAGTTGTGCGTTTGTCTATAGATCTATGTGCTCAATTTATAAACAATGTTTCTATATGCGTAAGAAACTATTTTTTGTTCACAACATTCTATTTTTTGTTCATAGTGCTCCTATTTTGTGTGAGCGCATTGATGCTTCTATTTGGTGAATGAGCATGGGTGTTATTCTTTGGTTAAGGCACACTAGTGTGGGTGCTCCTCTTTTGGGAAGGCACAACGATGCTCATTTTTTGTATAATTGGAGTGGTGGGTCTGGTTTAAAGGTGTGAGCACAATAGTTCTCTTCTTTGGTATGAGAGCATTGATTCTCCACACTAGGTATATTATCTAAGTGACTGAGTGGCTTTGGAGATTTCTCATAAAATAGTTTTCATGTAACGATTGAGTGGTTTTGTAATTACAAGAGATTCACTCATTAAGTGGTAAATGGAGTGGTTTGACACTCATCATGGTTTTGTATAGGTGGTTTAATCACCACTACTATAAATTATAATGCTTAAAATTTCAATATTAATTATTATACATTTTCTTTATATTATTTTTATTTTTGTGGATAATGTCTTATTTCATACGCTTTTAACTGTAATTTTTTGTTTATATTTCAAACAATCAAAATTGTAATTTTAATTTAATATTTGACAAGTATTTCATTTTTAAATTGCAAATAAGAAATTCATTAATAAACAAGGGTAAGAAATAATACTTTGAATATTCCAAATTAAAGTTATTATATCACTACATTTTAATAATCTTGTCTTTATTAAATCACCTCCCATTATTTGCACGTTCACAAGGTTTCTTCACATGACATATTGTTTTTTGTCATTAGTGCTCCTTTTTCGTATGGGAGCAGTGATCTGAAAATGAAACAAGGTTTGATAATTTTTAAAAGTGCAAGTAATTTGTATGTGTCTTGGGAAATAGGATCTGATTGTAAGCACATAAAAACTAATTAGTTTTTCTTAACATGAGCAGTAAAAATAGTAAATAGCATCCATCAAACAAAGCACATAACACAATAGACGATAAAGGAGTTCACCCCTTCCTTCGACTACATCTTCTGGTCAAGCTTCCAATGGATCATTTTCATTATGCTCAAAGTATGTAAAAAAATAGTTCTTACAATGCTCAAACTATAAAATAGATGGCTCCAATGTCTTTAGAAGGTCCAAAAACCCCTGTATGGGCTTTTACAACACTTGATTTATCCTAAAAATGAGAAAAATACACCATCCTCTTAAAAAACCAGCGTTCTCTACTTGCCAAAATGCACACACTGTCCCCCCCAAACCCAGTTCTCACTCCCAAAAACTTACCACCATTTATCTCCTGCCTTTTTGGGCCAAAATGATGCTCCACAAACAACATTAGCACCCCTTTGGGTGGAGGTTGTGAGCACCTGGAGCCACGCGGCTGAGGGCCAGCCCAAAGGGCGCCTACACCACCACTAAACCGATAGTCTATTTAAGGGCTGTTTAAAAATATAGAACATGGGCACGTGAAGCATTAAAGGGTTGGGGCTGGGGTTAAGCCCTAACCCCTTTTTCCGCCAACTAAAATATTTTTAAAATTCAAATGCATTCCACGCACTTACATGTAAAATAACATATTGTAGGCGGGTTGGTTGCCCAATTTCTGTGAAATTGTTACCACTTATGTTTGACCATCAATTTGTGTATGAAATGCTGTGCTATTTTTCAACTTGGTGTCCATGAGTTCCCATAAAATTGACCAAGAATTCCCAAGAAATCGAGAATCCCAATAAGAAATAATAGAATTGGGAAGCCCAAAATGTACCCATACAAGTTGAAAGAACATATGTGTCGTTTGCTCAGCTGTAACCTGTTTCTTGCAAGGCATCAAAATACACATTTTGTTGGG
>LPNX010269639.1:516298-538986 GCA_001517045.1 Pseudotsuga menziesii | reverse complement strand
ATCGTGACTTGCTTAACCCACTTCAGGGAATTCACAGCGAAGCTTATTACTAGCAGTGATCTACGTTATCAGATGTATACAGTTTTGATGCATAAAAATAGTAGAAATAGAAACAACACAATAAACCATGACACCAAATATAACGTGGTTCACCCCCAGTGTAGGGGCTACGTCCACAACTGGGTTTTATTCAACTTGCTACAAAACCACAGTTTGATCTGTGCACTCAGCTGCAGATCCCTTCAATCCTTAACAGCCGCGCACACAGCAGGGACTTAACCTTTCCTTACAAAACCGGCCTTAACTTCACCTTAATCTTTCTTTACATCAAAAAGCCTAACTTTTTCTTATTTACAAAAATACCTATTTATACATCGCGTTATTACAAAACCATGGCTTCAAACCATGGGCACCCAAAAACCCTAAACCCTGGATTTAAACCATGGGTTTATTACAAAAAGGGGTTTTGACTTACCCTGACACCCCTAAGACTATTTTGACCCATAACTCCGCTTACCAACAGCCGCGAAGTTACCAAAACTAATAATCCTTAGGGTATGCGCCCCAACACATTTTCCTGGGACGGTCAACGACAACGTAATGATAATCATGATTCCTTTTAGACATAGGCAATTCACTTACAAAGTCCATGGAAATTCTTTCCCAAGGACAAGACGGAACTAGAAGTGGAGTGTACAATCCTAACTTTCTGTTACTAGGCTTACTTTGAACACATAAAGAACAACATCTTACATACCTTGATACACTTTCATTCATTTTAGGCTAATAGCAATACCTTTGCAAATTTTCCATTGTCTTTCCTACACCAAAATGTCCAGCAACAAGAGAAGAATGTGCTTCTCTTATGATGTTGAATCTTTCACCCTGTGGAATACATAGCTTGCCAAGATGATACAAAAGTTTATCATGCACATGATAATCCAATTCCCCTGCTTGGTTAGTTTGGCAAAAAGTTGCATACACATCTTTACAATCGGTATCCAAAGCATATTGTTCAACATAAATCTCATGCATGGTAGAATTATGCTTAAGAATAATTGAAGCACTAATAATAGGCCTAGAAAGCATATCGACAACCCTGTTATAAATTCCTTTCTTATACCTTATCACCAAGTGGAACTGTTGCAAAAAACCCATCCATCTGAAATGTCTTGCTTGTTGTAGATTAGTTTGTGAGGGCAAGTATTGCAATGGTTGATGATTGGTATGAATGATTGTTTCTTTTCCCAACAAATAGTGTTTCCAATTTTTCACACTTTGCACCAATGCATACAATTGCTTGTTATATGTAGGATAATTGAATACTGCACCATTAAAAATTTTAGAATAAAAACATATGGGCTTACCATGTTGCAACAAGACTGCTCCCATGGCATAATTAATAGGATCTGTTTGTATCTCAAATGGATGTCTTAAATCAGGAAGTGCAAGAACTGGAGATAAACTAATATTCTCCTTTAATGCATAAAAATATTTTTGATGCTTGCCTCCCCATTAGAAAACTTGTTTAGTGCTTGTTAAAGCATGTCATGGAGCTGGAATTGAAGAAAAGTTAGAAATAAACTTTCTCCAATATTGGGATGCTCCCAAAAAACTTCTAAGACCTGTTACATTGTTGGGCTTGGGCCAATCTAGAATGACTTTTACCTTTGAGGTATCAATCTTTAATTGTCCCTCTCCAACAATATGTCCCAAATAGACTAATGAGGTCTTTACAAACTCACATTTAGACAACTTCAATTTTTTTCTTTCTTTCTTCAAGACATCCAAGACTTGTTTTACATGCCTAACATGTTCTTCATGAGATTTTCTAAAAATCAATATGTCATCCAAGTAGACAATGACAAAATCACTAAGAAATGGCCTTAAAAAATCATTCATAACTCTCATGAATGTTGTAGGATCATTACAAAGCCCAAATGGCATAACCGACCATTCATACAAACCTTGCTTTGTTTTGAAAGTTGTCTTCCATGTGTCTCCTTCAGCAATCTTAATATGATGATATCCGCTTCTCAAGTCCAACTTAGTGAAATATACAACATCTTTCAATTGATCAAGCAAATCATCAATTCTAGGAAGGGGGTAACGATTCTTTATCGTAATCTTGTTCAAGGATCTGAAATCTATACACATGTGCCATGTACCATCTTTCTTTGGTGCTAAAACAATTGGTGAACCATGGCGATGTGCTTGGCTTTATAACCCCTCTGTCAAGCAACTCTTGGATTTGTTTTGATTTCAGCATTATGCATTTCTAGCATCTTGTACATACCAATGTTTGGAAGAGGACAATCCTGTTGCAAATGGATCTCATGTTGGATATCTCTTGGAGGAGGCAAACCTTTGGGTTCCTGAAACATCTCATCATATTCGTTAACAATCTCATACAAATCATATTTTAACTTTGCATCACATCCTTGGAAAGATTTTTTTTCAACAATGTCTTTGGGTTTGATCATCAAGAGTACATAGTTCTTATTTTTATTGACTAATCTCTTCATTTGTCCAACATTTACAAGTGACAAATTAAACTTCTTTTTATGTGCTCTGACAATGTACTCAACTCCATTTTTTAACAAATGATATTTGTTTTCATGACGATGAAAGATAGCTCTCCTATCATATAAATATGGACTACCCAAAACAATACCACAAATATCCAATGGAATAACATCAAGCTCTACCTCATATATAAGGTTTGCAGTGATGGAAAATCTCAATTTACATCTCTTAGTCACATGCAATTTTGCATTGTCACATATCCAACCTAAAGGATATGGTTGTGGATCAGGAATAGTTTCCAACTTTAGTTTCTTGATAGTGTCTATAGATATGAGGTTTGCTTGTGATCCATAATCAAATAGAATATCTATCTTGGTATGTTTTGAAATAACCCTTATGTGGAAAATCTCTATTCTTTCTTTTTCATGTTGAGTTTTATTGAGATTACTACTGGAAGAACTAGTACTGGCATTAAAATACTTACCTTGAAAACCCATGGCTGCGAGTTTTGTTTCATCTCCCGAATCAGATCCTAAATCATGTTGTATGGTTGCAGCAGTGTTTTGTTTCCCTTTGTTGTCGAACTTTTTGGGTTTAATTTTAGGATGAAGTTTCGAATAGTGGTCTTCATCATGGCCATCTTTTGAACAATGTTTACATGTGAGTTTTTGTCCCCCTTTCTTGACTGAAGCATTCTTCTTCCCTTTTTGCTTTGAATTTTTCCTTTCCTTTGTTTTCATTAGAAAAAGGCTTCTTGCTACCCTCTTGAGGAACATTCTTCCCTCTTGCTTCTAAATGAGTGGCCTGTAAACAAACTTCATCTAGATTCACAGGGCTAAACATAAGAATTGTGTTTCTCAAGTAGCCTCGCAATCCTCCAATGTATTTGAGTAAAGTATCTTGAGAAGAAAAATCTATACCCAAAATCAAAGCTCTTCTTTGAAACTCTTGAGTGAAACTTTGCACATTTTTCCCTTTATCTTGCCTATAGTTCTGCCAATCCATAATAGCTTTCTGCATGTATGCTAATGGATAAAAATATTTTCTAATTGCAACAATAAAATCATTCCAAGAGGTTAAAACTTTACCATGTTTCTTCACATCCTCTTGAGTTTTGGCTTCCCACCAAATGAGTGCTGCACCTTCCAATCTAAGAGAAGCAAGCTGAATCTTAGCTTCATCATCTTGGAGTTTTTGTATCCTACAGTACACTTCAAGTTGACGAATCTAATTATCCAATTTCTTAGCATTTACCTCTCCATTGTACATATGCAATTCAAACTTAATATCAAGATTAAGCAGAGGAGTTTGTGGAGGATTTTTACCATGTCCTTCTGGAATACTTTGAGAACTTTTTGAACTATCAGAAGAAGAGGAAGATGAAGGTGAAGAAGGTGGAGGGTCACCATCTCCATCATTTCCTCCTTTTCCTTTTGGAGATTTTTCATCTTTACCTTCATTACCTTTTGGAGTTTCTGAGCTTTCTCCCTGCAACTTTGCATTCCTTTCTTCAAATAAAATTTTCACCATTCCTTCCATATCATAAAAATTATTTTTGAAAGCTTCCTCATATGAAGTAGGAACTTCATGACTCTCGTCATGAGCCATACTTGGTGAATGTTCTCTCACAACTTGAGGTGATTGACTAGTTCTCCTTCTTTAAAGTTGAGAACTTGGTTCCACAAGTTGTCCTTCTCCTCTTGAGAGTTTCAACCTTGTAAGCATCAACAAACAACACTTGCAAACAAATCAAACCTTCAAAAAAAAACCTGGCTCTGATACCACTTGATCTGAAAATGAAACAAGGTTTGATAATTTTTAAAAGTGCAAGTAATTTGTATGTGTCTTGGGCAATAGGATTAGATTGCAAGAAAATAAAAACTAATGAGTTTTGCTTAACATGAGCAATAAAAATACTAAACAGTAGTCATCAAACAAAGCACATAACACAACAGATGATAAAGGAGTTCACCCCTTCCTTGGGCTACATCTCTTGGTCCAACTTCCAATGGATCATTTGCATGCTCAAAGTATGTAAAAAAATAGTGCTTACAATGCTCAAACTACAAAATATATGGCTCCAATGTCTTCAGAAGGTCCAAAAACCCATGTCTGGGCTTTTACAACACTTGATTTGGCCTAAAAATGAGAAAAATACACCATCCTCCTAAAAAACCAGCATTCTTTGCTTGCCAAAACGCACACATTGTCCCTCCCAAACTAGTTCTCGCTCCAAAAAACTTACCACCGTTCAGCTCCTACCTTTTTGGGCCAAAATGACACTCCACAAACAGCATTAGCACCCCTTTGGGTAAAGGTTGTGGGCGCGCAGAGCCACACGGCTGAGGTCCAGCCAAAAGGGCACCTACTCCACCACTAAATTAGAGGTCTATTTAAGGGTTGTTAAAAAAATCTAGAATGTGGGCATGTGGAGCGTTAAAGGGTTGGGGATGGGGCTAATCCCTAACCTCTTTTTCCACCAACCAAAATTTTTTTGAAATTCAAATACATTTCGCGCCCTTACATGTTAAGTAACATATTGTAGGCACAGTCCAGATTCTGCGAAGTCATTGCCATTGTGGGAGGTCAGGTTCGACTCCCTGGAGTCCAAAACAAATTTCTTACAGAGTAGTTGAAGGGACACATGGCATCCATCCATTGGCCCACGTCGTCCCCTATACCATCATAAAACTTTCCATGTGGCAGCCATGTGGTAGACATCCATTGGCCCACATCGTTCCAATGCCACATAACACCTACCAAGTGGAAGCCACATCAGCCCTTTTCTTTTGCCACGTCAACTGTACGACCTGTACAATTAACAATTTTTTTTTCTTGTTTGGGGAAATGAACAGAAGGGCATATATTTATCATACAAACTCCATTTGACCCCATTCAAGTTGCATTAGAATTGTGAGGACGAGGGCTACGCATGAGTCTGTTTTCAAACATTTCTAAGCACTTCGATTTTTGAGCATATTTTTTATCCTCCAGATCAAGGAGTGATGCTCATTGTTGGTTAAGGTGGACTGGTTCTTATCTTTGGTATAAGTGCATTGGTGCTTCTTTACTGTAGGCGTACTAGTTCTCCATGACTATAAATTGTAATGCTTAACATTTCAATATTAATTATTATATAGTTTTTATAATATATATATGTGTGTGTGTGTGTGTGTGTTTATTAATAGTGTCTTATTTCATATGCTTTTAACATTAGAATTTTATTTCAAATAATCAAAATTATAATTTTTAAATTCTAAATAAGAGATTCATTAATAAACAAGGGTAAGAACTAATACTTGGAATATTCAAAATCAAAGTTATTATATCACAATATTTTAGTAATCATGTATTTATTAAATCAAATCCCTTTATTTGCATGTTTAGGAGGTTTTGTCCACAACAAATTGTTTTTGTCATTGATGCTCCTCTTTGATATGCACACCAATGCTCATTGTTGGTTAAGGCACTCCAGTGCTCATCTTTGTTATAAGTGCATCTATGCTTATTTAATGTAGGTGCACTAGTTCTACATGACCAATGTGCACTAGTGTGGTTTTGGCCAAAAAAACATCAGTGCTCGTATTTGGTGAAGGTGCACCAATGTCGTTGCTCCTCTTTGGTGAAGGCGCACCGGTGGTGGTGCTCCTATTTGGTGAAGGTGCACCAGTGCATCTTTGGTATAAATGCATCAATGCATTGTTTATTATAAATGCATTAGTGCATCTAAGGTATAATCACACCAATGCTTATTTACCATAGGTGCACTGAACCTTCAATAAAAACCTACACTAAAAGCTCCGACTATTGACAAAAAAATCTCTTAAGAACCTATGTTAGCGCCTTTTCTAAAACCTATGCTACCAATTGCGAAGGTTGTAGTGGAGGTTTTTTCTGACAATTTTACCAAATCTTGCAACACTAAAAACCTCCGCTACAACCTTCGTTGGAAGGTGTTTTCCTTGTAGTGCGTTGGTGAAGTTGAAAGTGTTGAATGGTTTATCTAATTGTTTCCGGCTCACATAGATCCTAAGGTGTGCAATATAATTCTCCATATGTATTGATTACCATTTTTTTCTTTCTATTTTGGTAAGTGTTAATTATATTGTAAAAAGGATGATGAAAAATTGATAAACAATATTGATTCCTTTAGTTTTTGTTTGAATGTTTTAAATTTTTAGGTGATATTATCCTACCTGTGAGAAATTCGAACCACAGGAGAATCTAAGAGTGTTAGTGAAGCTCAGGAATCAAATTTGGTGCAAAACTAGCAAAAAACCATTAATTGAGGAGCAAATTACACACATAATGTGAACATAAACAAGATAATATTGAACTGTCTTACCATGAAACATGTTATTATCATGTATATATTACAACATAGGAGTTTCATGAGGCTTTTTAAGCCCAATGCGAGCATACAAGTTAAAATTTCCAAATTGGCATCAAACCCCTCTAGGTGGGCCAATCACGCCCCAAATCAGCCCAAACAACCACGAATTGCTGAATGGACATGGCTGAAGTGATGTGGGTCAATTATTACACCTGGGACAGTGTGGGTGGGAAATGTGGGCGGCTTAAAGTCTCAAGGTAACACTTAATGCACCAAATCAAGCCAAAATTGATCAAAATCCCACTCTGGCGCTCCAAGTTAACCTAGCTGTCCACATTCAATGAATGGGAGCACACCAGCAATGATGAGGTTACACATGCGGATGGTTGAATGAGATGGAGTTCTCATGTGGGTGTGAAAACCCCAATTTGACTTGGCATTTTTCCAACTAAGCACCCCTAGTCGACCACATAGTGTATTAAAGATTAAAAATCAATAAAATTGACTAAGTAGTGTAATTAGGGACTAATGAGTTGGATTACTATTCTAACACCCTACCTTAATCCAACAACTAAGTACAACTCACAAAATTATGGAGGCCTTGGAATCAATGGCTCAAGTCACCTCAATACATAATTCATAAATTACAATTTATTTGTCCATATGAACCGAGGAAAAGAAGGAAAACCTCATGGGACAAAACCTTCCCTAAAAAATGGACACGGGGATGGACCTGCAATAAATAATAGTGAATTACCATCCTTCACTCACCCCAAGCAAAGATCTTAGGTAGGTGAAGTTTTTCTCTGTGAAAGCCTTGGTAAAAATATTAGCAATTTGCTCGGTGGATGGGCAATACTGCAGTGAGATCACCCTGTCATGCACTAAGCCCCAAACGTAATGTATGTGTATCTCAATATGTTTTGTCCTCTGTCTTTGCACTGGATCAGTATATATTTTGATGGAACTTTGATTGTCCACCCAAATGTTGGTTGGAGAATCAATTGTGACACCAAATTCTTGGAGAATTCCCTGCAACCAAACACATTGTGTAGCAGCATTGACTGCTACCCTGTACTCGGCCTCTGCTGATGAAAGTGAAATGGTGTGTTGTTTCTTACTTGACCAAAAAATGGGACCTTCAGAAAACATAAAGACAAAACATGAATTTAACTTTATGTTAGTGGGATCTCCAGCCCAATCTGAATCAGAAAATCCAGCTAGTTGAAGTGAGGAACTAGTTGTGTAGTGCACCCTGAAATTCTTGGTTCCCTAGACATACTGAAGAATGATTTTTTCTTCCCTCCAATGGAGCTCATGTGGCTGGTGTATATGTCTTTCTGCAACACTTACAACAAAATACAAATTAGGTCTTGTGTGAGTGAGATAAAACAAGCTGCCCACTAGTTTCCCGTAGAGTGTAATATCTACCAATGGAGAATTGCCAAATTCATACATTTTGATGCTAGAAAGAAAAGGAGACTTGGATGCCTTACACTCAGCCATGTTAAACTTATTTAGCGGGTTTGAAGAATACTGCAGTTGACTCAACTTGATGCCCCTTTTATTTTGCTCAATTTCCAAGCCCAAAAATTGCCTTAGCAATCTTAGGTCTGTCATTGCAAATTCACTATGCAAAGATGACTTGATTTGGAAAATTGAATTGGTGCAGCCACCTATAATGAGGAGATCATCAACATAAATAACAATTACCTGCAAAATACCATCATATTTCTGCAAATACACATTAGGGTATGATTTGCATCTAGTGAAACCAATAGAGAGAAAAAAAGCATCCATTTTTGCATACCAAGCCCCGGGGGCTTGCTTGAGTCCATACAATGATTTATTCAACCTACATACCAATGAAGAATCCTATTGGAAACCTTCAGGATTCTGCATATAGATCTCTTCCTGTATCTCACTATGTAAGAATGCACTTTTAACATCGATGTGGTGAACTTCCCAACCTTTACTAGCTGCCAGTGCTAGAACTAGTCTAATTGAGTCCATATTTGAAACCGGTGCAGAGGTCTCTGTGTAATCAAGACCATGGAAATGATAATATCCCTTAGAAACTAATATTTCCTTATGTTTCATATCAGAACCATCAACATCAAGTTTGGTCCGGAAAACCCATTTGCATTGAACAAGCTTCCTCTTGGGAGGAAGGGGAACCAATTCCCATGTATTGTTCTCTTGGATGGACTGAAATTCATCTTCCATTGCTGATTTACATATAGGGTCATTACAAGATTGCTTATAAGTTTGAGGATCAGACCCAATCAGCATATAATAGTGCTCAGGAAGAGCACTATCACTTGCAAAGAAAGCTATACTAGTTTGTGAGCTGCTTGTACAATTTTTTCAGCCCACTTGGGCCTAGCTGGTGAGTCATATACAACAATATCATGTTCAAAAACATTTATATCAGACATATAAGAAAAAATAGAGCATGTATCATCACTTACATCTTCTAATGGTTGAGGAGAGGAGCATTCCCTCGGTGCAAGCTCGAAATCAGGAATTGGTTCTTCTTCAAATTTCAAACTTCTCTCAACAAATGTATTGCAAGTGGAGGTGTCAAAGAGCTTGTAGCCTTTGGTTCCTTCACCATACCCAACCATAATGCACTCCTTGCTTTGTGGTTGCAATTATTTCCTCTTTTCAGAGGGGATTCTAGCCCATGCTCTAGTCCCGAAAATTCTGAAATTTGAGACATTTGGATTTTGACCAAACCATGCCTCGTAAGGTGTCATTCCTTTTACTGATTTGTGAAAGGATCTATTTTTTATGTGAGAAGCACAGATAATGGCTTCATCCCATATCTTGGGACTTAGATCCCTTGCTTCTATCATTCAAGTTGCCATCTCCTTGAGTGACCTATTCTTCCTCTTAGCCACACCATTTTGCTATGGTGTGTAGGGAGTTGAATGTTGCATTTGGATGCCACTCTCCTCATGAACACTACAGAATTTGAACCTGAAATCTGACGATAGAATCCGACGTCATCCAACATTTTGCATGGATGTGTCGGACAGCAATCAATCTACAGAATGCCAACAACAAAATATTTCTAACTCCGTCGATTATCCGACACTCTGGAGTCGGAATTTCGACGCGCGCAGTGGCGGTTACCTGACACTTCCGTGCCAGATAGGCGTCGGATGTCTGACTCCCGTAGTGGCGGTTATTCGACACATAAATGTTGGATCTTTGGCGTCCATGAACCAAAAACAAGTCAGATATCCAACTCATATGCATCGGATATCCGACAGTCAGTATAGATTTTTTTGTGAAAAAAAATCAAGGTTTACATGATTTTAAATTTTGTGGTCCCATACTTTTAACGGTAACTATGTTTAAGGCGTCAAATATCCGACGCATGTCCATTATAAATATAAATTGTTTTAAACATTTCAACATGTTTGTTGTAGAAGCAACGGATGATTGCAAAAATTATTTGTTCCTCGACCGACGTTTTCAGGAATAGTTTTATTCTTCAACGGGCGGTTGTGGGAATTTTTATTTTTCATTGATAGACAGTTTGCCGGGAATTTTTTATTCTTTGATTTCTCTCTGTTTGACAAAACCTTGGTGTGTGGTTGATGCATGGAACTTGATTTTTTAAGACAACTGGTTATATTCATTAACGAAGTTTATGACAAAATGTCAAATAGATTAAATATTCCGGATCCAAACGAAGACAACCGACAATTGCTTGCTAGACTATGGGATGCAGCGAAACGGAGGGGTGATGGAAAATGTTATTGTCCACGTACTGAATGCAGGGGATTTAAGAGGAGAAGAATATTGATCTCAATAGCCACAAAAAATTGCAGGGAACATGGACACGCTGAGGGGGGGAACGAATATCGTCCATTTGTAGGTTTAGCATTATAAACATTATTATATTCCTTTTTTTTGGTAATTGTATGTATTTTTTTTCTTTCATATATTAATGTATATATATTGATGTTTCCATGTATTTATATTAAAGGAAATACATCCTAGAGCATGTCATCCATAGGAAGTGCTTTCAGAACAAGTTTAGGATCATGATCATGGAGCGTGTATGTTTAATGGAGAACAAGTGAATGATCATATTGAACAAAATGATCACGCCGATGATGTAATTGAAGATGATGGTACAAATAAATTGATCCATGATTCATTTAATATTAGAATGGATGACGATGATGTTTATAATGAAAATGATGATGACTTTGATGATGTTCACGATATACCTCTTCTCGATAAGGCATATGAACCCCTTTATGAAGGCTCCAAAACAAATCTTCTCTCTACTATATTGTTGATAATGAACTTGAAAATTATGAATGGTCTTTCAAACATTGCAATCACACATATGCTAAGGTATCTAAAATAATCTATCACATATATAGGATCGTGATAAAGTTTATTTGAATTCCTCTAATAATTGTATTGTTAACTCATTATTGATCATCGTACGGATGAAGCGTGTTTCGTTAATATTATTTATTTATTACATTAACAAATTTATTTTTTTGGTAGCTTGATAGCTGATTTTTTGTTACCACCATCAAATATTTAACCTCGCACATTTCGAGATTTATCTTCCATCATGAAAGAGATTGGAATGCATTATGAAGCAATTCATGCATGCCCCGATGACCATGTTATATATTATAATCAGCATGAATTTGCAACAGAATGTCCAGAATGTCATGTAAGTAGATATCGTATAGATAAAGTAACAAAAAAGGTGCCTCATGAAGGTTCTTCGTTATATTCCCATCATTCCACGTTTGCAACGACTGTTCAGGTGCAAAAACATAGCGCAATTTATGGATTACCATGCCAGGAACAGAAGTCAAGATGATGTTATCCGAATGCCTGCAGATGGTATTGCTTTTAGAGATATTGAGGAAAAGTGGCCTCACTTTAAAGAAGAACAATGTAATCTTAGGATTTCTTTGGCAACAGATGGTGCTAATCCATTTGCACAGATGAAATCCATTTATACGGTGTGGCCTATTTTTGTTATCAACAATAACATTCCTCCATGGTTGTCAATAAAGAGGGAGCACATAACGTTGTCGATGATTATTTTAGGTTTTATTGATGAAAACTGTTTTATTTATAATGTAGTTGTGGCATCTCATTTGTCGTAATATGTATCTTAATTTCATATATATATATATCTATTATTTTACTCTTCTGCATGGTTTATATATCTTAATGGTTCTCATAATGATATATTTTATATGTTCTTCAAATTATGAATCAGGTAAGTTCCAAGTCAAAGATATGAATGTATACATCGAACCTCTTATATATGAGCTACTGAAGTTATGGAATGGCATAACTATGTATGACATATCTAGACCAATACGACAAAGGCAATTTCAATTCCATGCAACGGTTGTATGGACAATACACGATGCCACTGTGTTAACTTCATTTTGTGGTTTGTAATTTTAAGTTCCACTTTAATTGCATTTAATGATATGGAGTAGTTAGAATATTTTATAAATGATTATATTTGACATAGATATTCCATATGTAAATATTGTAGGTCTTCAAACAAAGGGTAAATTTGGATGTCCAGTTTGTGGTCCTAAGATAAAATCTCGACGTTCAAAAAGCTTAAGAAAGGAGGTGTTTGATGAGTATAGGCATTTCCTCTCTAAGAATCACAGGTATAGAACAACTGAAAGAAATATTTTCAATGGGAAGTAGGAGACTGCATTAAAACCACGGAGAATGACACCTCAACTTTGGAAGATGCAATACAATAGAAATCGTCATCATGGTACGTATGGATCATCGTATATGAATTTTTATGTATTTTAATTTTTATTGTGAGTTGTTTGTTGTAGTGGCCATATTTGATTTATGATGTAATTTATTAATTATAAACTAATATTCATGATGTCCATCGTGATCATGAAGGCATTAATGGTCTTCCACGAGGAATGAAAAGTTATCCTATTCAATTCAGCAGGTTGCCCTACTATGAGCACCTACAAATTGCTCATTTGTTTGATACAATGCATATTGGAAAGAATGTTACTGAAACCTTATGGCGACTACTAGAGCTAAGTAGGGAGAAAGATAAAGTTGTGAAAGTGTGCAAAGACATTCAAGAAAGAAACCATGTAATGAAAGACGTCATCCAATTTCATACCAACGGAGAACAAGTTAATATAAACTCAATTCCATGGATGTTTACGGAGCAAAAAAACAATGTTGTCAAAGAAGTAATGCGGAAAATTAAATTTCCCACTGGTTTTTGTGCAAACTTGAAGAATATCATAACTAAAAAAGGTGATTTTGCGGGGGTCAAAACACATGATTGGCATGTCTTCATCAAGGTAATTATTATTGTTATGTCCATATAATTTTTTCTTGTTTGTATACTCTTTTTTTAATCAATGGCGTGGTTTGTATATTGATACAGTATGTTCTACCTCTCTCTCTCTCCCAGACAACTTCGACAACAATGTCAAACAAGTTATATATAATCTTGGTAAATACATGAGGTAACTAGCGATTACTTGCATGTTCTTAGTGTTTCTTTAATTCTCCGTATAATAATTTATATTTGTTTTTTTTGTGCACTATTTCAGCATATATTGTAATTTAATGTTTATTTTTGTTAAATATCGTTATTGGTTTGCATCACTTGTAGATGGTTGACATCTAAAGAAATCCATAAAGAAGATATAAAGTATTGGAGGAGAGAAATTCCTCATCTCATGTGTGAATTGTAGAAGCATCTACCATTGACATTTTTTAATGCATAGGAACACTACCTCATACACCAAGTTGAGGATTGAGTTGTGTGGACTTGTGCACTCAAGGTCCATGTGGATGGTTGAGAGGCACTTGAAATTTATGAAGGGTTTGGTGAGACAACTAGCACATTCGGAGGGTTCTATGATGGAAGGATATATGGTATGCCAAAACATGCTGTATGTTAGTGAATATCTTCCTATTTTAGCGTCAAAGCTCAATTTATGTCCTATTTGTGATCTGAACTCCAAAAACAAATTTGAAGGGGAGCAACTGAAGGGGAAAGGTATATTGAGGAAGCTGAAAGGTAATTATTATCTACTAGATTTTTATTATATCCTTCATATTCTAATTGTATTTTCTAGTCATAATTGCTTCAATTAAGAGCATAGGCATCTTTCTTCAGGAGATTTACACCTTTCTTTGATTTTAATGGTTATTGTCATTAAACAGTTGGTCAAGAATGGGATGCAATTCATTTATACATCGCAAACAATATTGAATGGATGAAGGTATGGATTGAATGATGCACACAATCAGGTCATGGAATATCATGGGAAGGTGTGGCTTCATTGGTAAAAGAAGCACAACGCAATGGAAATAACAATCTAATAGAAAGGGAAATCAATTTGGCATATGGTGTAAAAGATTAAATGGCAAGTATATAATTAATCAAATATCCCTCTAAATCTATTATTTTCTTTGATACCTATTGACATACATGTTCTTTTTTTCCATGTATTGTTGCATAAGGATAGTTTGGTTGTGTAATTTTTTCATGTATTGCTTATTGCAAGTAAAACACCATAAGGCTATGGCCTGCAATGGAGGTAGATATCAAATCAAAAAACTGGATGAAACAAAGAAAACATCAGATTCTAGGGTTTCAGCTGTCTTTGAGGTTACCAATGTTTCATCTAGAACTGACAGACATCCAGAAGTCTCAGAAAATTGATACTATGGGTATTTGGAAGATATTATATAGTGTGAATTTAAATCCTTTAAGGTAGTTCTATTCGTTGTCAAATGGTATAGGTTACGATTGAATCAAGGTGATCCCGATAGAACTATTATTGAACATGATAATGGATTTACCATGGTAAACAAAAGGTTTCTTGAGCCAGGAACAGAGCCCTATGTTCTTCCAAGCCAATGTGAACAAGTATTTTACTCAGAGGTTCCAGGTAAAGCAGGCTGGTCATTTGTTGTGAGACATGATCCAAGGGGAAGGCCAATAAAGTATAACCTAGATGATGGTAATGAAGAGGGTTCTCTGGAAGAAGAAAAAGATGACGAAGAACATGATCAACTTGAGTTAGCTGACGATGATGATCCAATAGAAGATGTTCAAGGAATAGTTTAATCAGATGATGTAGCAGACAATGCCGTTGAAGATTATTCTGATGATGACACAATGAGCGTAACTGATGATGATGATGATGATGATATGGCCAATCCTTACAATGTTGACACAGATGATGATACAAATGGCACATCATCTTCATCATCATCGTCTTCCTCATGATGATGATACTCATCATCAACATCATGATCATCGCCATCCTCATGATGATGATAATCATCATCATCATCATAATCATGATCATCGTCATCATCATCATCATCATCATCGTCATAATCATTTTCATCATCATCATCATTGTCATCGTCGACATCATTATTGTCATCATCATCATCATTGTCATTGTCTTCATCATCATCATAATCATAATCATCGTCATCATCATCATCATCATCGTCATAATCATTGTCATCATCATCATCATTGTCATCGTCGACATCATTATTGTCATCATCATCATCATTGTCATTGTCTTCATCATCATCATAATCATTGTCATCATCTTCATCATCATCATTGTCATCATTGACATCATCATTGTCATCATCATCATCATTTCCATCGTCTTCATCATCACCACCACCATCATCATCATCATCATCATCGTTGTCATGATCACCATGATCATTATCATCATCGACATCAACATCATAATCTTCATCATCATCATCATCGTCATCATCATCATCATCATCATCATTTTCTTCGTCATCCTCATGATGATGATAATCATCATCATCATCATCAAGATCATCATCGTCGTCGTCATCACAATCATTATCATCGTCATCAGGATCATCATCATCATCATTGTCATCGTCGTCATCAACATCATCATCATCATCAACAACATCATCAACATCATCATCAACAACATCATCATCATCAACATGAACATCATAATCATAATCATCATCATCAACATCATCATCATCATCATCACCACCATGCTCACAAGCTCACATGCTCAACTTTTCAATCATCCTTCAAAGATATATTTTCATTTATCCAAGATAGGGATGTGTCGTTATGTAGATGGTTCTTCCCTGATTAATGTGAAGGTTCTTTATTCAAGTTAGGATATAATAAAAATATCCTAATACTATTATGGCAATTTATATAATATAAAATAACATATAATAAAAATAAAATACATATAATATAAAATAATATATAATAAAAATAAAAAACATATAATATATAATGTTTTTTGTGAGAAGGATATTTGGGTGACAAGGGTTTTTTGTGGGCGATGTGATGTTTGCTCCTTTGTGGGACAAGCTTGAATGCAGACAGACCCTTTCTCATTTAGTGGGTTATTTAGGGATTCAATTTACAAACCTTCTTACCTTAAAAATGAGAAACCCGCTGTTCAGGTCATGAACTTAGAATAGGGCTTCGCGCCTCACCCCCTCTCGTATCCATGAGTTGCTATTATAGTTATCATTCATTTTGTAGCGCATCTATAGATGTAATTACACAATTTCTCTAGTTTTGCACAGTCAGGCTTGATAAACATTGTAAATACTATATGATAGTGTTAAGGACTGCTCATACCATAAGGTTGGGAGACTATGGTATAAATACCATGTCCTAAGTACTAAGTCTGCGTTGATATTTAAAGGGTGGTGAAACCATAGGATAGAGGGTTTAACATATGACTTGGTTGGTATATGGTATAATGTTGATTCCATAAACTATGGTGAGGGCTTGTGCATGTGTTAATGGTCACCAACTGAGGGTTTGTGCATGCGTTAATGGTCACCAACTGCTTGTGCAATATGGTTTTTGGAATTTTGGTTTAGTGTGGCCTTTGCGCATTTGGAGAAGGGAGACAACCCCATTGATTCACAGGTAAGCTAGATCGACTCTGTGTAAAAATGCATTGCTTCGTTGTATTCTCCATGGCATGGTCATGCTTTTCATGCCATCATTGGTTTGTCTGCAGGTGAACGCGAAGGCGCTTCGGGGTTTTCATAGGATACACTATCGATTTGGTATTTCTTCTTCATGGCCATGGTAAGCATGCTAGCAAGATTTACTTGCCTCCTCTCGTTCTGGGCATTTCTGAGTAGGAAAACTTTACTGGGTTGGGGTTTCATGTGGCACTTATTGACTCTGCCTTCGGGGTTTATAATGTATCTTGCTCTAGTTTTTAATGGAATCTTGTTGGGAGGTTTGGCATTTTTGGGCCGTGGTTGCACCATTACTTGTAATAGTGCCATAGCTCACAACTTTGCTATTTAACATTTTTAATAGTTTTACTGGTGTAAAAGAGGCTTCGTGCCTCACTGTGTAAATACATTGCGCGCTGGATTTTATGTAAGGACTGCAATGTGATTTGGTATATACGATTTCATTAGACGTTTATAAAAGATTATACTGTGTAAAGATTTGGGACTGTGTAGTAGATTTAATGTTGCGTTTTGAATTGCTGACTTACTGGGTTCAATTCGTGGCTTTCATCCTGTGGGATTTACTCTGTGCATTAATAATGGTTTGGGTTTGGGAGTATGCATGACACTCTGATTTTATTGTTTGTAAATTAAGTCAGGAAAGCTTCTAGAGCTTGGGGCATTATGCCATGGGATACGCCATTGTAGCAATGGTGTTGCACCCCATTGGCTTGCCATCGTATGCTCTGTGTTGGCGTCAAAATGGAGGCTGTGTTTTTAGCCAGAGTATAGAACTTTTGGATTTGCATTAGCTCAACATGGGTGCATAGAAGTTAAAACATCCACTCTACAGGAGGTTACTCATTGAGGCATCATTTGAAGCATGCTTACACTATTTTATACACAATCTCATGAGAGATATTACATGCTTGAAGGTTACTCATTGAGCTGGTCCATTTCATGAGAGATATTACATGCTTAGCAGGTGATGCAGGCACCAACTACCATAAATCTATGCAGACCTTAGTTTCACAAAAACCCTATTCAAAAAGTGAATTTAAGGCAAACCCTTAGTTTCTCTCTTCCCTCTCTGTCCTTCTCGAGCTACCCAAGCTTCTGCGAGCTGCCTCACCTCAAAATGAGCTAACAAAAAGCTCCTCGAGCTAACCTAAGCTACCTAACTAAATGATTTGGATATGCATTAAATAAACCTCCAGTTCTATTCTAATTCTGTTTATAGATCTTATAATTAAGGAACAGAGTCCTTAATAAACTCAACTGACCCCTACGAGTCATTAGTGACTCACTAACAAACTAACAACTCTTATCCAAACATTTACAAGTGGAAAGAACAAGTGTCCTCTTCCATATTATTCAATTTCTAATCAAGATAAAAGAATTTACAAGTGTTGAGACCCTAGGTCTCTCAATTCATATGACTTTGATCAATCCATGGATGAATTTGTTTCCATGAGCCTATGCTCCTGCATCACAAAGCAAGTTGTGTTTTACTCCAAATAGTGTTATGATGTATAGGAATCCTACAAACCTAATTGACTCGACAATGAAGTAGGTTTAGAGTCTAGATGTTTATATTTCTAGGTTAATTTGTTTTTTGAATTGAAGTATTATGTGTGTGGCCTGTGCATTCCCACATTCACTTGGTCAATTTAATATGGATTGGTACGAATTGACCATTTTGTTACCGATCCATTCAGTCATACCCTGATTTTCTTGGTTTGGTACCAAACTTGTCACTCCAATCATTTCAAAGGCCAAGTTAGCTCGGTTGGGGGTCAACTTAGTTGACTCAACCACCTCGGTAGAAAAACACTTGATTAAATCTACAACTATTATTGTTGAAAAGGGGTTAGGCCACTAAAAGGAAAAGGCAATGTTAGGAAAAGGAAATGCAAGCAATAATAAGTGAGAATGGAGAATTGTATGTAACTAAAAGATGGGCATACATAATATTTCTTAGGGCATACATAAATTTTTGCATACAATCCCATTAGTATCATAAATTATGGAAAAGATCAGAAAAACATCCCTACACAAATATTAACCGATAAGTATGGTTTTGGTGTTTCATTTGGAGAATAAAATCCTATAACAATAGTTGTTATTATGAATCTTAAAGGGTCCTAGATGAGATCTGTGCACTTTTAGGCAGTTCAACTTTCAAGCAAAAGAAGCCAATAAAAATATCCTAATACTATTATGGCAATTTATATAATATAAAATAACATATAATAAAAATAAAATACATATAATATAAAATAATAATAAAATACATATAATATATAATAATATATAATAAAAAATGACAAGTGTATTTGGACATTGTCGCGACTCGTTTCGTTTTGGATAGTGCCGTTCAATTTGGAGGTTTTTGTGAATTTGGGAGTAGGTCCAGCAGACATGGCAGACAACTCTGTTGACTCATGGTAGCAAGAGCTCAACATCTTCTCCTCATTGGAAATTACCGATATACCGTCCCCGGACACAGTGCAGAACATGCTGGAAAATTAGACAGCTGGAACCGAGAGTAGGGTTCCGGTTTCTCTGCCAGATGCAGAGCTACTAGGTGTGTTCACAACACGACCATTAAACCCGGCCTTAGGAGGAGGCCCTTACTTATTATTCCAATCCAGCCAACCTCCGAGTTTGACTAAATAAACTATTTCGATAATTGTACCTACATCTTCTTTGATGGGGCTTCAACCAATCAATTTGGAGGTATAGGTGTTCATATTTTGATCACCCAGGACCATTATTTTTGCTTCAAATTGGGTGTTGGTCTGAGTACAAACACCATATTTGAACTACTTGCTTTATGGACTCTCCTTTATTGTGCTAAATCCATGGTCCTTCCCACTCTGCACATTCATGGTGACTCCACAACCATCATTAATTGGTTCAATAGAAGATCATAACTAACTTTACTTGCACTTGATGGTTGGTGTCAACATATCCGTGATATGGAACCTTACTTCATCCAGCTAAAAGTAGTTCACATATTCAAAGAACACAATACTAAGGCTCATAGCTTATCCAAAGAAGCATTAACCTTGGCCTCAGGCCATTTTCAGTTTACTGAATTCACTGATGGTGAATGTACTGGTCAGGGCAATTTCCAGCTTTTCTAGCTCTGAGCACTTGAGTCTTTTATGTGTTGTTGCTATTGAAATCCTTTGGATGATTGAGGTGGATTATCCCCTCATATTACTGATCTCTCTTATTTATTGCTTCTTTGGATTAGCTACTTCAGTATTAGACTTGAATTCTCAGTCTGTTGAAGGTTAGTGATGTGGATGTAGTCAAGATTCCTAGTTTAGAGGTGTTACCTTTGAATGTTTGTCCTGTATTCCTGTGAAGTTGATCAATTGTATTCCTTAGGGTTGAAAATTAGTATGGGAAAACAATTTAGCGTTGCCTTAGGGTTGAAAATTAATATGGGAAAACAAGCATCATCAAGACAAGCTAAAAGGAATAAATAAGCAAATATTATAGACTAATATAAATGTATTTAACATGCCAACTAGCCAGATTTGGAAATGTCCGCTCTTCACCACCATTGGGAAATATGCCTCTGAAGTGCTAGCTTATGCACTTCAGAGTAGCACATAGGTTAAAACATCCACTCTAAAACTAAAATCATCTACAACATCACAAAATCATTCATGGGAAAACTAAAAACCACTTAAAGGAGATATGTTCTTTGAAGGAGATAGTCCATTAAAGGAGAACCTCCAGGTTTTGTATAGACATATATTGGCATAAATTGTAGTGTTATATGTGATGCATATGCATAACATATCGTCTCAAGCTTGACAACATTGAAAGGCTAAAGTACAATGTCCACACGCATACATTTGAAGGTTATGAAGCCTACCCAATTCATGTTAGCAAAAGGCAATGCAAGCAATAAGTTAGAATGGAGACTTGTATGTAACCAAAAGAGGGGCATACATTAGAATTTTTAGGGCTACCAAATTCCCACACATATTAACCAAACTCATTCTTGACAAGCTTTTTCTTTAACAAGTTATTGGCTTACAAGTCTTTCAAAGTTTTTTTTCTTATAAGTCTTTCCACGTTTTTTGCTGTTATTTTGCTATGCTTATGCCAAATTTTTTTTGGCCACAGTGCAGGTAGAGCCAAACATGTATTTGTCAGACCTGTCTTCCTCCAGCGAAGGGAGTTTGGGAAGGCTAGAGGAAAGTGAGACATCCAGTAGGTCTACATGGGCTAGATCAACTATATGTCAAAAGATTAGAAGAAAATTCGACAAACGCATGAATTTTTTTCTCCAAGGAGGGGGGTCATGTTCTATGATGATGAGACAGTGGGAGACATCGACGTGCCCTTAAGGTACCAACACCTAGTGAAACAATGGGTGCCTAGCGATATTCCTAAAGTAAACACTGATTTTTGTGTGAATGAGAGGATATATAGAATTGCACCGTCCTCATTGGATGGATTGGGCTTGTTTTGCATGGACGACATAAAGGTTGGATACGGTAGATGTACAGAATTGATGGAGTATGTTGGAGCCTATTACAACTATAGTGATTGGATGCGCCTGGTTCAATATACACGAAGTATGCGTAGATATGGGTTGTCAACGAACTATATACAACTGAAAGACAAAGCTCAAAATAAAGGAGCAACCATGTACATGGACGGAAGGCCAAAAACAACTGGTAATATTGCAGGGTTTATAAACAGTACACAACCAGGGTCTACATTAAAGCAACCCAACTGCATATTCGAGTCGTGTGAAGGGAACCGTGTCTTTGTATGTGCAATTAATTCAATAGCTGCTGGCGAAGAACTGCTTATTGATTACAATTTGAACCGTGTAGATACAAACAATGTTAGTATGGTTGTGGTACAACAAACAATTTATAAGTCCTTTTATTAATTATTTTAACGTCTAAAGGAATTTTTGTTAATAAATAATTGAAATTATCTACTTAATTTCATGTTTCCTTATGTAACTTTTAGTATGTTTTTGATGTAGGGTTCTCTTAGGGGCACCTCCATCTCTGTAGATGTTTGTCGACCTGAGTCAAGGAAGCAAGTATACATTGATATTGCCAATGTAATATTAAATTTTAGGATGGACATATAGATACGTTGTTATGTATTTTCATTAGTATATTAGGTTCATTTATATAATATTATCGATTTTCCATGCAGAGTGTTGATCAGGGAAGCCAACCGGCTATTGATCAGCCGACTGCAGCATCAGGGAAACAACCAAACATGAATGTAATTCTCCATTTCAAATACTTTAAAATCATAAACATGTCTATCGTGACGCATTATGTTTATTTTGTTATGTATTCTTTCGTTTTTATGGTTGCGTTCATGATGGTAATGTTGTCTACCTTTTTTGCAGATTGACCGGGGAAACTCCCCAGCTGTTGATCAGACGACTGGAGACTTGAGGCAACCATTTAACCTAAATGTAATTCCACATTCTAAATACTTAAAAAATGTACACATATAAAACATGTAGCATCGTGTTTATTTTTGTTTTTGTTCTGTATTTGTTAGCTTATACATATTGCGTTCATTGTGATAATGTTTGCTACTTTTTTTTGCAGGTGGCTGATCGAGGTAAATCCCCATCTGTTGATTAGACTACGCCCTCAGGTAGGCATCAGGTAATCCTAGATGTAATCCCTAATATAATTATTTGCGCACACTATATTTTCAAAGACTAATGAATTTTTTATATATT
The DNA here is from genome assembly GCA_001517045.1 of Pseudotsuga menziesii. Taxonomy (NCBI): domain Eukaryota; kingdom Viridiplantae; phylum Streptophyta; class Pinopsida; order Pinales; family Pinaceae; genus Pseudotsuga; species Pseudotsuga menziesii. Next base: position 516,337 of record LPNX010269639.1, on the reverse strand, counting down.
CCAATTGCAGACAGGGGATTCCGTTTCTAAAACGACGTC
>LPNX010269639.1:477271-514285 GCA_001517045.1 Pseudotsuga menziesii | reverse complement strand
ACATTAAAAAACATCTATTTCTATATTTTTACTGTGTAATTTTCACTATTGCTATTTGACTCCTCCATTGGAACTTGTTGCAGATAGCGTTGAGAAACATGTCCATAGTTAAGAGGCAAGAAATGGAGTTTTTATTAGATCGATGGCCTTATATACATAGTATTTTTGGTTATCCATGTTTTATCAGGTGATATATTCTTACTAATTATAATTTTTTGCTAACATAATTTATGTTAGATCATTATATTTTAAATTCCTTGATTAGATTAAGCAATTGAGTGTCATTTAATGTTGCTTGAGGATTTTAAAGAACTCAGTTACTTGAATTGAATTAGTAAATGATAGATGTTATATAACATGTTTATATAAATGGTTGGGCATGATAGCTTCGGAGATAGATTGTTTGAATACTTGGTCAATTGTAGCAGGATGCATTTATTTTCGCAACACACTCATGTCTTCATTTTATGTTTTCAAGATGCTTTTGAACAAATAATGGCTTGTTTCTACATCATAAGTCCACATTCAATGTTTTCAAGATGATTTTGAACAAAGAATGGCTTGTCTCTACATCATAAGTCCACATTCAATAGCCTTTGTAGTAAGAGTTTTTATATACCAAAAAACTAACATTCATTCTTTACTTGTTTATGGATTTTGCAATCCTGCAGATGCAAGATGTGGACAATGGTACACTGTTAAAGTGGACTCTTCAAAGGTTACCTTGGAAAATAGAGCAGATCTTCTTCAACGAGCTGAATTTCGTGTGTGTGCTTTTGATATAGAGACAACCATGCTTCCTTTCAAGTTCCCTGATGCCGAATATGACATGATAATGATGATTTCACACATGGTGGATGGGCAAGGCTATCTTATTAAAAATCGAGAGGTAAAAACACTTGGCATTGTTTTATGCCCATTGGTCAGCCTATCCTTTGTTTTGGGATTTCTTTCAGCTATGTTTTGGGATTTTTATTGTTTGCAGATTGATGTTGCATTGATTGTTATGAACATCGTTGCTCTTCTTTAGTTTTCCAATTCTTTTTCGTTTGTTTCTTGAGTGTGTAAGGGTGGGGCATTGAAGACTTGGAGTACACTCCAAAAACAGAATTTGAAGGAAATTTCAAAGTAGCAAATGTGCCAAATGAGGTATATCTACCATTTACTGTTTACCCTAAGACTATAATTCTGAAAACAAGTATTGATCCCCTGGAAGTTTGCTAGACTATTCTATTGGTTGTTTGGAATTTGCAAGAGTGAAGTTAAATATCTACTGTACATTATTAATAATGATTTAAGGTAACATACTCTATTGTTTCTTTGTCTCTTTGCTATATGAAGTGGTTATGTATTTGTAGGATTCAATCTTATTCTATATCCCTTCCTTGAGCAAAGCTAGACTATTCTAAAAGTATTGAATGCCTCTTGGTCAGCAAGTTTATTTCTGTTATTTTTTTTTTTTATCTTAGCTGTTTCCTTTGGTCCCCTTTGTTTAGAGACTCTATAGGTTCAGTGTCCTCCATAATCACTTATTAAGATTAGGGATGTAAAGCACTCTTTGCATGAGAGCTCTTTCTTATACAGGGATAAACTTATGCAGATACTTATACAATTAGCACAAAGCATATGAAGGATAAACACAATTCTTTAGACCCATTTCATCTTAATCATGTTATAAAATACCACCCTTTAGAACTTTAGTCAACTCAAAATGGAGGTCAGGGACACAGACAGTGTATGGGGAATGCTTCATTCCACTTTCCAACTAATAGTCTCACCTAGAGAAGCATTGCATTGTGTTCAACTAGGAAAACTTGATTGCAACCAACCTTTCTCCGACTCTCTCGAAAGCCAAGTCACATAGGCCATTTCTAAGTGGGTAAGTTGGAACATGTGGGCATGGGATTACGTGAACTTTGTACATGTGGTTCACACTACCATGAATTTATGTTGTAATCACCTACCCTTAGCACATGTAATGTCTCTAGTTAAGGAACATTCTCTTAAAGTGTTCATGGATTGGTTAGATTGGACTTTGTCTTGTTAAATGGTCCACTTGTAAAATTAGTACAGGGTTTGCTTGTAATTACTCTCTTCCTTATTCCATAAATAGAAAGGAGGGTGCTTCTCTTGAGGATATTGGGTTTTCTATTTTGCAAAAAGTAAATTTAAGAGTAAAGTAGTTGTGATAACTATATGTGCAAGGATGAAATATATACTTGGCATAGAATCCTCTAGTTTGCTACCAGGCTTCCTTCAGTAGTCAAATTCTAGGATGAAACCATGTGGCCGTAAGTGAAATCTTTGGTTTTTTTTTTTAAAATCCATCAACAGGCATCGCTTTTTTGACGTTCTTTCGACACTCCGGTCAACCCATCCAACGACCGTGCCATGACTCCGACGCTTCCTCTCATCGGACGATCGACGGTTAATGTGTCAGATTGTGTCGGAAGGCCAAATCTTCTAGTTTTGAAGTGCATCGGAGTACCGACACTGTCTGAATTAAAAACTGATGACATTGCCATTTCTTAGACATTTTTTTTCGTCGGACGACCGATGCTTCAGGGGTCGGAGGACGTCGGATTTTTGACGGTTTATGCAATTTTGGTTGGTACTTTGCAAGGAATAACGGTCGAATATGTGACAAAATGGTCTATTAGAGCTTCGAACCTTATTAGTCGACATTCGGAGATCCAGCGTTACGCCACCGACGACAAAAAAGGAAGTGTATGTGTCGAATACCCGACAGGTTAGTGTCGAATTTCAGACATGGTAGCCATTGGATTTTGGCCTCAAATTCTGTAGTGGAAGTTGGTGTAGGTTCTTGTTCACATAATAATTCCCGTTATAAATCCTAAGGAACTTAATCTTATTCCCACTCTGATTTTCTACCAATTCCTTCCAAATCTTCAAGTGTTCAAACACCTCAGACTTCAATTTGAGGAAGTACACCCAACAAAATCTAGAGTAATCATCTATGAATGTAAGAACATACCTTGATCCACCATTTGATGGAGTGGGAAATGGACCAATCAAGTCTGTATGCACCAACCCAAGTGGTTGTGTTGCTCCTTGTTAGTGCCGAAAATTGTTCTTAGACTACTAGAAGAACAAGCCAACACAATCTCAAATAAAAAATAAAATAAACTTGGTTTTTAGTTTTGGCTGAAAACTTCATCAATCAAGGAGGAAATAAACAACAACAAGCTAATACAAAACTGAATCATGCAATTTGGATAAACTGGGAATCAAACACATTCCAATAAACCATAAACATTACACATGAAACACTAACTTCATCCACAGGCTATAAGCATTTACATGAATAAACCTTTCAACATGAAATGAAATTGTAGATTGAGAAATCAACCAAATCAGAAATGAAAAAGCATGACAGGTAAAAGGGCTTATCAGTTTATATATAATCAATAACATTCATCCACTTACATAAGAGTTATAAGTGCTAGCTTAAGAAATCAAAGCTCCAAAAGCCTCTCCTTGAGTGAACCCCCCCCCCCTCCCCCAAAAAAAAATGTATGTTTATCTTCCTTTTATCATTACAAAAGTAAAGTAGTTCCATAACTACCTTCTAGGTCAAAATTTGAAACAGTTACATCAATTAGTTACATAATAACTCAAAATCTTTAAAGACAATTAACCCAAAAATAGCAAAACGGATTTGGGAAAATTTGGGTCTCAAAGACGCCTTCATATCTCTCGATCTAGGACACCTGTGAAAAAAATGAGAGTTTTTTTTAAGTGGGTCTATTATGATTAACAACCTCTCTTGGTTTTTAAAATTTCCCCTTCAATTGATCAGAATACGTGCTAGAAATTTGTGACTAAAACAAGAAATTATTAAATAATTTAAACCCTAAAAATAGGCCACAAAGATGAATTCGAATATATCAAACGATAATAGATGTTACAAAACTGAGAGAGGTTTTTGTGAATGAGTTTGTTGTGAACAAAAAACTCTTTTTATTTTCCATAATTCATTTCCATCACCTCATAATCAGCTCCCAATGATAATGACAAAAACAGGAAAAACAGAGCTGCTATAGGAATCTCCTCATGAAAATATTTAACAAAGGACTCAAAAATGAGGGTTAGATTATAAAGAAAACTTGGAATAAACTTTTATTATAATTTTTTGAAAGCTTAAAGATATACATATTAACTAATAAGCCCAAAAGACAAACCTTAAAACTAAATTAATAAAATAATTCAACTATTAAAAGCATTAAATCCAATAAATTATCAAAAGTTCTTAAAATCAACATAAAATGTAAAATCATTTTAAACCAACGGTTTAAAATTAGGATAAAAAGAAAAGATAAACTAAGAACACGATCTAGTTATAATATCTGGCTCTTGTTGTGGGATGAAGTCCTCCTTGTGAGGCTTCAAGAACCTGTAGAACTTGTGCCTTATTCATTGGGTGATGGAGTCATTTACCAAATCTCTGCAACTTTCTCAAAATCTGAACACATACCTATGAAATGATAAAATATTGCTACAAACCAGCATACTGAAAAGCATCTACATGCTCGTATAACGAGCTTATTCTACTATTTACTCCTACTTCTAATTGGAGGAAATAACCCAATCAAGTGTAATCATACTTCCAGTGAAGCCAAGAAACCATTTGACTGAGAATCATGATTCCATGCATGCTACTGTTTGAGAAAACCCACAAAAGATGTAATAAATGCAATAAAGAGTCTGTAGACAGTTGATACTTATGACTGGAAATAGGAAGTATGCCAAAAGCTGGAGCATTAGAAACCTTTGAAAAATACAACTCCATCCAAGAAGCCATAGGATCATGAAATTTTTGATTTAAAAATTCAATGTCTTCATTATATTCATCATAAAGTGAAGCATCCTCTTCCTCTCCATTGCTGTTCTTTTTAAACTTTGGCTCAAGAATGGAAACCAAGGTCTCTTCAAACCGCTTCTCAACCTTTAAATAAAACCCTTGATCAAAACTTGAACAAATAAAATTCTGAAAGTGACCATAAGTCAAGAATGACAGCTTATTTCTTATATCAATAGTAAGAGGTTGAACAGTAACAACTTCTTCTTCCTAACATGATAATCTCATAGCAGGAATTAGGAAATTTCTACTATAATCCACTGAAAGTATATTATCATCTAAAAATTCAGCAAACTGATATGAAGAATCAACACAAGCGTCATTTATATCTTTGTTCATATGAAAATATGAAAATGATGAAGAAAACTGTCTTAAATCTGAATGATACCTACGTTCTTCTTCCCGTTCATAAGCTTGTATATCTTCAACATGAGCATGATCTCGAAGCATTTTGCAAGATCGGATGTTATCCTCCACTCCTTTTGCATCCTCAAACAATTGTCTTAAAGATGATAATTTCCTTTCTAACAGGAAAAAGACAAGATTTGAATGTTGAGCCATAACATAATATACCATAGAAAGTTTTTCCGAAGGTCTGATCTTCGGAGGCATACTGATATAAAAAATTTGAAACCTCCAATTAAATTTAGTAATTAGCTCATCATTCTCTCTTTTCAAACTATAAAATTCATAAAGAAATTGATCATAAGATTTATTCTTACCCCAATACTTCAAAAAGACATCATGTAACTCTTCCACGATCCAATTGAATCAGATTTTAAATTTTGAAACCAAAAACCAGCATCTCCAGCAAAGGATTTCGAAAATAACCTCATGACAACATCCTCATGCATGATTTCAAAATTATCAATGAAATTATGAAAAGATTCTAAATGGTTCTCTGCTGTAATATGGTCTTTTCCAGTAAAATGGGGAAGATATTCAACAAAGTAGGAAGGGTAAGGATGTAAGAGAGAAGGAAGCCTAAGAGGTTTAAACATCTTCTGTCTAAGTCTAGACCGAAAATCTGTGAGTTGAAAATGAGGTTCAACAAAATGTTTGCAAGTTTCAGCAGTGATGGTAGAAGGTAATAGATTAGCTTTATTCTCTACAATATGACTAGAATAATCAGCTTCAAGAGATATGGGTATATGAATATCATGCTGCACATGTATTTCAAATGAAGGAATAGGATCAACATCAATAAAACAAGAAGAATGTATATTTTCTTCTTCCAAAGAGGGATATGTACTTGAAGCTTTATGATCACCGAAATAGACAAAACAAAAAATAATTCTTTTGACATGCAATGGGAAAGACAGGAAATAACTGATGAATAAGAAAAAAACCTCATGGAGGAAAGTAACAAGCTGATACCCAGTCTTTGCATTTGGCTTCATTTTTCTGTCAACAAAATTCTCCTTGTAGTGGAATCTTTAATCGTGGAGTTGCCGATGAAAAATTGTAGTCTAAAAGATTTTCTGATTTTGTTCACCTCTCAAAATCAGATGAATAATGATATCCCAGGGAAGATATACTTCAGCTTCGTACCTGGAAACGGTGCCAAAGATGTTAGTGCCAGAAATTGTTCTCAGATTACTAGAAGAACAAGCCAACAAAATCTCAAATAAAAATAAAATAAAATTGGTTTTAAGGGTTTTGGTTTTTAGTTTTGGTTGAAAAATTCATCAATCAAGGAGGAAATAAACAAAAACAAGCTAATACAGAATTGAATCATGCAAGTTGGATAAACTAGGGATCAAACACATTCCAATAAACCATAAACATTACACATGAAACACTATCTTCATCCACAGGCTATAAGCATTTACATGAATAAACCTTTAAACATGAAATGAAATTGTAGATTGAGAAATCAACCAAATCAAAAATGAAAAAGCATGACAAGTAAAAGGGCTTATCATTTTATATATAATCAATAACAGTCATCCACTTACATAAGAGTTATAAGTGCTAGCTTGAGAAATCAAAGCTCCAAAAGCCTCTCCTTGAGTGAAAAATCCCCCCCCCCCAAAACTGTATGTTTATCTTCCTTTTATCATTACAAAAGTAAAGTAGTTCCATAACTACGTTCTAGGTCGAAATTTGAAACAGTTAAATCAATTAGTTACATAATAGCTCAAAATCTTTAAAGACAATTAACCCAAAAAAAGCAAATCGGATTTGGGGAAATTTAGGTCTCAAATACGCCTTCATATCTCTTGATATAGGACACCTATGCAAAAACTGAGAGAGGATTTTTCAAGTGGTTCTGTTATGAACAAAAACCTCTCTTTGTTTTTAAAAATTCCCCTTCAAATCATCAGAATACATGCTGGAAATTGTTGACTAAAACAGGAAATTATTAAATAATTCAAACCCTGAAAATAGGCCACAAAGATGAATTCGAATCTCTCAAAAGATAACAGCTGTTACAAAAATGAGAGAGGTTTTTGTGAATGAGTGTGTTGTGAACAAAAAAAATATTTTTATTTTCCAGAATTCATTTCCATCACCTCGTAATCTGCTCCCAATGATAATGACAAAAACATGAAAAACAAAGCTGCTATAGGAATCTCCTCATGAAAATATTTGACAAAGGACTAAAAAATGAGGGTTAGATTATAAAGCAAACTTGGAATAAACTTTTATTTTAAGTTTTTGAAAGCTTAAAGATATACATATTAACTAATAAGCCCAAAATACAAACCTTAAAACTAAATTAATGAATTAATTGAACCATTAAAAACATTAAATCCAACAAAAATCACTGATTGTCAAAAGTTCTTAAAATCAACATAAAATGTAAAATCATTTTAAACGAACAATTGAAAATTAGGATAAAAAGAACAGATAAACTAAGAACAAGATCTAGTTATAACACTCTCCTTGCCTTCCCCTTGTCATATCTTTGCTCAGGATGCTTCCCAGCTACACACTTGATGCATGCTCCAATTGATGATATGATTTGTGGAAGACCTTCCACCATCTCATTTCTGTGTAGTTCTAGGAGGTACTTGTAGTTCATGTGAAAAAACCTCTCATGCCATAGCTTCGAAGCAAAATTGGCATGTGAGAGAATTTCTTGGTCATTTGAAGTGGGGAGGAAGTTCGAAAACTTGTACATCCTCTCATGATGATCTGCATACCCAATTGCAATGACTTGGTCTGTTGAGATCTCTGTAATCTCTACCATGTATGGAGTGAAGGTCGCTCTCTTTGGCTCTCTTGTATGGGTCATATGATAGGATGGAAAATTTTTTTCTGTAAGGTCTGGTACATACAATACATCACTAAAGTAGCCACGCTCTAAAGAAATCCTCCCAATCCCCTTGGTCTGGAGTTTTGAATCATCTCCCATTCGAACTAGTGGGACAACATTCAAAATCATGGAGGAGAAGAAATATGTCTTGGCCACCATCATCCTGGAAGCACCTGAATCAATTAAAAAATATGAATATTTAGAGGTACCTGCTGCCAAAGCATGGCATCTCTCCTTGCTCTCATTTGAATTGGAGTTTCCATCCTTCTTCCTTGCGCTGTCGAGGATTGGAATGTTGTTCTTCTCCAGCAGCTGTGCCATGATTTCAATGGTATTTTCCATGCATGAGCTATCTAGATTCCATCCCTTGTGGCAATAGGTGCATTTGTCCTTCTCTTTTCCCTTCTTGTCCTTCTCCTTGGAAGGATTCGAACTTGCATCACTGGATTTGGGTTTTTCTTCTTCTCTAGAAGGTTCAAATTTTTGTACTTGGGCTTTCCCTTTGAGGAATTTGAAACTCTCACTGCTAGTGCTTGATCCTTGGTATTGATGGTTCCCAGTTGGACAAGCTTGTCTTGCTCCTGATTGAGTGACTCCATGAATTTTCTATACTGGGCATTTTCCAGTTTCGAAGTGTTAACTTGTCGGAGTGGAATGTGCTCACAAAAAATGAGAACTCTGGTCCCAACTTCGAAAGTATAGACAAGATCAATTGGTCCTCTTTATTTTCAATGCCACATTGATTCAGCTGCAACAAAAGTGACTTAAACTTGGTGAAGAAGTCCTAGATAGTGTCATAGTGTGCTGGGCTAAAGCTGATAAGCTCATTCTCAAGTTGGTGACCATGTAATTCATCAATTTTCCCAAACAATGTCTCTAGTTTTACCCAAACCTCATTGGGTGTTTTCAATCTATCAATTTGGAACAATAGCTCTCTTGAGATGCTCAGACAACAATCCATATCCCTCATCCAATCTATTGAAGTACTTGGATTTCTCAACAACAGAGTTTGGTTCTACCTCAATGCCCATGGTAACTCTGTAAAGGCCCTTGGACCTCAATTGAATCACCATCTCTACCTTCCAATCAAATAAATTGAAGGGTGTTAGCATGATGTGGGTAGCTTCCATTTCTGGTCGTGGTGATGATGAATAAATTGCTGAATGTTTTGCAAAAACACAATTCAATTTTATTTGGAACTCCACTAAAAATGCAGCTCAAAAATATCCAATAGGATCTCATACCATGTGATAAATTTGAACCACAGGAAAATATAGGATCATTAGTGAAGCTCACAAATAAAATTTGGTGCAAAAATAGCAAAAAACCATCAATTGAGAAGCAAATTACACACACAATGTGAACAAAAAAAAGATAATTTTGAACTGTATTACCATGAAACATGTTATTATCACATATATATTACAACATAAGAGTTTTGTGAGGCTTTGGAATCCCAATGTGAGCATACAAGTCAAAATTTCCAAATTGGCATCAAACCCCCCCTAGGTGGGCTAATGACGCCCCAAATCAGCCCAAACAACCACGAATTGCTGAATGGACGTGGTTGAAGTGATATGGGTGAATGATTACACCTTAGACAGTGTGGGTGTGGAAATATGGGTGGTTTATAGTCTCAAGTTAACATTTAATGCACCAAATCAAGTCAAAATTGAGCAAAATCACACTCTAGCACTCCAAGTCAACCTAGCTGTCCACATTGAATGAATGGGAGTGCACCAGAAATGACGAGGGTGCACATGTGGCTGGTTGAATGAATTGGAGTGCTCATGTGGGTGTGAAATCCCCAATTTGACTTGGCATTTGTCCAACTAAGCACGCCTAGTCCACCACATGGTGTATTAAAGCTTAAAAAGTAATAAAATTGACTAAGTAGTGTAATTAGGGATTAATGAGTTGGATTACTATTCTAACACTACCATCACTAAATCATTTACCTCACAAAAACTAAGAATTGTCTCCCATTATGAAATATTTAGGAATTGAGTATGAAGTTATTGATGGCTGTCCTAATTACCATATTATATATTATGGACAACATGCAACAAAGTTGAACTTCCCTCAATGTGGAATTAATAGATATCTAACTGATCAAGTAAAAAACAAGGTGCCCCGCACCGGATGCAGGTGATGAACACATGGGTGATGAACTAGAGACAAAATAGGGACACGCTTTTGCGTGTGAACGACATGCCAATGAGGATCAAATGGATGGGAATGTGGTTAGGGACCATATGGTTAATTATGCCTTGCAATTTTATGATAGTTTTAGTGAAGGTGGATATGGAAGATCCTCGCGCGAGATAAGTTATGGGTATGCATACCATCAAAATCCATGGCGATGAGCCAGTTGAACCGCCCCACTTGGTGGTGGGGGGTATGTATTTGAATGCAAATTCAAAAAAGGAAAAGCAATGGAATCACCTGGTGCTCTACATGCATATTGAATCTTGTTATGTCTGGTTCCTTGCAGGAACCATGGATACAACACAATGTGGTAAGTCTAGTCAAGGAAACAATTACCATGGAGCTATGAGTGGTAGGAAAGCAAAGAAATGCAGGGATAGAGGGTATATAAGCTCTATCTCTATAGATACTAGGATCCTAATCGGTGACTCAGAGGTCTACATTGTTGCGTGCCAGCTAGCTTTGGTAAGTTCAGATGGAAAGGTTAATCATTATTGGGTTGTGAAAATATATTGGGTTTACTTAAGGAGGATGTAAAAAACTAGAGAATATGTTCGAAGATGACCTGTCAGGGAATAAGGAAGAATATAGAGAAAATGATTGACAACCTAAGCAATTTAGAAGAAAATATAGACTGCGGACATGCTCTATTTGAAAAACAGTTTGATGTTATTAGTTTCTAGAAGACCATCCTGAATGGGGACAACTTCACGGAAAATGTATCCATTAGTGTGTCCAAGAAGCATAACAAGAACCCAGGTCAATGCAACAAATCTTAGGAGAAGGAAGCGATGTAAGGAACTAATGCATTAGTGTCAGTTGGGTCTGCCATTGAGCATATTCAGAAAATGAGGCGTCTTGAGATGGAGGACCCTATCACTCTTCACAAGACAGATCCAATGCTGGTGAAACAACTTGTGGAAGACTCATATGTATTGGATTACAAATTCTGCCCTATCACATAATAATGCTCTAGTTCTTGGCATGGGGAAAACTCGAGTTAATATAGGTCTTCATGAACCGAATAAAACTCTTTGTGTTTTTCATGTTATTTGGATTTCTTGGTAAAAAAGGTTGCTAGTTTGTTGGCCTATTAGTTTTGTGCCTTTAGTTATGCACCCGAGATATTTTCATCTGATTCATGCTTATTTTCCCTCTGTTGGGAGGGCCTTTTTTGCTTTTAAAACTAGATACTTAGTTATCATTTTTGCTTGGATGGGCTGGCGGTATCACTTGCTCAGAATATCGTGACCTCTGGATGTATTTTATTGTGTAATTTGTTCCTTTATGTGATGATATAATATAATTATGTGCATCTTAACAAAAAAAACAAATAAGGTGCCCCACAAGGTTCTTCTCGCATATTCCCATAATTCCACATTTCCAATGATTGTTTAGGTGCAAAAACATGGCACAATTTATGGATTACCATGCACGAAATGGAAGTGAAGATGGTGTTATGTGAATGGCTATAGATGGTATAACATTTAGGTATATCGAAGAAATATGACCAATTTTTAAAGAAGAACTCAATAATGTTAGGCTTTCATTGGCAGTTTATGGTGTCAATCCATTTGAGGAGATGGGATCTGTTTACTTCGTGTGGCCTATTTTTGTTATAAAGCAACTTTTCTCCTTGGATGTCAATAAAGAGGGAGCACACAATTTTGATAATTATTGTTCTAGGTAGTTGTTCAAATTGGTTATATTGTTTTCAAATAAATATCATTTTCATTGCATTTAATTAGTTGTTTGTTAGATATAATAATTCATTATATGTTCAATGTAATAAATGTGTGTATTTTCAAATAATTAGGTAAATAACAAGTTAAATACATTGGCACATTTATTGATGAACTTGTAAATCTATGGGCTAGAATCACTATGTATGACATCTCCACACCAATAGGTCATATATGATTTCAATTCCATGGAATATTTATATGGACAATTTATGATGCCTTGGGGCTAGCACATTTTTGTGGTAATTAGTATTAAAGTATTGTACTATGACAGCTTTTAACTTTTTCCAATGATTCAATATTTTTTTTGAATAATTTATTTGTTTAATAATAGTATTAACATAATTTCATGTCTTTTAGGTCTTCAAACAAAGGGTAAATTTGCATGTTGAATGTGTGGTCCTAGACATATATCTCAATGCTCCAAAAGCTTAAGAAATGATTTGTTGGATAAGGATATGCACTTCCTCCCCAAGAACCATCATTATCAAACTATCAAGACATATCTTTTTAATGGGAAGGAAGAGATCGAGAAAAAACCTTGAAGAATGACGCCTCAACTATGGAAATTAGATTGTGATAGGAATCGTTGATGAGGTAAGCAACTAGATTCCAAATGACATGTAATAAAATTATACATCTTGTTAAATTAATAGTTTTCAATTGTTTTAGAGGTATATAATATTTAATTTTGTTCATTTATGTTCCGTAAATGTCATCAATGCATAGGGGATAATCATTATAATGATTATCCCCTATGGGGGCGCCTATGTACTTGAAGGAATTGAAAGATTTTGTTTGACAAAGATATAATTCTAAGGGTTCTATGGTTGAGAGTTATATGTGTTACAACTGATTTTAACACACATGGTTGATCACACTTTTATGGCCTTCCCTGTCCCTCTGTAGACTCTTTGGACCCCATGGACCATTATTGTACCTTTGATGTTTCCAAGATCATCCCTAAAAACACCTATTATTTGTTGACTTTTAATCCCTTTCTCGCGTATATACACAGATATTACCCTTAAACCTGCGTACATCGGGATGTGTGCATAAGTCTAAATATTTTTGGAGTTTTCCTTGATGTGGATCCAAGTCACTTGTATCTTGGCCTTCCATATGCCTTGAGATCGCTTGGATTTGACCTTCCATTACCCCATTGAAGCACTATATAAGGAACCCCTTGGATACATTGAGGAGGGGGAATTGAAGAGCAAGAAAACTATAGTCCATTGTTGCCGTAGCTTGCTTATACTTGAGTCTGCATCCCTTTGTCCCTTGGAGCACTTTGTGTTCTTCCCAAGATTGCCTTTTCTTGTGAGCTTGCTATCGAGAGATGGAGAATTGAGGTGGTGGAGGCCCAGGAGGAGGACTTAGTTTCTCCGGTTCTTAGACATGCCAATAGAAGTTGTCACTTACGTAATCTATGATTTTATTAATAGAAATATCTTTTCCTGTCCAATGATGTGCATTTAAATGAATATTGAATCCATGGATGCATTTAATTGCTTATGCAATATTGATTATATATGCTAGAGTAGGCATAACACTATATTCTATAACATGCTTGCCTTGTTTACTGTTGTTGAGAGTAAATTGCTAAAGCAAGCGGGATTGGAAAAATCTCAACGGAGATCTACTTCAACCGTTCGGAATAAGGTATGATTTGAGATCCTTTAGTGTTAGATGTTTTATTTCTCTTGCATATTGGGAAGGGATTGATTTTTGCGGTTTCCCTGTTTGTTGTGGTACACCCCAAGCCATAGGAATTTTTCTCCGTAACAGAATTGGCGACCCCGCTGGGGAGGTTCCTAGTTGTTTTTATTTGGGGTTTTTTCAGCATTCAATGTGCTTGAATTGCTCTAATAGGTTTTAGGGTCTTGGAATATTTCATTATGAGTTAATTCTCCAAGACCACTAAAAAAAACAAATAGGTGCCTGTCCAGGTGAGAGTGTGAAATCCTTTATATAATTAGTGTTTCTCAGGATCCTCCTCTTACAAGGGAGTTAAGCACGAGGCAGTGTGAGCAATTATGATTGGGATGACCCCTGATTGTGATTGATTAGCACTAGAGATATTTCCAGGATTGTATTTGTATCTGGGGGCCTTTGAGGTATTGGCTAGTGCACCCCTGGGGTACTAGTTGTGCTTTCAGGATTCGGGCTTTGTTACCTTGCCCATACGGTCAATCCCGCCTGTGACTATCTTCCTGAGCATTGATTATATTGAGGTGACCTTAGTTTCCTTACCTAGGTTATTGAGGGGGTATTTGCAAAGGTTATTCTGCAGGTGTCCTGTCTAGTTAGGGGTCAGACAACACAGTCTCTATATGTATTGAAGATGAGGGCCACTATAATTGGTTATGAACCTCTGCTTGTTGTGTATGGGAGTCTCAAGCCTCTCCTAGGAGAGACATACTTGCTTCATTCAGGAGCTCACATATCCTACCCTTGGTTTGCTTGTGATTTGGATTTACATTTTTAGGTGTATGCTTTGTGCATGCTATTTTGCCTAGGTTTTGCGTAATTAGATCGATTATTTTTATTATTTGAGTCATTATGGATTCAGGCATGACACCACACCATTCTAGCCATTTAGCAGGACTTTCACCTTCCACGTCTCCTCCTCCTTTGGGAGAGAGAATCAGACAGTCCGGGCGGACTACTTCTCACTTTGATTCACACACCATGGGAGATCATGAAGATGAGATTCCAGAGATGGCTTCTCCACCTCATGAGGTTTGGGAGGAAGATCCTACTAGCACATATGATCCTTCACATAAACAACCTTAACGATCTGGTTATGATCCCTCATTCAAAGGTCACTGGTATTGGTTTTCGGGCGACGAGACTCACTATGAACCTGCAAGCACTAGTAATGTTAGATATGACATACCTGATATCCCTGAGCCCGATCCGACATATCATGCCGAGTCAGAAATTGACCCTGGAACTACACCTGGGGAAACCTGTACTCTTTTCCATGTAGAGAGGTTTGGCGGCACTAGGCACATTGCACCTTCCATCCCTGTGGTCAAGGAGTCTTCACATGCTCCTCTTAGGCCTAGTGTTAGTAATCTTATTAAGATACCAGGACCAAGATGAGTGAACATTGGGAACACCACTTACATTCCTTCACATGTCCCTTCGTCTTCGAACCCTGTTCCTTCAAATGCGTTTTTAACGACTCATCCTCCCCCTAGCTCACGTGGGCCTTCGGGCCGAAATGTTGCTACTAGCCATGTTTGTTTTGTGACTGCTAACACAGTTGTATCTCAGAGCCAAGTACCTCCTATTATGTCAGTAGGTTATGTACCTATTTATGGATCATCTCATGTTCCACCTCGTGGAGCTCCCCATATACCAAACTACGGACCTTCTCATGGTACATCCCATGGAACAATTTATGGAGATTCCCATGGACATTCTTATGGATCGCATTATGGAAAAAAATACCAACCCAATGGGTACGGGTATCCACAACCTGCTTACTCTTCTAATTATGGCTTTGTAGTGCCTCATAATCAAGGTACCCCACATCACAATGATTCCATGTAGCCCTCCATGGGTCAAATGGGAGGAGGTTATTATGGCCAAGGCCATGGTATTTATAGCAATCAACCTTACATGAATCAAACTACCAGGGAGCATGGAATCGACAGACTCAACCTAGGCTCCCTTTCCTTGCGACATTGAACTTACCTGACTTGTTGAGATTGATGAAGGATCCTGTGTCTCATAACCCAGCATGGCCGGTAGTCCCTACCAAGCTTCCTTCAGACATTCCCAAGTTCGAAGGTAAGGCTGGTGAAGATCCTGGTGAGCATGTCACCACTTTCCACCTTTGGTGCTCTTCCAATTCCTTACATGATGATTCCATTCATTTGAGGCTATTTCAACGCACCCTAACGGGACCTGCGGTGAAATGGTATATAGAGTTACCAGGGGGGGCTTATGCTACGTTTGATGATATTGCTATGAATTTCCTTAATCATTTCCAGATACCCGTACGTTACGACATCGGTACCGAACTCTTGTTGACCTTCCAGCAAGACAAAGCCACACACATTTTGGATCATATTCAAGAGTGGCATAGAAGGAAACGATTAATTAAAGCCTTTATACCACCAGAGTTTCTTCTTGAATGGTTCCTCATGTCATTGTTACCCTACATCGCGAAGGATATTTCTACATCCGAAGTTCAAAATGAGGAACAAGCTATTTTTAGGGAACAAGATTTGGATTTGATCTATGCTCAATCTGGAATTTTGTATGAGATTATACCAAAAGCTCCAAGATCCAATTTCGACCCCAAGATCAAGCTTGGGCCGCATGTCGATGGTATTGTTGGATCTAATAGTACCAAACCCACGGACTCGGTTACAAAACAAGTGATCCAGTTATCGATTAACCAGTTCTGCGTCATGGCAAGCGATGGCTTCGTCTCAACCTACCCAATCGATGAGTGTACTCTCCGTGCAATTGTTGAACCCGAAAGGAAACCAGCAGCCTGGAAGGAATACAAAAAAAGGAAAAAATAACCATAAAGGTGGGAACAAGAATGAAAATGCTAATAATAATGACAAGAACACTAATGATGGGGGGGACAAGCAGTCTAAACGTAAGGTTAAGTTTCCTTTCAAGTTGTGTAAGGATGGCCACCTCACTCACTTGTGCCTTCGTATGGAGGATGCCTCAAAGTTCATAGCATAGGGACCAACAGTGTTTACTAATCCTTTACCCAATACTCAAAATATAAACTCAAGGACCGTTGATTCTGGTTGTGCATCGGGTGGAAATCAAAATCCGTCGGAGGCCAATAGTGGTCTCGGTTGCATCAACATGGTGTGTGCTGCTAAAGTTGTGACTCATGTGAAATATTATGGTTTGTCACAACCAGACCTTGGGAAAGAACCTTCCCCACCCGAGATCCCTTTACAAATAAAAAATCCTATGGATAAACCTGAAGCTCCACCTCACATTCCTAAGGGAGTATTAAGGTGTTCGGGGCACAATCCTAATGCCCAAGTTGCCCATAACTATTCATTTTTTGAGGATTTGGGCCAAACTCCTTGTGCGATGTCCACGTTAGAAGTGCTTTAGACTTGTCCTCCATAGAGGAAATCCTTGTTGTCTTCTCTTGGGGTTAGTGACGATAGCTCTTCTACCATGATCAAATTTGAAACCATGGGAGTACAGCCTCGCTTTCCTTACTACATGTCTCTTTTGATTCATGTAGAGTGCCTTGACAACACCATTATGCGTACTGTCATTGATGAAGGCACTGCTGCTTCCATGATGTCTTTGTCTTGTTGGAAGGGTTTGGGTTCTCCCCCATTGTCTCAATCTGCCACTATGTTGACAGCTTTCGATGGTATATTGTTTCGGCCGCATGGGATTCTTCCTTCTCTAGAGGTCCAAATGGGAGGGAAGACCGTAGCGATCAAGGTCGAGGTGGTTGATGCACCCCTTGACTACAATATTTTACTAGGAAGGAATTGGATGTATAGTATGTAAGCCGTAGCTTCTTCCCTCTTTTGAGTGATATGATTTCCGTTTAATGGGAAGATTGTTACGATTGATCAAAATTCATTCCATAATCTGAGTGTTAAAGCATCATAGGGAGATTCTATCCCGATTATTGATCATTCTCAGCCGATAATTGGGAGTGTGGGAGTAGGTATGTATCTTTCTCTTATGGAAACATTTAGCTGTCTTGCACCCATTCTTATGATTGGGTCTAGTTTTGGTGGGGCTTCATCCTCGTCGAATTTAGTGTCTTTTCACACTACCCATATGGAAGATCCTTGGATTTTTCCTTCACCGAGTACTTCAAGTATTCCTGTCGAGATAGATGTGTCGTTTCCTGCAACAATTGTGGCGTATCAAGCGAATCTTGATAAGGTTGTAGAGCCTAGTCCTTCCTCTTCGTGGCCAGAGGAGGAGGACCCGTGTGTGCTGCTTGCATGGGCAGTAGATTCATCTCACTCACATGATTTCCTCGATGATGTTTTTCCATTGGATGAAGCTATTCTTGAGGCCATGTCTGGGGTTGAGCAACCTTGGGAAGAGTTGCATCATCGATCATATTTTCTTCCTAAGCTTGATCGTATGGAGTGTGATGAATTTAGGGATATTCTTAGAGAGAAGATTGGTATCCCGATGGTTCCATTAAGCTCTCCTGGTCAGATGGCTGATGAAAACATGGATAATTTATCACCAACAATTCCTATCAATATTTCTCGTGATCTTGGCAAGGTTGAGAATGTCTAAATTGGGGTGGGTTGTTCCCCCGATGAGATCAAGGAGTATACCAAGTTGTTTAAAGAGTTTTGCTACATTTTTGCTTGGTCATACAAAGAAATTCCGGGTATAGACCCTCGTATTGTCGAACATGAGATCAAAGCGTATTCGGATGCAAAACCGGTTCGACAACATTTACATGCAGTGAATCCTAGAAAAGCACCCGCCATTAAAGCTAAGATAGAGAAACTACTTAAATATAGTTTTATCTATCCCGTTCCAGTGGATAAGAAGCAGGGAGTGATCCACATATGCACTGATTTCCACGACTTAAATCGCACCTGTCCTAAGGATAATTCCCCCACACCATTTATTGATCATATTTTGGATGACTGTCGGGGAAGTGAGGTATTTTACTTTATGGACAGTTTTTCTGGATATAATCAGATTTAGATTAAGCGCGATGATCAACACAAGACTGCATTTATTTTTCCTTGGGGTACTTTTGCATATCGGAAGATGCCCCTCGGCCTTAAAAACGCTGGAGCTACATTTTAGCGGGCCATGACCTTAATATTTCACGATATTAAAACGATTATTGAGGTATATTTGGATGATCTTGTTTCTCACTCTCATTTGAGAGTGCGTCATCCATATCATTTGAGATTAGTGTTCGAAATATGCCATCATTATCAAGTTCGTTTAAATCCTCACAAGTGCATCTTTTGCGTGACTGTTGGTTGTTTACTAGGATTCATCATATCCAAGGAGGGTATAAGATTCGATCCCTTAAAGGTTGAGGCAATACTCCAATTGTCTCCCCCATGTAATATTAGACACCTTCAATGTTTACAAGGCATAATGAATTTCTTGCGAAGGTTCGTGGTTAATTTTGCCAACTTGACTAAAGGATTTATGCATCTTTTGAAGAAGGACACTCCTTTTTACTGGGATGAGTGAGCCCGCGAGTCTTTCAAAGCTCTTAAACGAGCCTTAGCAATGACCCCTGTGCTTAGTCCACCAGACTATAGCTGTGATTTATTGATTTATGTGGCCGCATCTATGGAGACAGTTGGTATGGTTTTGGTTCAGGAGGATGAGGAGCTCCTTGAGCATGTCATATATTATTTGAGCCGAAACCTTATTGATGCAGAACTTCGCTATTCCCATGTGGATAATCTAGCCTTGGCCACTGTTCATGCGGTCAGCATTTGAGACTTTACATTCTCCTTCGCCAAACCTTGGTTGTAGCTCATATCAATCCATTTCAGTTCATCCTCACTAGAAGGATGATTAGGGGAAAATATAATAAATGGATTTTCATTTTGTAAGAGTTTGATCTTGAATTCGTTTTGGCAAAATCAAAGAAATCGTTAATATTTGCGGAGCTTATATCCGATTTTCCAAGTTTTGAGGAAGAGGAGTTTTATGAGGATTCTTTTTTCGATGATCATATTCTCCTCATCTCAACTGTGGACCCTTGGTACAGGGATATCATCATGTATTTGCAAACATTGAAGGTCCCTACTCACCTCTCACGGGATGAGCGATGATGATTACATCATGTAGCTAAGAACTACCTTATAGTGGATAACACTTTGTACCGTCATGGGGTAGATTCCATTTTGCATCGTTGTTTAACCCATGATGAGACTGAGGTTGTGTTGAATTATTTCCACGGAGGGGTGTGTGGTGGTCATTTATATGGGCTTTCTACAATCCAAAAAATATTTAGAGTGGGCTATTTTGGCCGTCCATCTTCAAAGATTGCATTAATGTGGTCAAGAAGTGCCACCCTTTCTAGGTGTTTGCACGTAATATGCGCTTGCGTCCAGCCCCATTACATCCTATTGTCACCGTCGGTCCCTTTACCAAGTGGGGGCTTGATTTTATGGATTGCAACCCAGATTTCGCTGGGGGGCATCATCATATTATTGTGGCTATCAATTACTTCATGAAATGGGCAGAGGTTATGCCCACAGTTAAATCCAACGGTGAGATAGCCGCACATTTTGTTTTCAACCAGATTATCACCCAGTTTAGCATTCCGAAAGAGCTTATCACTGACCATGGTAGGAACTTTCAGAATAAAATGATGGAAGAGTTGGATTCCAAGTTAGGATATAAGCAAGAGCACTCCTCTTCTTATTACCCTCAGGAGAATGGACAGATTGAAGCAATGAACAAGTCACTTAAGTATATTCTCCAACGAACCATCACACAAAGCAAGAATAATTGTCATATCATGTTGTATCCTACTTTGTGGGTCTATAGAACCATGGTTAAGACTGCCAATGATTTTTCTCCCTATCAGCTTGTGTATGGGGTGGAATCGGTTTTACTGGTTGAATGTGAAATCCCTTCTCTAAAGCTAGTTGTGGAGATTTTATCGGACACTTCCGCATTGGAAGAGCATTTGGTCCACTTAGAGCAGCTTGATAAGAAACGTCGGGATGCCTTAGTGGCTCTAGAGGTTAACAAGCGTCGCGTCAAGGTCCAATATGATAAGTTTCTCCATTTGAGGAGGTTTAGTGAAGGTAACTTGGTCCTTTTATGGGATCAAGCTAAGGAACCCTTGGGGGCAGGGAAATTTAATCCCATGTGTCATGGTCCTTACCTAGTTAAACAAGTCTTAGAGAAAGGATCCTATGAGCTGGTTGATTATGAATGGACACCCTTGGCAGAGCCTAGAAATGGGCTCTATCTCAAAAAATACTATGCATGATCTTCAGCCAGGGTTGATTTTTGTATATTATTGTACAATTTTGCATTGCACAATTAGGTCTTCTAATGGTGATCGGGCTTGTTGATTAGCTTTCATTTCTTATGAAAGATGTCGACGGAGTCTTCCGTTTGCATAGGATTCGCTGATGGTGCTAACCGCCACACTCAAAACTCATCTTCGGTTGCTTGGGTGATATATAATCCTACGGGTCAAGTTTTGTCTTCAAGAGGTGTATGTTTACGACCTTCTTCAAACAATGTTGCTGAATATAGTGCTGTCATTGAGTTATTGCATGATTCCATTCACATGGTGTTCATTCTCTTGAGGTAAGTCTTGATTCACAGTTAATGGTTTCACAGCTTAATGGATTGTATCGTATTATAGATCCGACATTATTATGAAGATTCTTACGTGTTAGATTGCTAGAACGAAAATTTGAGAGTATAACATACATTCATGTTCCAAGAAATTTTAATCAAGTTGCTGACTCATATGCTAACTATGTGTTAGATTGGAATTTGTTTCATAAACCATAAGCATATCACAAACACACATTTTACACACATGTAAATATAATAAAAATTGATCATCATAAATTTTTTTCATTAAAATAAAAAAAGTGACGTCATAATACATAAGTGTCATATACAAAATTGGGGCTTCCGAGCCACCAAAATATAATACACATTCATACAAAAATGAATACATTAGGGTCTCTAAGCCTAAGGTGGAGGAGGCTTCTGATCATGATAACACACTACGTCTCTAGCTAGCCGACGAAATAGTCAAACCCATGCTCGTGGTACACCAACTACCTGGTGCTGCATAGCCTTAGGCAAGTCCTCGACTTGCACCATGGGTACCCTGTGTGTCAAACGAACAAAGTTTGTGTGGATGCTTTGGAGCGTCTGCTCCGCATCCGCACCAATAATGTCATCGCCTCTTCCCCTCTGTCAATGACGGGGAAATCCATCTAGCTGGTGTGGTCCTACATCTGCATATACATGAAAAATTGTCACTATGTGTCGTCACACCAAAAACATGTCTTTTGAGTTCATATATCAAAAAACACAAAAAAATTAAATAATTCAAAACTTAAAAAGTGGGTTTGGGATTCTTTACCTATGTCACCATAAGCTGCTCCTGGTGGTAGGGGCATATCTGGGTCTCTGCGGAAGTCTATCCCTGTAGAGGGGTAGTCATCTATGTCGACGATCTGTCTCTACCACCATGAAAAGAAATCTGCTGGGTAGGGGTTAGCCACCCTACCTTCACCCAATCTACGCATGACATTCGCCCAACGTCGCTAGGATGGATCCTAGACTCCATGTGGAGAAATGTCTACCCTAGGGCTTAGCCCTGGCACCTGCTCAAAGAAAAACTTGCTCAGTATATTGTCGAAGCCAAATTTCCGCACTCTACCCATCTTGCAGTCACTGAGCTGCTATTTCATGTTGCTCAATAGCATAGTACTCCAGTCATACACTGTAGGTCGCATGCACTCTACTGCACAGAACATCATTGGCCGTGAGGCGTGGTGGAGTGAATCCAACCCTGCAATATTGCTTAGTGCCAAAAGTATGGCCTTCATCCCCATAATCTAAATAGAGTTTGTCAGGATTTGACTCCCAACCTTTTCCATCTCTAGAAAGCAGTACACAGCTATGTACTCATCTATCATCAGCTCACCTCCTGGCCCATGAGATCAGAGGTTCACCATCTCTCCTCGTTGGGACAAACCTGTGATGAAATATATGTCCTCAACCTCAATGCTGATGTTACGGAGAGAAATTCCTATGGCTTGGGGTACCACAACAGACAGCTAGACTCCAGAAATCAATCTTTCCCAATATGCAATAGAAATTAAAAACATCTAACACTAAAGGATCGAACCTCGTACCTTATTCTAGACGGTTGAAGTAGATCCCCGTTGAGCTTTCCAATCTTCAGCTTGAATTGTTATAGCACGTCCTCAACAACAAGTAAAAAATACAATCATACTATATTTCATGGTGTTAGATCTATTCTAGCATATATAATCAATAATGTATAAGCATTTGACATATTCCAATGGATGCAAAATTCATTCAAATACACATTACTGGACAAGAAAAGATATTTCTATTAATATGAATCAGAGATTACAAGTGACAACCTCTGACGGCACGTCTGCGAATCGGAGAAACTGAATCCCCCACTTGGGCCTCCACCACCTCAATCCTCCATCACTTCGATAGCAAGCTTACTAGTAGAAGGCAAGCTTGGGAAGAACACAACAGTGCTCCAAGGGACAAAGGGATGCAGACTCAAGCATAAATCCTGGCAACAATGGACTATAATTTTGTTACTCTCAAAGCTCTCTTATCTCTCCCCCCTCTTCAATGTACCAAGGGGTTCCTTATATAGCTTTTCAAAGGGATACTGAAAGGTCGAATCCGTGCGATCTCAAGGCATATGGAAGGCCAGAAGTCATATGAGTCGGATTCAAGACAAGGAATGGTCCAACAAATTTGGACTATGCACACATCCCGATGTACGCGACTATAGAGGGTATATCCGCGTATGTACGCGGTTATCGGGGAAAAGGACGCGTATATCATTTTTTTAATGTTTTTAGGGATGGTCAATGATACATCAAAATACAATAAATGGTCCATAGGGAATAATGAGTCTGCACCGGGATAGGGGAAGGCCATACAATGTGTGATTCACCTAGTGTGGTGAAATCCGCTATAACAGATGCCCCCTAATGTATGAGATCAGAGGGGTTATACGATGGCCGAAATACATTATAAGTCCATCCCAGAAATGAAGTGATGAAGGTACCCAAATGGAAGGCCATACAATGTGTGATTCACCTAGTGTGGTGAAATCCGCTATAACAGCTGAGCGACATCCCGTCTATCTGAAATGTTTCAGACTCTAGATCCCAATAGTCTACCAGTAGTTGGAGTAGTCTTAGTTTGGCCCTCAGGCTGCTAAGACACCAAAACTTGTACAATCCACATGCCCGTAATGCTTGTTGAGCCATGAGATCACCTTGCACAGCTTCCTCAACATCACCATGCTCTCTTTCTCTCCACTCTAGCACCATCCTACATAAAAACCAAGTTTTTTGATCAATATTTAACCTTTAAAACCTTGTTGGCGGCCCTATATGCAACCGTTTTCAAAATAGCCGTGCATGTACACGGATTTCAGTGCATTTTTTGCATACGGCGAGCCCTATATGCAAAAAAAGGCCCAATTTCTGTGTGGGCCGAAACGCATAAGTTTGGATGGCTCAAAAAATTAAATAGCCCATGAAATTTGAAAAAATTTGCATCAAAATGAAAGAAAAGAGCATGAGAATCTACCTGGGTCAAACGGGGAGGGATTTCGCTGGACGATGCTCCCATAATTTGCTTCTGAAGTTCTGAGCTCAAATACACTATGTTGGGAAAAAAATTCAAATGGTATGAAACTTTTTAAAATTTTCACTATTTATATAATTTTTTTGAAATTTTTACCCACTTTCTATAGTTTTTGACTGCTTATGACTATTTTGAACCATTTGAACTAATTTGATGTTGTAGGAATCCATTTTGAGTGTGGTTTTGACCGTGGATTTGACCCATTCGTGCCTATGGCAAGTATTATGTCTAAACTGGCATATAGGTTAGGTTTCTTAACTGTTTGCACTTTGCATAACCTTATGACCGTTTCATCTTAACCTTGGCTACGAACCCATTCCATCTTGTTATGAAACCTTCTTGCTGCTTTTAGAAGTGACATGTTGTGAGTGGTAGAGCTTTACCATAAATGGGTACCCTAGTTAGATCCTATTTTGCATTTGGTGCACATGCTGACATTTCTCCTTTAGGGTGTGGGAGTCCTTTGTATAGTACCACAATGACTTTGAGCAAGAGCTTCATACTCTTGAACTTTATGCTGGCCATTTCCTCAGGACTCCCTTGTATATGTCATGTTGTAATTGCATTATCATGAGTTTTTCTTACCTTATTGAGCCTTATGCCAGCTTCCCTGACTTTGATTACCAGGCATATAGCCTGAGCTTGTCTCATGTCTAGCCAAGCAGATCATTTTTATATATCCTTTGCATCTTGATTCCCCATTTTTTACCAAGAGGGGACTTTCCCCTGAGTGTCGTTATCCTACACATGTTTCCTTGCATTGAGCATAGGTATGTTCTGCTGCTTCGAACTAGCTTGTTTTCCCCTTGACACTTGTCTCCTCCTATATTTGTAACTATAAAGCTCTTTTATTATTTTTCAAGCTTTTCAAAATATCTGAAAAAGTCCAAAAAAAAAAACCCAAAAATCCAGACAGGAAAAGATGTTATCTTTGGAAGCAGTCGAGTCGTGTTGCCTTAGAACAGAGCACTGTATATCACATCCGTTGGTTGGGTTAGTAGTTTGACTTTAGGAGCTGTACTCATTTTTCTAAGTTTATCTTCACCGATAGGTTAAGCTTCTAGTCCTTGTGGAGCCTCTGTTGATGCCTCCTGTGTCACAGAGATGTCCCAGTTTTGTATATCGAGTTTATGATTCCTACATTCAATCACTATTCACCTTTGTGCTCTTGTTTGAAGGAAGTTGAAACCTGAGTCAGCCATTCCTCAGTTGTCTTGACTTTGCATGTCAGCCATTCCCAGTACTATTACTGGTTCATGCACATCTTGTTTGAGTCCTTCCACATTATACAACATTGCTGAGTACCTTGTGTTGGTTTATGGGGGATGCCTTAATGCCCTCCTTCCAGCGGATTCCATCCCATCGACTTCAGATCATTTATTCTAGGATAGGAGTCTAGAGTCAATTGAGTGCCTTGAGACTTATAGTCATTGGTGGTAGTTTCTCTCGCCATCGATAGTTTTGGGAATACATCAATGTCCCCTAATCGATGGATTATTCCAAGTGTTCAACCTCAACACATTTATTTGCACTTGTTAGCTTGCACTCTAGTACCTTGATTCCCATTTTCATTATGGGTGGGTGATCTCGCATCTATTAACGGTATACATCAATGACCGGTAATCAAACGATGGACTACTATGTTCGACCTCGACACCTCTATTCATATAGTAGGACATGTATTGATAGCAGTTTGTGTAGAAGACTTTCTAGATTGGTGACATTCCACATTATATGCTACCTCCTTGGTTGTGCCAGTGTTCATGAGATTTCAGCTCTCGTGACTTGATTCCAGTGTATGTCAGATATCTTCAGCCATTATGGAGATATTGATCCATTGTATATCTTCAGTTTTCATGGAGATATTGATCCTTTGTATATCTTCATGATGGAAATTCTAATCTATTATATATTGTACGTGGCGATGACCACACATGTCACATTTTGTATATCATTCCTATTCATGGCCATTGTACTCTTATGCATCCGAGATTACTATATGTATTTGCAGTCATATGCAGAGATTGATTATTGTACTATACTGATGGATGGCTAGTTCTTCCACTTGGTTCTTCATCAATCCACTTCTGGGATGGATTTATAATGTATTTAAGCCATCATGTTACCCCTCTGACCTCACACATTAGGGGGCATCTGTTACAGCTGATTTTACCACACATAGTTGATCACACTTTTATGGCCTTCCCTATCCTTCTGCAGACTCTTAAGACCCCATGGACCATTATTGTACCTTTGATGTTTCCAATATCATCCCTAAAAACACTTATTATTTGATGTACGCAACTTTTAATCCCTTTCTCGCATATATATGCGGATATTACCCTTAAACCCACATACATCGGGAGGTGTGCATAAGTCCAAATATTTTTTGGAGTTTTCCTTGATGTGGATCTGAGTCACTTGTCTCTTGGCCTTCCATATGCCTCGAGATCGCTTGGATTTGACCTTCCATTACCCCATTGAAGCACTATATAAGGAACCCCTTGGATACATTGAGGAGGGGGAATTGAAGAGCAAGAAAACTATAGTCCATTGTTGGTGTAGATTTCTTATACTTGAGTCTACATCCCTTTGTCCCTTGGAGCACTTTGTGTTCTTCCCAAGCTTGCCTTTTCTTGTGAGATTGCTATCGAGAGATGGAGGATTGAGGTGGTGGAGGCCCAGGTGGAGGACTTAGTTTCTCTGGTTCGTAGACATGCCGATAGAGGTTGTCACTTATGTAATATCTAATTTTTTAATAGAAATATCTTTTCCTATCCAATGATGTGCATTTAAATGAATATTGAATCCATGGATGCTTTTAATTGCTTATGCATTATTGATTATATATGCTAGAGTAGGCCTAACACTATATTCTACAGCATGCTTGCCTTGTTGATTGTTGTTGAGAGTAAATTGCTAAAGCAAGAGAGATTGGAAAAATCTCAACGAGGATCTACTTCAACCATTTGAAATAAGGTATGATTCGATATCCTTTAGTGTTAGATGTTTTATTTCTCTTGCATATTGGGAAGGGATTGATTTCTGCGGTTTCCCTGTCTGTTGTGGTACACCCCAAGCCATAGGAAGTTTTCTTCATAGCAATATGGTATATCAATCCATGGTGTATATTAGCGAGTATATTCTTAAAATTCTCATCACAGATTAATGTGCCTCACATTTGGGATGTTGATTCCAGGAAAAAATATATGAAGGAAAGTTTTTGTTGAGAAATGGTAGAATCAAGAAAGTCAAGGTAATGAAACAATAGATCATATAAACTTATATAATAGTGAATATTATGTTCTTTTAATTTCCTACTTGTTTAATCTTATAAATTTTAATCATCCAACATTTATTAAGCTTTACTATGTGATTCAGACTTGGTGAGAAACCTTCTCACTTCAAATTCTAGATGATGACCATTTTTTTGATGTTAGTGCATGTGAGCAAGCATAAAAATGAAGTGTGCAACATAAACCAACCATATGATCATACAATAAATTCAAGCACATGATGAAAAAAAAGTGATAACAAATTTTATCAGGACCTCCCTGACTACGTCTCCGAAACTACTCCAAATGGAGTGTCCAATCCATTATCATGATGCATAAAATTGATTTACATCAAAATGGATCCTCCTACAATTAGTCTCTATGGACTATCAAAATCGTACACAAAAACAAGTGCATAATATACCCAAAAGCATACACTTACCAACCCCTTCACAAATACCCTTCAAAAAAAGAGCATACGGTCACACTTACATCATTTTCCAAACTAGCAAACCACCACTTTAGAACCACCAAAAAAACTATATCAGGTGCTCAGAAGCTGGATAAACTCGGACATGATATAGCTACACTTGTTATCTCAAATCACTTCCATGATCTTCGATCCTCGAAGAAGCCACAATTTGTAAACAACATCAATGTATAAAAACATGATCTCCATACATCATGGAGTCAAAGTAAACTAACTCTCTCACAAGTCATGAATTCCCTCACAATTGGATCCTCCTCATGAAGTCTCTTTTAGAAAGGGAACTCAAAGATGAGCCCTCACAAGCTTTGTTACAAATGCATTCCAATTCCCAATTCCATGCCCCCCCTCTCATGGTAATGAGGGTTTAAATAGTTTGAGTTAGCTCCCAAAACATAACATAGGTCAAATGTAGTTTTTGTCCTTTCAAAGTTGATTAAGCCTAATTGCTTGTATGGATTTTTCACACTTAGTTACTTTCCCACATATGACATATTGGTTACAAGTCCCAAAATAATACCAACCTTACAAACAAACCATATATTAATATAATAACATAGTAAAAATAATAAAATGGAAGAACACATGCCAAATGGTTTCAACAACCATAGCATAATTGTTGGCTTGTACAAATATTAAAAAGGGTATAAAAGAAAACCCATAACAATACAAACCCATTGTCATAGTCCTCCCTTCGAATTCATGGAAATATGCACATTAAAATTTGGGATAACAATAATGTAAAGTGGGCATAATATGGTTATAACAAACCATATGTAACGTGGCATATGAAACAAATGATAATACTGGAGTTCAACATATAGTTTTGAAATCGTAGGATAAATAATTTGGCTAGGGTTTTGGTTTGAGATTTTCATGGATCTATGGAGCTAAAGAGTGAGGGTTCGTTATTGATCCAACTATTTTGCTTATGCAAGCCCGTATGTCGCCAAAATGGAGTCAAGTCATCTTTCTAGCTGGCCTAGTACCCACCATTTAAAAAAAGGGGGAAGTTTACATTTTGTGTTGTTTTCCCATTCTTATCTAGCATGACTTGTGGGTCTTTTTAGAGGGGGGAATAGCTGGAGAAAGAAGCAGGATGACTTTTACTCCCTGGTCAAGACACTCCAGGCTCATGATGCCTTATCTAGCATTTTTTGGTCGAATAGTGTTGAAATCCATAACTCGCTACTCAAGCATGTTCCCCATATCCATGCAAACCCTAATGTTGTTGTGGATTTCATTGCTATGAGAGAGATTCTCTCCTCTAGTCCTAGTCCTTCTCTCGATTTAGAACCTTCTTGATGCATTCGAGGAAGTAAAGGTGCACTTGAGGCTGTTATTGCGCGGGGTGCTAGTTCTAGCGAAGGCCTCTCCAAACAAGACAAGGCATGGAAGGAGAAGAGTAGAAAGGGAGTTATGCAGGTGGATGCCACTTTTTCAAATCATCGTCTGAAGTTGGATAAGTTGCATAAAGGGAGAGGTTTATGTGTCATGGGAAAAGACATCATTGTGGATTTTGTGTTGTCCCTTTCAAAAAATGTGCTTGTAGGGAAGTTGAAATTTGTCAAGCTTTCTCGACTAGATCTTCTTGAGTGGGTAAGGGAAAAGTGGATGCTGCTTATTAATGCGATTCCTAGGGTTTCAAAAATCATGAATGGATGGTACTGTTTCTTTTTTATGTTTGCAAAAGATAGATAGGTTATTGAGGACTGTTTTTGGGTTTTGGAATATGGCTCTCTAGTTTTGGTTCGTTGGCACCTAGGTTTTAACCCCTAGAATGACAGCTTGATGAAGAGAAACCTTTGGGTACTCCTCCCGGGTTTACCTCTCCCCTCGTGGATGGTTTTTTGGCGGTCACTAGGTCCATTATCCATTTCATCCTTATTGTAACAATTGTCTCCTTGCAAGTGATAGGTGTTTTCCCCATATGTTGGTTGAGGTTGATGTATATGAAGGCCTTCCTGTAGAACTCAAGGTCGTCTAGGAAGGAGGTTCATTTGTTCAACAACTAGACGATTGGAAAATCCCCTTCAGATGCCACTACTGGAGGGAACCAGGCCATGTTAAGGAAAAGTGTCCAAACTCTAGTTTTGGTTTAGATTTAAATCAAGTCTGCTATCTAGTTAGGGCTTTGGCTAAATAATTGGACCCTGAGCTAATTTTCCCCTTATCGTTGGATGAATATTTTGTTGCAGACTTTCTCAGTAAGTTCTGCCTCCATTTTATCATGCTTTCAAAATTTTTACCTTCAGATACTATTTCTGACCTTTTGAGGAAGAATGGGTTTTTTTGACTTGTGAAGACTCTGTAGGACTTAGGCCCATAATTCCTTGTATTAGTTCGAGCTAATCAACTGAGAAATAGTCTTGGGTTAGGTGTTTTTGACAGTTTACTGGGGTCTTTGATGCCAGAACAAAACCCTTGTAGGTCTCTTTGTTAACTTTTCATATGCTTAGCTAAGACATCAGTACTTCATTTCATTTTCATAACAAAAGCATATAAACAGGATCACTGAAAGATATAAAAGCACAACCATACAAAAGGAACACAAAGATTTATCCTGGGAAAACCCTAAAGGGAAAAACCCAACAAAATCTTCCTCAATATAGATGCCCCAAAAAGATAAAAGATAAAAGATAAAACCAGCAAGGAGATCAAAGCCTGATCCTCCTCCTTCTCCAGCGACTTCTCTTCTCCACTAATGCGCTACACAAGTGAGAGTGTGTGTTCCAAATGAGGAGCACTACGCCTCTATTTATATTCATCCGTTCACTTAAGTTAACTCATCTGTCATGTAGGCTCGATTTAATCATGTAGGCTCGAGTTACACATGTAGGCTCAAGTAATCACACTGGGGTGCTAATGACCCACCTTTACAATTAGAGGGGACTGCCTCATGACTCTTATTAGTTCTTTCGATTAGGATCATTGGGGTACAAAGTAATACAAGTGGTTCTCCTGGTAGGACCATCGGGGACCACAAAGAAATACATATAGAATATTCTTCGAAGTTACAATATTTCAACATTCCCCCTTAACGAGAAGGGTATTCTATAACAACATCAACAATAACAATAATAGGAGAGAGATAGAGGACATCATCAACATCATCAGGGTGATACATCTATAAATCATTGGAAGCTTTTCAACATCATGTAGTCTTCATCTTCAATCTTTAGTCTTCAACATCATCAGTACTTTGACCGCTTCGATCAGCAACAACATCATCATCATACTCTGATCTTTGGATCAGAAACATCATCATCATCAAAATATCAGCATCAAAATATCATCATCATCACACTCTGATCTTTCAATCAGAATCATCATTATCATCAGCCTCTAATCTTTTGATTAGAAACATCATCAACTGAACATCATCATACTCTAACGTCAACTCATCATCATATTCTGATCTTTCGATTAGTACGTCATCATCATCATACTTTGATAATACGACATCATCATCATCAGGATCTCATCATCATCACATTCTGATCTTTCAATCATAAACATCATCATCATCATCACATTCTGATCTTTCGATCAGAAAACATCAACATCATCAGCAACATCATAATCATAAGCAACTTCTGATCTTTTGATCAGAAAACATTATCATCATCATATTCTGATCTTTCGATTAGAGAACATCATCATCAACAACTTCTGATCTTTCTATCAGAGAAACATCATCATCATCATATTCTGATATTTCGATCAGAGAATATCATCATCGTTAGCAACAACATCATCATCATATTCTAATCTTTCAATTAGAGAACATCATCATCATCAGCAACTTCTGATCTTTTGATCAGAGAAACATCATCATCATCATATTCTGATCTTTCGATCAGAGAACATCATCATCATCATCAACAACATCATCATCATATTCTGATCTTTCAATCAGAGAACATCATCATCAAGACATCAACATCATCAAAACGTAAACATGATCCTTCCTTTGGGAATTATGGGATTTAGGTCTTTACGGAGTTACCAATGATCATTCCTTTCAGAATTACGGGATTTAGGTATTTAGGGAGTTACTAACGATCCTTCCTTTCGAAATTATGGGATTTAGGTCTTTATGGAGTTACTAACGATCCTTCCTTTCGGAATTACGGGATCAACACATTTGTGGAACTCAGACAATCCTTCCTATTGGAATTACGGGATCAACACATCTATGGAACTTAGAAAATCCTTCCTATTGGAATTACGGGATCAATTCAATGATCCTTCCTTTCGGAATTACAGGATTTAGGTCTTTATGGAGTTACTAACGATCCTTCCTTTTGGAATTACGGGATCAACACAGATGTGGAACTCAGAAAATCCTTCCTATTGGAATTACGGGATCAACACATCTGTGGAACTTAGACAATCCTTCCTATTGGAATTACAGGATCAATTCAATGATCCTTCCTTTCGAAATTATGGGATTTATGCCTTTACAGAGTTACTAACGATCCTTCCTTTTGGAATTATGGGATCAACACAGATGTGGAACTCAGACAATCCTTCCTCTAGGAATTACGAGATCAACACATGTTCTCGAGTACCGAAGTCACTGGATCCATTCTGAACCGAAGTTCAAGGATGATACAATCCTACCACATTCACGGGTACTGAGATCTCCGGATACATTTTGAACCAAGGTTCAGGGATGATGCAATCCCACCACTTTCATGGGGGCCAAGACCTCCAGATACATTTTGAACCAAGTTTCAGGGATGATGCAATCCACCACTTTCACGGGGGCCGAGACCTCCGGATACATTTTGAATCGAGGTTCAGGGATGATGCAATCCACCACTTTCATGGGGGCCGAGACCTATGGATACATTTTGAACCAAGTTTCAGGGATGATGCAATTCCACCACATTCACAGGGGCCGAGACCTCCGGATACATTTTGAACCGAAGTTCAGGGATGATGCAATCCCACCACATTCACGAAGACCGAAGTCACCGGATTTATTTTGGACAGATGTCCCAGGATGATACAATCCCTCTTCATTCTCAAGGACCGAGGTCACCGGATCACTTTTGGACAGATGTCCTGGGATGATACAATCCCTCTTCATTCTCGAGGACAGAGGTCACAAGATCACTTTTGGACAAATGCCTCAGGATGATACAATCCCACTACAACATCACTACTCCCCCTTTCGAGGAAGCTCTTTTTGAACAACACCAAGCTTGTCTCGAAAGTGTTCGAACTTTACCCGAGACAGAGACTTCATCAGTACATCATCATTCAAACCATCATCATCTACATCTTCAGTATGTGAATACTGAACTATCACCATATGTATCTCCAGTATGTGAATACTGAAAGCATCATCATCTATATCTTCAGTGTAGAAATACGGAATCATCATCATCTGCCATTAGAGGAAATTTCAACTCAAAATGGGCCTCCTAAAATGAACTAATAAAATAATAGTTAAAATAATAAAATAATATTTATTAATTTTGGAGGAAGAAAAGAAAAAAACTACTTTTTTGTTTGTATTTTTGACATATCTCCCCGTGTTTTTACTCAAATTTCGATCGGGAGAGCTCGTTGGATGCGGAATTAAATTCTGCATCCAACGAGTACCCACTCGACATACTTTTCACGGACCCCACTACCCCAAAAACAAGAAATACCTGAAAAAATGAAATGATGATGTCATCATTCCATTTTTCAGGTATTTCTTGTTTTTGGGGTAGCGGGGTTTGTCAAAAGTATGCCAAGTGGGTACTCGTTGGATGCGGAATTTAATTCCACATCCAATGAGCTCTCTCGATCGAAATTGGAGTAAAAACACAGGGAGTAATGTCAAAAATACAAACAAAAAAAGTAGTTTTTTTTATGATACCTATCCCCAAATTTATATTAAAAAAGTGTTTAAGACCTATACGGTATTTCAAATTTAAAGCAATTTCATTGGCTAACACATGATGACATGGAATTTGAATAAAATTTAAAAGGACCATTTTGAGTTGAAATTTCCTCTAATATATCTACAGTATGTAAATACTGAAACATAATCATCTGCATCTTATCTCGTATGTAGAAATACCGGATTTCTATGTGTTACAATCGAAACACAGGGTTCTCTATCATCACAAATCTGGTTATCACATAGAATCATTGTAGTATCCATCTTCAGGTCATCAACATATCCTAGTCTTCTGCATTCAACCTTGAAGGTTGGAACCCACTTTACTCTTGGTAAAGTCTCGATCCATCAGGAAGTTGTCCATCATGTCATACCATGTCGAACTCAGATATCTTCTATAGTCACTCCCCCTGAAGTGGAGTATCATCTTTTCTCTTCATTCTGTACAGGTGGTTCTATGCTTGACATATACTTCCCTTTATGTCTCGAAATCATATTGTATACATCATTCCCCATGATCAAGTGTTATTCTTTGATCATAGCTTCTTTCATAGCATTCTTTTCTTCATCTTGAGTTATCTCTCATACCCATGGTGGTATTCATCCTTCGAGGTGGATCTACTGCTCTCTGAAGCTCTTTCTTATGTTATGGTGTCTCTGACCCTAGGAGCTTCAGATTCATGTTTATTGGAGTGAATATTGAATTGTCATCACTCGTTCTTTGGAACAAGTCTCATTTTTCTTTTCTTGTAGGAGGTTGTATAGGACCTTTCCTACAATTCAAATGCACCAGTTACATGGTTATAACTATAAAACATATGCATAACGAAAAATTATTTTAGCCAATAAAACATTCATCCATGTCTCATGAAAAATTTCTAGATGTCTTCCATATTTATCATGACATCATTGAGATTGTGCACTAATCCAATATGTCAGCAAGGAGGTTTGATAAGTAGCAATGGAGAGTTGTATGGCACCATGAGCTACTTACCCATCACAATCATATTATTAGTATATAGTCATTAATGAAAACAATCTATCAAGCATAACACATCAAATAAATATAATCAAATGCATAACAAAACAATATCATGCAATGACAATTGAATACTTATCTTTTATTCGTTTCGTGGGTAGACTCCTTCTTGATCCTTCTACTTCATCATCTTCTTCATTCATGAAATCATCATTTCTTATCCAAATGATAAGATGGATAAGAGGTTCTTTAAGAATTGAGTTCTTCACATTCCTCATCACTTGAGGGATCTTCTTTGAATGGTGAGAGCTTGATCTTCAATTGCTTCCATCTTCTTCTTCTCTTCTTATGAGTCGAGCTTCTTCTTCTTCCCAGAGTCTGTTGAAAGTAATTACTTCCTTCTGGCACACATTCCTTGAATGAATGAATTCTATGATCCTGGGAGACCATTCAAGGTGGCTATCACCACTTCTGCATTCTCCAATTTTTCTTCTATCGCTTCAAGATGTTCTGCATTCTCGATCTTCATTTCTTCAACTATTTTCTCAAAGCCATCTTTTGATTTATGTTCTTATCTTCAAATAGATTGATCAAGGAATCAAACATCTTCGATGTCTTTAGGGAAGACACTTATGGTACAATTTGATCTGTGATTGAATCAACAATGATCTTCTTGGCCTTGATCAAGTTCTTCTTGTGTAAGGCTTTGAGCCTCATCTCCTTCTGGAACTGGAACCTCTCTACTCATAAAGCTGTCCAATTCATTTTCTTCAGAGAGATCAAATACTTCCATGCTTGGAATTTGTCAACTTCACTAAGATTGTCATCAAGCTGATGTGATATATCACTTTGAAATGAGAACCTCAAATGCAAATAGCAAAAAATTAGATCTTACCGATTTGAGGTGTCCATCCTGCTTCTGGAGCTGGCTGATCTAGGGTTTGTCAGAGAAACCCTAATTTTCAAAACTTGGAATATTTTAGATCTTATTGGATAGAAAGATAGATCTCTTCAAATGGAGTTGTCCAATGTACTCTTTTTCTGAAAACAGTGGAGGGAAGCTCCTGGAACAGGAAGCCCTAGTTTTCCAATTTCTTCTGCAGAAATTCCTGTTACTATTTTGTGATGTCTCCAAAGTTACTACTCCTATATGTATACAATATTGCATTGAGGTAACCTCAGATGTCCCTGATCCAACACCATAGGTTTCATCAGAATTGGTTTCACCAATTGGGAGTTATGATCATTTTCCCAAGGTTACCTGTTACTGGACTGTTCAGAACAATGAAGTTATATGGCATTCCACGTGTCACTGGTTCATCTTTGGGTTCTGAAATTCGGACCACAGAAAGTACAGTCCGTGCTATTTCTAGAAAATCTTCAGGAATTCCATTTGTACCTTTGTAGCCCAAGCTATAGCAATTTTACCTAGGTGTCCTGTTTAGGGATGAATTCTGGAAGAGGCTAGAACCCTAACTTGGAGGGATCATAGCTCCTAGAATATAGCGAATCTGAGACTGAATTTTGGACAAAATGTTCATCAAGATTATATATTTGGTATTTTCAATTTTCAGCTCCTGAACCTTCTCCAATATTGGGATGTAGCAAATATACAAAAACTTAGCAGTTTTAGTATTTAGGGTTTTTCTAGCTCCGAGTCAAACTAGGGTTTGACTTTCCCGGAGTTTCACCCAACCAAAAATCTTGATCCAGGTCTCTAAAATTTGATTTTGATGAGGATATAAATCCTATGTTGGGCTCACTCAAAAATTCTTCTTCTGCAAGAAGCCCTGATTTCCCACACCGAAAACTAAAGATGCTCGGAATCGAATTCCGCTTCGACAGAAAAATGCGCCCTTCAATGGAGAGTCAGCCTAGCCTTCTTTTGCTAATAGA
>LPNX010269639.1:438922-477092 GCA_001517045.1 Pseudotsuga menziesii | reverse complement strand
CATGACTCTTATTAGTTCTTCCGATTAGGAGCATTGGGGTACAAAGTAATACAAGTGGTTCTCCCAGTAGGACCATCGGGGACCACAAAGAAATACATATATAATATTCTTCGAAGTTACAATATTTCAACACTCTTGTGGGTATTGGTTCTGATCGGACTGATACTGAGTGCCTTGTAGCCTTTGTAGACCCTTCTCATCTGGATATAGCCTTGTCCCCTTCCCCTCTGGTTGATTTAGAATATGGTAGGGAGGTTATTATCGATATCCATGAAGCTTCTATGAGAGCAAGGTCAGACTGTTCCCCCCTCTTTTTGGCAGATGGTACTCCCCCCTTTCAACCCGAAGTTTTCTGCTCCCTTCTTAATTCGTCCTCTCCTAAACCTTTGTCAAACTACTCTGCTATCAATGATGATGATCCTAACAACCTTCCTATTTCATCCATTAGATCCAAGCATGTTACTGTTAGGAAACCCCCCAAAAGAAAAAAGGAAAATCTAAAGCTAAAGAGGAGATTGAAATGAGCTTCTACAACCAAAATGTTACTTCACTGTTTCAACGAGGTTTGGATAAAGAAATTTATGCTAACATTGGGGATCTTATAGCAGAGCATTCCACCGAGATGGTTCCTAAATGAAAATTCTCTCCCTCAACATCAGAGGGTTCATTAATTCCCACAAAAAAACTACTTTAAAAAGGCTGATGGATAACATTGCCCCTTCAGTTATACTTCAAGAAACAATAGTAGAAGCTTCAACAACCTGTGATTTTTTACTAAAGTTGAAACCAAATTGGAAGTTTTGTGCGCTTGATTCTTTGGGGATTTCAAGAGATATTTTCATAGCTTGGGACCCCTTGGTCTCTCTGTTAAACTCTTTTATAGCTGTTCCGGGCCTAATGGTGGAAGGAAAGTTTGATGGTTTTGAGTTTCTGATTCAAATACTAAATATCTATCGTCCTCATAGCCATAAAAAGTCCTTCTGGGAAAACTTGAGGTATGTAGGTTTATTTGATCATAGTAGCCTTATTTTAGGAGGAGACCTAAATCTAACCCTTGGTGACTCTAATTTTTGGGGTGCGGGAAGATTAAATGATCAGCTTCATGACTTTTTCAATTCCTTCTTTGAGCAGGCTAAACTTGTTAACATTGAACCTCTAGTACTAATCCCTACATGGTCTAATGACAGATTGGGAAATGCGGTAATAACAAAGAAACTGGATCGTTTCTTCATGTCAGAAACCCTATGTGATTCTTTGGGGCATTTCTAAAAATTAGGGAATATGAAAGGATGATTTATTCTTGAATATTCATATATTATTGATATAAGGAATGATATGTGGCTGATTTAAAGATTCATAGATGGATGATATAAATTTGATTATGTGTTTGATATAAAGTTTCTTATGTGTCTGATTTAAAGTTTCTTAAAGTGCTAAAATTGTTCATAAAAGTTTTAAAGTTCAAGCAATCCCGATTTTTCTCAAACATTAACATGGTATCAGAGAATAGGACATGGAATAGATTAGTTGTGTGTAGAAATCTAAGCCTCTATATATCTTGAAGACTTGAGAAAAATATTTCAGCCATGACATCGATCTCCATTCGATCGGAAAACCACCTTGAAGGTACTTCCAATTTCAACACATGGAAGGCAAGAGTGTTGAATATTCTTGAGGAGCACGATCTTGATTTATTCGTGACTTCCACAGTAGAGGGTCCTGCCACTATTGCTACAAGAATAAATTAGAAGAAGAATCAAGCAAAGGTAAAGATGATTATATATGACTCCATGAAGGAAAATATCATGTTGGTGGTCACACCATCGAAGACAACAAAAGAGTGTTTTGAAACACTTACGAACTTGTATGAGAAGAAGGATCCCATAAAAAAAAGGGCTTTGAAGAACACCTTGCACAACCCAAAGATGGAGAAGGATGAGACCATAGCAAAATTATTCACAAATATTTCACAAGTGAAAGATCAACTTGTAAGCATTGGTGTGGTGATAAATGAGGATGACCTTCTTTAAACTGCCATTGATGGACTCCCTTCCTCATGGGATAGAGTAAATGGAAGAGAAGAGAAACCCAACTTCGAAATCCTATGGCATTATTGCATCCAAGAAGAAGGGCGCATACAAAGCAAGGGCGTGTGCTCTAAAGAGGAGAATCTTTCCCTCACGACAAGAATGAAGAAAGGGAGGAATCCATTCACTCCCAAGAAATTCTCTCATGGAAAGAAGAAGAAGTTCAAGAAGGACTTCGAAAAATCAAAGGCTGAATGCTTCTATTGTGGAAAGAAGGGCCACTTTGAGAAAGAGTGCTATGCAATAAAGAAAATAGAAGGAAGGCTTCATGTATCCACCGTCGTAGAAGGAGGTGAACCTTCTCAAAATAAATCAGCCGAGGAAGATGATAATGGAAAGGAATATTTCCTTTATTGGAGAAAAACATTCACTCTTGGGTGTATCAGATCCTTATTCCCATGTAGAGACTCACCTTCTAGTACATGCATTAATTTTTTGCAGTGTTTAAAGTTGCAGTGAATGAATAAGGGCTCCAAATATCTCCGCAAGGGTACAGAGATCAAGAGGGAGCCCACACAAATCAATAAAGATGAGTACTTTATATTTTATTTTTTATAACCTTTATAAATAAGATCTAAAGTTTTTTTTTGAATATGTTTCAATAATATAGAGATCTGTATTCCTGGACTTGGAATTGTGTTGATCATATACATTATTTTTTGTCTTTNACACACACACACACACACACACACACACATATATATATGATATAAGGCTGAAAAATTCCTTAATAAGACATGGGAATTAGGGTTGCATGCTTGCTTCATAAGCTATGAAGATAGGACTACATCATTAGCCATAATATATCAGATAGAGGGCTACATGCTTTCCTCATGAGATATAAATATGGGGGTGTGTATTTATTTCATAAATATGAATTTTGGACTGATATAGGGATGCAAAAAATCACATGACATATGAATGGGGTTATGTTGAAACATTGATTTAATCTATGTACAAAATTATGTGAACCATTGCTAGTGTGTTGAAAATTGTCATGTGATTACTTTTCTCAATTATGAAAAGTTATTAATCATGAGAATACTTTTTATTTTAGGGAAAATTCATATTCCCTGACCTACAAGAAAATAAATACATGAATGTGGATTCATTCTGATAACTGATCCTGAAAAAGAACATATCAGAAGGTTCCTATGCTTCTTGGGAAGAAAACAAAATAATCAATTCTAAGAGATGTGAAGACTCATAAAGATATTTTATCTTATTTACAGTCATGTGTCAAATAAGATCTTAATACATAGATGAGCATAAGTCTCTGTGATGGAGGACCCAACTTATGATTCTCACATTCAAATGGTGAGAGGGAGAAGCTAGATTCGTTAACTCGTGAAGAACCAGTGTAACTGGTTGATGTACCTCCTGTAAAAAATAAGACCTACATGATGCTCATAATTCAAAAGGAATCTTAGAACAATATTTTGAGAATCTTGCTCTGATTCTTGAGATTAGAGATGTGGCAATCACCAGATAAGGTTTTCCTCTGCTAAGAAAAATGTGCAACAGAGATCCTGAAGAGTTTTAGGACGATGGACTGAAATTCCATGGCCATCTATATGAAGGTAAATTAGAAGTTTAAATCAAATTTGGAAGATCTCAAAAGTCAGTTGAGATGTATATGGATTAGTCACAACTCCCAGGATCAATTATATGCTTTGTAGTCTATACATAGACATGTAAAAACAAATCATGTGTTGTGGTACCTACTTGGTACAAGTGTATGTGGAATCAAATATGTCTCGGACAATGAAAAAAAGATCCAAAGATATATGAATTTTGACTAGTACAGTGATAGAGGAAAGATCACATATGTTTCTCTAGATAAAGCAGGTTGTAAAGCAGTAAATCTTTATGAGGTTCCTAGTTAGTTATATTTGAGACATGGTACATATACACATATGTGCAACATTACCAACATTCTTACTGAACCTTTGTCTGGGACAAGCTTGGTATAGCATAGAAAAACTCCTCCAGTTGAAGAGGCAGTATTGATGTGTCTTCACAGGTGACAGCAGATAAAATCCCCACTAGTTAGTCATGGTACATGACTCAGGAAGCTAGGGGTCGTGATACCTTGTGGAGAGAATCCACATGAGAAGATACATGCTCAAAGTCTCAGAGACTATTGATACTCAAGAAGAGTTATAGTCTGGAATGTCAAAGAACAATTAAACCTCTCGGAGAGGTAGTTGGGGTGCTATAGTATAAAAATAAGAATCAGGGAGAAAGTGATCATGCCTTGAAGACCATCACAGAGAATGGAAATCTCACATAGAACTTCTCCATATAGAAGAAGATTCTTGAAGTCAGCAAATGTTGAAGATTTAAAGAAAAGATGAGAATTTATTTCTGCATGATATTACACATTTGATGTATAATGTTGTATATGATGGATTTAAATCCATGGTTTCCATTTTAGAGAAACTATATTCTGGCTCGGATCCAAATGGTGCTACTATGTGTAAGTAGTTGGTTGGTCTCTTAAAGTACCTAGTAGACCTGTTGTATTTTTATGCTTATGTACACACATATGTTTGAGTACCTTTTGAGGTACATTAGAATATGCTCTTTATTGTATTTGATACATGGTAGACCTATTGTGCTATCCATATATAGTTTTAGCCTGAGACAAGATGTGCATATTGCTGTTAGTATTCCCTGCTAAAGAGTAGTGTAGCTTAAGAAGTTACCTACTAGGGTGAAAGACTTGATCCTACAATTATTAGGTGTTAATAGTCAAGATTTATGAAAAAACCTATGTGTGTTATGATAAAACACATTGAGATTAATTTTTACTTCATCGAAGTCATGGTCATGTAAAAGAAAATATTTTAGTACATAGCTACTGATTAGTAGATTGCAAAAGTGTTGACAAGCTACCGTTGGTGATGAAGTATATATACTTCCGAGATAAGCTTAGTATGGCAGGGAATTCTTGGTAAAGAAGAGAATGTATCCCTCACTGAAGAGGGAGTGTTAAATGTACAACATTAGGGGTGATTCTCCAAAATGGTGTGGTATCAAGTGAGGGACTTGTGTGTTATTAAGTCAAAAAATTGTGTTGTATTAAGTTAAGGACTTGTGTGGTATCAAGTCAGGACATTATGTTGTATCAAGTCCTATATATGTCCTCATGTATTGAGGTGGGATGCATGTACTGTGATCTTGTGTTGTATCAAGATTGAAATCTTGTGTTGTATCAAGATTGGAGTCTTGTTTTGTATCAAGACTAGTTTTGTGTTGTATTAAGATTGCATCCTTGTGTTGTATCAATTCTAGACCTTGTGTTGTATCAAGTCAAATGATTCTCATAGATGGTACCCTATGATATGGATCTCCTTAGCTGGATATGGTCTTGTGTTGTATCAAGACATGAGACCTTTGGTGTATCAAGTCATGCGGATATACTATGTGATGTATTGCTAGTCATGGTCACTAGGTGCTATAAGTCTCCTTTAGGTATTAGATACCCCTAGAGTGAATTACTTTAGTATATGACTATATGACCCGTGGTAATACATATGATCATTAGTATGGAACAATTCTTCTGAGTAAGATATGAAAATATGGTGAATTAATTAATACACATATGGACCATGCAAAATTCAGTTAATGATAACGTGGTATATCATAGAGAAAGAGAATGAATTCGAATGGCACATGTATGCCTTAAGTGAACTCGAACTACGAAGGCCTTAGTTAAGCCTAAGTTGTAAGTAAACAATGTGTTAGTTAAAGAAGGAACATATCCTTGATTCATTTAAAGTGTTTATTCATGGGTCACTGATTGTGAAGTACCAAAGACTTTCAGTTAGTATTCTAAATTTATGGTCATACATTTAGTTGAAGATTGAGTTCAATTGAGTCCATTTCAATTCAGTTCACTTCACGTTTAGTTTAGATGGCTCACATTCAGTTCATGTCAGTTAGCATCCAGTTAAAGCTAATTAAAGAAGGAGGGCACATATCTTGTGCATGGAAGAGAATCCGAAGTGTTAGTTGGGCACTAGAGTTTAGGAAGGCACTAATGTCTACATGAGAGGAGTTCTAGTGCATGATACTCTTAGTGAATGTGCCATGTATGATATCAGCATGTATACTGAGCCTCAAATTCACCTCCTTCTGCATGTTAGGTTGTTTTGTCTTGTTATTATTATGCGAGGCATATGGAAAGTTCAACACAATTTGCATTTAGTTGTTTTTGTAGGGTTTCTTTGGATCTCTCTTTTCTATTTCTATGGTGGCATATCTTATCGGGAAACTCGTTGTTGTGTTGTAAATCATTCTCTAGAAATCTATCATACTCAATGAATTGTTGGGTTTTTCATCCTCCATGTTTCAAGGGTTTTCCCAGGGTATATCTTGTCTCTTATGTGATTATTTTATGTGGCTGATTTATTCTTGAAGATTCATATATTTATGATATAAGGAATGATATGTGGATGGTTTAAAGATTCATAGATGGACGATATTAAGTTTATTATGTGGTTGAGATAAACTTTCTTATGTGGTTGATTTAAAGTTTCTTAAAGTGCTGAAATTGTTTCATAAAATTTTTAAAGTTCAAGCAACCCCAATTTTTCTCAAACATTAACATATTCTTCTTGGGAATGCTAGAGACCTGGATTGGAGTGAGGTACAAGACAAATTCAAGAAAAAATGAATCAATAAGGAGCTAATTGACTAAACCCAACATGTCAAATTATTTTAATCAAGGTTGTCCCTTCAGACTATCCTCTCTTTCAATGCTCTTCTATGCTTACTCCAGTTTGGACCATACTCCAAATTAGTTCAATGATAAGGAAGTTTCTTTGGCAAGGACAAAAATGGACGAGCAATAAAATTCATTTGGTTAATTGGAATATTTTTATTGCCCCTATGGAAAAGGGATGTTTGGAGATAAAAGATCATTCTTTAATGAGAAAATATATGGGGGAAAAAACCTATGGAGAGTCATCTTGGGGGAGTTTCTTCATGGAAAACTGCTCTTAGGAAGAAATATCTCCAATCCTTGAGATTTAGGTACCTTGACAATTTCATAGAAGATAATCAAATTTTAGCAATCGAGAAGCTCTATGTTTCATCTCCCCCCCGTTCAATAAAAAATCAGTTGGATT
The DNA here is from genome assembly GCA_001517045.1 of Pseudotsuga menziesii. Lineage (NCBI taxonomy): Eukaryota > Viridiplantae > Streptophyta > Pinopsida > Pinales > Pinaceae > Pseudotsuga > Pseudotsuga menziesii. The sequence continues at coordinate 469,870 of LPNX010269639.1, read as the reverse complement.
CCTAAAAATGACAAAGCTATAAATATTTGGCAAAACAAAATCATTCCCCCTCCTTTATCTTCTACCCCTGAGTTAAAGGAAATTCACACAATATTCATACAATGGATGACATATTTGATTAGGACATAGAATCTATTGTGTAGAAAGGGTGGAAATTGGTTAAGCCCCCAACTCATCTGCAAAGAAATTAGGATAGTATCTGCTCTCTTTTAGTTGGGAAATCTCTCATCCAAAAAGAAATGGTGGATTCAAGAGGATGGGGTAGGAAATGTTCTAACTATTTTGCAAAGAAAGGATACAAAGTCCTCATTGAGGAAAAGTGAACCCTCCCTTGGTTAGGTATCTAGAGAGAGAGAGATCAATAAAAGTGAAGCTCTTCCTACAATAAAATTCTTTGGGTGGTTGGATTCCCATAAGAAGTTCCTCACTATTGAAAACTTAAGGAAAAGAGGAATTGTTGGCAAGCCTAGATGTCACATGTGCAAGAATTTATAAGAAAATTCTCAGCACTTGTTCATGGAATGAAACTTCACTCAATAAACCTAGCCCTATATTTTGGAAGATCTTAAAATTCAAGTTGAAATCCCTAAAAGTTGGCAGGGTGTGTTCCTCACTTGACATAAATATTTTCCCAAATCTTAAAAAAAAACCATTAATAAAAAGGATTTAGAAATTGGTCCCATACTACACCTACTGGAAATTATGGCTTGCTCGAAATACAAGAATTTTTGACAATGAATAGGAAACACCAAGGGTATTTTCCATTGAGGGTTTGGGGTTGCTTTGTGAAACCATTTCTGCCAAAGGCTTGGGAGACCAAAATATTTCATTTATGGAAATAGAGGAAAGAACTTGGATAAAGGAAGTTCTCCAAGCTCCACCATCAAGGATTGTGAAGATAAATAACAAATTAATAGATTGTTCTAAATGGAAGCTAAATATCTCTAAAGAAAGTTTGTTCCCATGGATATAAAGGATGCAACACCATACTCTTTTTTCATGGAGCTTTAAGAGGTAACCCAGGGGAGGCAGGTGCGGTAAGGGCATTTTGAGCCTGAGGGAAACATGGTACTTTCCTATTCTTGTGGTATAGGAACCACTTCATATAATTGAGATAAGGTTATTTTGCTCTGGAAAAGACTCTAAAAAGCAAGGGAAAAAGGAATCAAAACTCTTACGATTATAGGAGATTCCATAGTTATAATCAGGTACTTGATAAAGAAACGAACTATAGGTGATACTCATCTCAAAAGAAGAATGATTAGAATTGATAACATCACCTGCTCCTTCCATTAGGTGCACAGTTTCCATTTTTCAAGAGACCTAAATATACTAGTTGACAATCAAGCCAAGGATGGAAGAAAAATGAAGCAAGGCCCTAAGTTACAACTTCATCCCCTAAATTTGGTCATTAATTCCTCCTCCTCACTCTAATCGTGGATATGAGTTGTAATCAATAGTCTTGGGATGCACATGATTACACCCATGTGTCTCGTCCTTTACATTCCTTCTTCATTATCATTTGTGTTATAAGGAGGGTCGACTCATACCCCCTATGCATGTGGTTCTTTACTCTTAGCTCTTGGGTTCTGTTATATGTTTCTATCAGCTTATGGTTTTTTGGTCTTGCCCTTTTTCTACTAAATCCTTGACTTTAGAAGAGATCTCGTTTGTGGTCAAAACATTCATGGATGGGTTCTGACAAGTTCATCTCCAGGTCACATTTGTCACAATTTCAAATCCTGCTTCTTCTACAACTCCAAGTTCCAATCACAAAATGGCCCCTATTCCTGATTCAATTTCTTGTTCCTTGTATTTTCTTCTGGTTCTTTGTTTCTTGATATGGGTGTTATTGTACTTTTTTGGGTTGTCTGTCACTACTTTCCTGAGATTTGTTATGGTCTCTTCCTTTAAAACCCAATATGGTGTCCACTACTTCTGGTCTTATAGTTTTATGGGTTTATGGTTTTTTTGGGTGGTCACTTTCAATTTAGGATATCATTATTATAGTCTGTACTTTTGCATATGTACTCCCTAATTTTGTTTTCCTATTTGGCTTTCTCACCGTATATGTTATTGTTATTTCCCTCGTGTATTGCTTCACTACTTGAATTGGGTTTCCTACCTTATTTTTGGAATTAGTTTGTGCATTATTGAAACACCCCCAAGGGAATGGCCTCTCTCCTAAACTTGGGTTGTCCTCCCTTTTTCGGGAATTACCCTCTCTTCCTAAGCAGTTGTGCTCCTCAATTTTCCGGTGGTTTTCATTAGTTTCCATGGCTTTCGATCTTAAGGTTTGCAACTCTTGTTGAGTACAATCATTACTGGATTTAGGATTTCATTTTCATCATCAACATGTTACATAAAAGATGAAGAATCAAGCAATATTCATAAATAAAATTGTAGGATTTCAACTCCATATGCAAACAGAACAGATGGTATAATTTTAAGAGATTTATGTAAAGGTTTTTCATATAGTCCATATGTTTTGTAAAACTTTTTTAGTTCTTGGAGAATTTTGGAGGTTGTTTACTAGTTGCATTGTAGACAATTGCATAATGTTTTTAAATAGACAACAATTAGACAGTGTGATAGTAGGTAACATGAAAATATTGAAACAAATTTGAACTGCCTGCTATTTATTTTGTAAACATTTGTACAAGAAAGCTATCTGGTTAGGCCACAACTCTCCCCTCTTACCCATTACTGTTAAAAAAACAATAAATATGTTTAAGCCTTTAAGGGATATAACCCATATAATAAAATACTTGTAACCTCTATAAAGTTTTATGGGTATGCAAGTATTATCCCTTTAATTGAATACATTCTCTCTCTCTCTCTCTCTCTACACACACACACACTACTTTGTAGTAATACAACATACTAGGATTTTAGTATTTTTCAATTTAAACCTAAAATTTCTCATAGAATCTACCATCTATAAATCTCTATCCTTAAAAATAAATTGCATGTCTCCTTTCTATTATTAAAATCCACTATCTATAGTACTTTTAAATAGTCATACAAACTGATTGTATAACAATTTTCAGTAAGTACATTATACATGCGTTAACTAATATAACTTTGATCTAAGTTAAGCCTATACAACTTATACATACACATATAACTCAAGAATTCCTTTTAATTTTTCCATATTGCATACAACTAAAAATATTTACACCAATAATAACATTACATGTATGCAGTTCTTTTTCAATTCTCTTTGCATGCATTCATTATACTACACTTATTCCATAAATACATAACAATAATAACACAATAATTTCTCCATTTAAGGATAAAACATAATCACAATGGATATTGTTCTTATTTGTAGTTTTAGCTAGATGTCTGAACTAGATTTGAGCATTCCCTGAACCACCCAACCTTAGACTAGCTTAAGAACACTTAGTTCTTTCTATCTTCAATAGTAATCTCCGAGCCATGCCATGATACCCTTAGGACTAAGATAGAATATAATTTAGGTAATTTACTTAAGTCCCTCTAAAAAAACTATGATTCACAAAACTTAACATGTTCTGTCAGGCATTGTACCCTTTTATAGATTTCTCACCTAACAGTGAAAAGTGCCCAGAACAATATGTATTGGAGGGTTGTCTATACATATACCTATTCTTAGCTCAATAATTCACTCTTTTACCAACCTTCCAAGATGTAAATATTGGGCACTCACATTACTTGCCTCATAACACACTTCATTGTCTTCGGTCACAAGCATAGAAAGTCCTTTACCTAGCTAAAATTTATTGTTATGTTTATTTTCATAGCAATAAAATCTCTTCTTTTTGTTCTCTTCTATTTTTCACTCTTGTGTGTGTCTCTAGAATTGAATTATTCCTTATTTGAACTCTTCTTAAGTTATGATGAAGTCTACTAACTAAACTAGAAAGAGACAACTCACCCTATACTTTAGGAGTTAAGGCCAACAATCAGGAAAGAGATTTTGAACACTAAGTTTCTTTATGAAAAGAGGTTCAAGTTTTGACTAACAAGTGCATCTAGGAAAACAATAATTCCTCCTGTCCTTCGATCTATTCAGCTTCAAGGGAAAATTTGCAACATTCATAGAGAGATTGAAGATTGATTTATGTCAGTGCTCAAAGGACATTATAAAGCCGCAAGAATGCTTGTTTGGTAGCTCTTTTGGATGTAAAAAATCCAGAACGAGTACCAATGGATCAACGTATGCTCTCACTGCAAACCGCTAGTGATGATTTGTTGATAGGAAATAGGTGACTTTAATCAACATTATTATAGTTGTCGTGTTCTTTTAATTGTTATCGTGTTCTTTCAATCCTTGATTAAGAATGTCTGGTTCTTTTAATCTTTGATTAAGGATGGATGGCCAAAATTCAATCAAATGGAATATATATCTCAACAAGATTTATCATCCACCGTGTATAGATCCAAAGTTTAAAAGTCATCATCCGCATCATCATAGTCACCATCCTCATCATCATTATCATAGTCATCATCCTCGTCCTCATCATCATCATATCATCCACCATGTATAGATCCAAAGTTTCAAAGTCATCATCCTCATCATCATAGTCATCATCCTCGTCCTCCTCATCATCACCATCATTGTTCATCATCATCTTTGTCATCATCATCATCATCCTCCTCCTCCTCCTCCTCCTCCTCATCACCATCATCACCCTCATCCTCATCCTCATCATCATCATCATCATCATCATTGTTCATCGTCATCATCATCATCGTCATCATCATCATCATCATTATCATCATCACCATCATCATCCTCATCGTAATCATCGTCATCATCATCATCATCATCACCATCCTCATCATCATCATCGTCGTCATCATCACCATCATCATCCTCATCCTCATCCTCATCCTCATCATCATCATCATCACCCTCATCCCTCATCCTCGTCATCATCATGATGGTCATCATCATCATCATCATCATCATCATCATAGTCATCCTCCTCCTCCTCCTCCTCATCACCATCATTGTTCATCATCCTTGTCATCATCATCCTCATCCTCCTCCTCATCATCATAGTCATCCTCCTCCTCATCATCATAGTCATCCTCCTCCTCCTCCTCCTCCTCATCATCATCATCACCACCCTCATCCTCATCATCCTCCTCCTCATCATCATCATCCTCATCATCATCACCACCACCCTCATTCTCATGATCATGATCATCCTCATCCTCATCATCATGGTCATCATCCTCATCATCATCATCATCATCGTCATCATCATCATCACCATCCTCCTCCTCCTCATCATCATCACCATCATCATCCTCATCCTCATCATCACCCTCATCCTCATTGTCATCATCATAGTCATCATCCTCCTCATCATCACCATCGTCATCGTCATCATCATCACCATCATAATCATCATCCTCATCATCATCATCATCATCACCACCATCATCCCCATCATCATCATCATCATCATCATCATCATCATCGTCCTGATCATCATCATCATCATCACCACCCTCATCCTCATCATCATCATCATCACCACCCTCATCCTCATCATCATCATCACCACCCTTATCCTCATCATCATCATCATAGTTATCATCTTCCTCTTCCTCATCATCACCATCATTGTTCATCATCATCGTCGTTATCATCATCATCACCACCCTCATCATCATCATCATAGTCCTCCTCCTCCTCCTCCTCCTCCTCCTCATCCTCCTCCTCATCATCATTGTCATCCTCCTCCTCCTCCTCCTCATCATCATCGTCACCATCCTTATCATCATAATCATCATCATCACCTTTATCATTATCATCATCATCATCATCATCATCATTATTATAATCATCCTCATCATCCTCATCATCATCATGGTCATCATCATCATCATTATCATCATCACCCTCATCCTCATCATCATCATCATCATAGTCATCAGCCTCCTCATGATCACCATCATTGTTCATCGTCATCGTCATCGTCATCATCATCCTCATCATCATCCTCATCCTCATCCTCATCATCATCATCACCACCCTCATCATCACCCTCGTCATCCTCCTCCTCCTCAACATCATCCTCATCCTCATCACCACCCTCATCCCCATCATCATCATCATCATTATCATCATCATCATCGTCCATCAACATCATCATCACCACCACCCTCATCCTCATCATCATCATCATTGTCATCATCATCATCATCATCATCATCATCACCCTTATCATCATCATCATCATCATAGTCATCATCCTCCTCCTCATCATCACCATCATTGTTCATCATCATCATCATCACCACCCTCATCATCATCATCATAGTCATCCTCCTCCTCCTCCTCCTCCTCCTTATCATCCTCATCCTCATCCTCATCATCATAGTCATCCTCCTCCTCCTCCTCCTCATCATCATCATCACCATCCTCATCATCACCATCATCATTATCATCATCATCATCATAATCCAATTGTAATCACCCTCATCATCCTCATCATCATCATCATCATCATCACCCTCATCATCCTCATCATCATCATCATCATCATCATCACCCTCATCCTCCTCCTCCTCCTCATCATAGTCATCAGCCTCCTCATCATCACCATCATTGTTCATCATCTTCATCATCGTCATCATCATCATCATCCTCATCGCCATCATTACCACCCTCATCATCACCCTCGTCATCCTCCTCCTCCTCCTCATCATCCTCATCACCACCCTCATCATCATCATCATCATCATCATCATCATCATCACCCTTATCCTCATCATCGTCATCATAGTCATCCTCCTCCTCCTCCTCATCATCTCACCATCATTGTTCATCATCATCGTCATCGTCATCATCATCATCATCATCATCCTCATCCTCCTCATCATCATCATAGTCATCCTCCTCCTCCTCCTCCTCATTCTCATCCTCATCATCATCATCATAGTCATCATTATCCCGGCTCCTCCTCCTCCTCCTCATCCTCATCATCATAGTCATCATCCTCATCATCATCATCATCATAGTCATCATCCTCCTCATCACCATCATCATCATTATAATCACCATCCTCATAATCACCATCATCATCATCATTATCATCACCATCATAGTCATCGTCGTCATAGTCATACTATTCGTTATAGAAGTTTAACATATTTAAGTCCACATGTGAAAAACATTTGATATTTAATATTTAAATATTTCATAAGCATAGATAAATGTAAATTGCATATTCAGTGAGCACTAAATCGCATATGCGATTTATCCCATATGCACTATATCTCATATGCGTTTTGGAGACCATGTAAAAAACATGCCCGTTGATTAAAAAACATTGTATCAATATCGCATATGTGATATATCGCATAAGTGATAAATCTGAGGTGTGTTATATCGCATATGCGATATGTGTTGTATAAAAAATGTTGGGTTGTGTGCTATGGGCCAAGTTTACTGTAGCAAAAGACATAATTCGTCTTTACCCACACACAGAGAACTGTTCAATGTGCAATTTAATCATTTCTTACATAATTCCATAGTTTTGTATAGGTTTGGGTGGATTTCAATGGGGAATGTACGTAATAGAGGTCGAAAGTCAGTGAGGAAGGTGCTTACACTGGAAGAAGCTGGAAATAAAAAAGAAAAAAAGAGGGAAGATTCAAGAAATCATCGGCATTCATTACATGAGCAAATAGTTCCCATTCCCCCTCAATAGATACCTGGCGTAGAGGCTGAGGAAGATAATGCAACATTAAAGGAAGCTGGTTATACGGAAGTTGATATTATTGATCCATTAGTGAACGAACAATCTTGTGAAGAGTTCAATAATTATGTTACTCTCGATGCAAATGTGACTCAACAACAACCATGGCCGGTGGTTCAATCTCCTAATTGAAGTTGTCAGCCTGTAGTGGATGTAAACGTCACTCCAGCATTTCAAACGGTAAGAAATTTTGCATCAAAACGAAAGAGAACTCCTAAACGCATACAAGTGGACGAGAGCGAATTGACTTCCATGGAAGGTAAGGTGGCTAAATGCACTATCCTTCGTCATTGTTCTCAAATAATGAAACAATATTTTGATAACAAATCCGAAGCCGGTAAATGCCAATTGTTTTTAGCTTTGCTTAAATCTAGAAATATGGCAACTGTTAGAAGAAATTTAGGTATAAGAAAAATGAAGAATATCGAATCAAGTAATCACATTGTTAAATCTCTTACTGATGCATTCACATCGATTGGTAAAAAAACTCGTTCACAAGACTGTAATGTGGCTCGTCATGTATTGGCTGAATCAATTGTATGTAGATCCACAAGACAACGTCGTTTACTTAAATGCACATCACAAATTGTTCCTTTACATCCAAAGACACTTAAAAAATATTCAGTAAGAAGAGACAACCTTGATGTAGAGGGACAAATGGAAACATTATGGGCATTTAGCGGTAGGTTGCCCCGTAAAGACATGAATTTAGTTGAAGCAGTGAAGGGCCTAGTGCACATGTTTTGGCATTATAACACTAGGCCTTCTTCTAACACGAAGGATGTGTTAAAGCATTGTAGGGGTTCTAGAAACAATGAACCTCATGTTAAACATTATCTTGACATGACACAAACTCAACTATTTGAGATGTTTAAAGTTTCCCATGTAGAGCTAAGGCTCGGGCAAAGATATTTTGAAAAATGCAAGCCTTGGTATGTTAGAATCAATACTATCCGGAACACTTGTTATTGTAGATACCACATAGAGTTTGACCTATATTACCATACATTTGCACATATATGTCGTTTTTTGCATCCTAACCATGTGCATGAATGCTCAAGTACAATACTGCCAATGTCATGTAGATATTTCATCCATAGCATAATGTGTCTGAGGCAAGATGGGCAGACACATTACTTAAAACAATGTGTAAACGGTTCTTGCAACAATTGTGGTGGTCTACCATTATGGTCTGATTGCATCCATGAAAGTGAAGATCAAGCATTCGGGAATGCAATTGTTGAGAAGCAGAACTATCAGTATGAGACATATCAGCTACATGATGGGAAAGAAAGCAGGAAGATTAAATTGGTGACTTCATAGGTAAATTGTTGAATATTGACATATTAATATTCATGTACACATTTTTTTATGTGGTCTATTAAAACTTTTTTTTTTTTACACTAGGTGCGAGTATGTGATTTTATTCCAGAGTTTCGTGGAAAGATCCAACAGTACATTCAACATGTCGATATGGCACGATGGCAAGATGAGCAATTTAGAATATGTCCGGACACCTTCCCTCTTGGAACAATACTATTAGTGGTTGAATTTGCGGAAAATTACACCCTACAACCACAAAATGAAATACAGAGTCAATACTATCACTTAGAGCAGGTGAGCATAATGGTTCATATCATGTATTGACATGGGCTAGATATCAATGAAGAGAAATGTGTGATACTGAAAGAAAGTCACTTCTACATAAGTGACGACCGGACCCATGACATCCATTACGTGTAACATTTCTTTAAATTATTCTATGATCATGTGATAAACCTGTGATTGACCGGTACCATTCACAGACATAATATTATTCAGAGGATACTGAACACTATAAACACGATCGTACAACCTCGAGTGAGTTATCTATAAACCATGTTTGCACATTTTCATTGGGTTCTTTTTTTTTTCTTATAATGTTACTAATGTCTAGCCTTTTGTGTGCCTGGGATACAAACACCATCTACGGCACATTGGAGGCGCCAAGAACGGTGTCTTTAGACACCAACAAATAGAATTCGAAAAATAACATGCTCTCGAGTTGTTGAAATTTTCATTTCTTGATGTTTTTAGTTTAATATACATTTAATTACATTGCCATGTACAAATTGGAAACCAACTAGGGTTTCATGAACACCACTTTGCATGCTATCACTACGGTTGGCAAGTTATGAGATGGAACTAGGCTTTAGTGAGCAATTTACAAGTTAAGAGAGAGAATTAGAAACACATGGACATGTACAAATTGGAAACCAACTAGGGTTTCATGAACACCACTTTGCATCGGTTGACAAATAATGCAATGGAACTAGGGTTTAGTGAGCAATTTACAAGTTAAGAGACATAACTAGAAATTGGAAACCAACTAGGGTTGACAAGTTATGAGATGGAACTAGGGTTTAGTGAGCAATTTACAAGTTAAGAGAGGGAACTAGAAACACATGGACATGTACAAATTGGAAACCAACTAGGCTTTCATGAACACCAATTTGCATGCTATCACTAGGGTTGACAAATAATGAGATGGAACTAGGGTTTAGTGAGCAATTTACACGTTGAGAGAGGAAACTATAAACACATGGCCATGTGCAAATTGGAAACCAACTAGGCTTTCATGAACTACAATTTGCATGCTATCACTAGGGTTGACAAGGTATGAGATGGAACTAGGGTTTAGTGAGCAATTTACAAGTTAGGAGAGGGAACTAGAAACACATGGAAATGTACAAATCAGAAACCAACTAGGCTTTCATGAACACCAATTTGCATGCTATCACTAGGGTTGACAAATAATGAGATGGAACTAGGGTTTAGTGAGCAATTTACACGTTGAGAGAGGGAACTAGAAAGACATGGTCATGTACAAATTGGAAACCAACTAGGCTTCCATGAACACCAATTTGCATGCTATCACTAGGGTTGACAAATAATGAGATGTGACTAGGGTTTAGTGAGCCCTTTACAATTTACGAGACAAAACTAGAAACACATGGACATGTACAAATTGGAAACCAACTAGGATTTCATGAACACCAATTTGCATGCACCAACTAGGATTGACAAGGTATGAGATGCAACTAGGGTTAGTGAGCAATTTACAAGTTAAGAGGGGGAACTAGAAATTGGAAACCAACTAGGGTTGACAAATAATGAGATGGAACTAGGGTTTAGTGAGAAATTTACAAGTTATGAGTGGGAACTAGAAACACATGGACATGTACAAATTGGAAACTAGCTAGGCTTTCATGAACACCAATTTGCATGCACCAACTAGGGTTGACAAATAATGAGATGGAACTAGGGTTTAGTGAGCTTTTTACAAGTTATGAGAGGGAACTAGAAACACATGCACATGTACAAATTGGAAACCAACTAGGCTTTCATGAACACCAATTTGCATGCACCAACTAGGGTTGACAAGGTATGAGATGGAACTAGGGTTTAGTGAGCAATGTACAAGTTAAGAGAGGGAACTAGAAACACATGGACATGTACAAATAGGAAACCAAGTAGGCTTTCATGAACACCAATTTGCATGATATCACTAGGGTTGACAAATAATGAGATGGAACTAGGGTTTAGTGAGCAATTTACATGTTGAGAGAGGGAACTAGAAACACATGGCCATGTGCAAATTGGAAACCAACTAGGCTTTCATGAAGTATAATTTGCATGCTATCACTAGGGTTGACAAGGTATGAGATGGAACTAGGGTTTAGTGAGAAATTTACAAGTTAAGAGAGGGAACTAGAAACACATGGACATGTGCAAATCGGAAACCAACTAGGCTTTCATGAACACCAATTTGCATGCTATCACTAGGGTTGACAAGGTATGAGATGGAACTAGGGTTTAGTGAGAATTTACATGTTGAGAGAGGGAACTAGAAACACATGGCCATGTACAAATTGGAAACCAACTAGGCTTCCATGAACACCAATTTGCATGATATCACTAGGGTTGACAAATAATGAGATGGAACTAGGGTTTAGTGAGAAATTTACATGTTGAGAGAGGGAACTAGAAACACATGGCCATGTGCAAATTGGAAACCAACTAGGCTTTCATGAACTACAATTTGCATGCTATCACTAGGGTTGACAAGGTGTGAGATGGAACTAGGGTTTAGTGAGCAATTTACAAGTTAAGAGAGGGAACTAGAAACACATGGACATATACAAATCGGAAACCAACTAGGCTTTCATGAACACCAATTTGCATGCTATCACTAGGGTTGACAAATAATGAGATGGAACTAGGGTTTAGTGAGCAATTTACACGTTGAGAGAGGGAACTAGAAAGACATGGCCATGTACAAATTGGAAACCAACTAGGCTTCCATGAACACCAATTTTCATGCTATCACTAGGGTTGACAAATAATGAGATGGAACTAGGGTTTAGTGAGCTCTTTACAAGTTACGAGACATAACTAGAAACACATGGACATGTACAAATTGGAAACCAACTAGGATTTCATGAACACCAATTTGCATGCACCAACTAGGGTTGACAAGGTATGAGATGGAACTAGGGTTTAGTGAGCAATTTACAAGTTAAGAGACGGAACTAGAAAGACATGACCATGTACAAATTGGAAACCAACTAGGCTTCCATGAACACCAATTTGCATGCTGTCACTAGGGTTGACAAATAATGAGATGGAACTAGGGTTTAGTGAAGTCTTTACAAGTTATGAGATAGAACTAGAAACACATGGACACTGATTAGAGGAAATTTCAACTCAAAATGGGCCTCACAAAAAGAATTAATAAAATAATAGTTAAAATAATAAAATAATATTTATTAATTTTGGAGGAAGAAAAGAAAAAAACTACTTTTTTGTTTGTATTTTTGACATATCTCCCCATGTTTTTACTCAAATTTCAATCGCGAGAGCTCGTTGGATGCGGAATTATATTCCGCATCCAATGAGTACCCACTCGGCATACTTTTGGCGGACCCCTCTACCCCAAAAACAAGAAATACCTGAAAAAATAGAATGATGAAATCGCATCCAACGAGCTCTCGCGATCGAAATTTGAGTAAAAACACGGGGAGATATGTCAAAAATACAAACAAAAAAAGTAGTTTTTTTTATGATACCTATCCCCAAATTTATATTAAAAAAATGTTTAAGACCTATATGGTATTTCAAATTTAAAGCAATTTCATTGGCTAACACATGATGACATGGAATTTGAATCAAAGTTAAAAGGCCCATTTTGAGTTGAAATTTCCTCTAATTGTACAAATCGAAAACCAACTAGGCTTTCATGAACACCAATTTGCATGCTATCACTAGGGTTGACAAATAATGAAATGGAACTAGGGTTTAGTGAGCAATTTACAAGTTAAGAGAGGGAACTAGAAACACATGGCCATGTACAAATTGGAAACCAACTAGGCTTCCATGAACACCAATTTGCATGCTATCACTAGGGTTGACAAATAATGAGATGGAACTAGGGTTTAGTGAGCTCTTTACAAGTTACGAGACAGAACTAGAAACACATGGACATGTACAAATTGGAAACCAACTAGGCTTTCATGAACACCCATTTGCATGCACCAACTAGGTTTGACAAGGTATGAGATCAAACTAGGGTTTAATGAGCAATTTACAAGTTAAGAGAGGGAACTAGAAATTGGAAGCCAATTAGGGTTTCATGAACACCAATTTGCATGCTATCACTAGGGTTGACAAGTTATGACATAGAACTATGGTTTAGTGACCTCTTTACAAGTTATGAGATGGAACTAGAAACACATGGATGTATGTACTTATTGAAAACCAACTAGGGTTTGTAGGGTATGATGTTAGTATTGTAGGGTAAGGTATGGTATATTAAAATGGTATGGTATGTTACTATGGTATGATGTTAGTATGTTATGTTAGTATAGTATGATGTTAGTATCATAGGGTATTTTAGGGTATGTTATTGTATATTAGTATGGTATGATGTTAGTATCATAGGGTATGATATGGTATATTACACATGCATGCATGACTTAGTGTTATGATGTTAGTGTATGGTATATTATAGTGGTATGGTATGTTAGTATGGTAAATGATGTTAGTATCATAGGGTATTGTAGGGTATGTTATTGTATGTTAGTATGGTATGATGTTAGTATCATAGGGTATTGTAGGGTATGATATGGTATATTACACATCCATGCATGACTTAGTGTTATGATGTTAGTGTATGTAATTTAGTTAGTGTATGGTATGGTTATGATGTTAAAAAGTTGAGGATAGCCATAATGTTAAAAAGTTGTTGGGTCATAAATTCTTCCTTTAAGTATTGGAAATTCATAAGTTAGCACACATGTGAACCACACATATCATTATATCACATAGGTGAACCACACAAATCATGTTCCAAGATCAAGTCAACCATATATGTATAAATTTGAACCTTGCTTTATATTATATATGTACATAGAAATAATGTTACAAAAATTGGCATGCCACATGGCCATAATACAAAATAGTGGATAAAAAAGTACATCTATGTGTATATGAACAAAATGTTACATCTATGTATCCCCCCTATACATTTATTCTAATTATCCCCCCTTTCGTTGTCACTGCCAATGTCTTTGGAGAAGTCTAGCTTTCTTTTCTGATTGCTCACTGGTGATCCCCATCGCTGAACAAGAGGGATAGGTCGCATCAGTGGAGACTGCAGAAAAACCAAAATTTGTAAGTTAGTTTACCAACCTATAAAAATTCTATGTACATTTGTTCAAATTCCAAAACCAAAATAAAATTTTTACTTACTGTATGTGAGTAAGTAATGGTGGGTCGTGGTGCCTCACTAACAGCAACCCTGATTGGGTGCTCTTCAAGCACCACTTGCTCACTATCAAGCTACATAAAAAATATATATATGCCAATGTCAACAAATATACATGTACAATGGGGGGGAAGAGGTGGGTCACCGATTTGGGTTTCTTCAAGCACCAAATTAGAGAAAGTGGTACATAGATGTACAAAGAAAGTGATACATAAATGTACCTGCTGGCTCGTCAGAGGTGGGTCACCGATTTGGGTTTCTTCAAGCACCAAATTAGAGAAAGTGGTACATAAATGTACAAAGAAAGTGATACATAAATGTACCTGCTGGCTCGTTAGAGGTGGGTCACCGATTTGGTGCTCTTCAATCACTAGTGCCTCATTAGAAGCCTGCATAAACTAACATATATGTCAATTTCAGATAATAAAAAGAATCAGAGACATATATACTACATAGACGGAAAATGATGTTTCCAAAGAAAGCGAAACATACATGTACTTGGCTGGGGGGAAGAAGTGGGTCGCCAATAGCCTTGCTTTGGTGCTCTTCAAGCACCACTATCTCAATAGATTCCTGCATAAAGTAACATATGTCAAAGCGATACATAAACCTACAAAAATGTACAAAGAGAAAGCACCAAATCAGGGAAAGCCATATATAAACATACAAAGAAAGAGATACATAAACTTACTTGCTGGATCATCTGAGGTGGGTCGACAACAACCTCGCTTTGGTGCTCTTCAAGCACCACTGTCTCAATAGATTGTTGCATAAAGTAACATATGTCAAAGCGATACATAAACCTAAAAAAATGTACAAAGAGAAAGCACCAAATTAGGGAAAGCCATACATAAACGTACAAAGAAAGAGATACATAAACTTACCTGCTGTATCGTTAGAGGTGGGTTGACAACAACCTTGCTTTGATGCTCTTCAAGCACCACTGTCTCAATAGATTCCTGCATAAAGCAACAGATATGTCAATGTCAGATAATACAAGGAAAAAGATACACTAGAGGAAATTTGGGGTCTAAAATGGGCCTTACAAGAAAATGCGCTAACAAGAAATTTTGTGAGTTGGAATTCAGGAACCAATAGAATTTCAATAAAATCAGTCAACCATAATGGTTGAATTGATATATTTGTCATAAAAGAAAACTATTTTTTTTGTTCGTATTTTCGACATATCTCCCTGTGTTTTTACTCAAATTCCGAGCGGGAGAGGTCGTTGGCTACGGAATTTAATTTTTCATCCAATGAGTACCCACACTGTATGATTTTGACAGACCCCGCTACCCAAAAAATAAGAAATACCTGAAAAAACATGATGATGATGTCATCATCATGTCTTTTTTAGGTATTTCTTATTTTTTGGGTAGCAGGGTCCGTCAAAAGTATGCAGTGTGGGTACTCGTTGGATGTAGAATTAAATTTCGCATCCAACTAGCTCTCCCGCTCCGAATTTGAGTAAAACCACAGGGAGATATGTTGAAAATATGAACAAAAAAAGTAGTTTTTTTCATTCTTCCTCCAAAATTAATGAACTATTATTTTATTATTTTCCTTAGGATGCCCATTTTAGACCTCAAAGTTTCTCTAATGCTTGCATGTACAAAAAGAAATATAAGCAAGTGTTGCAATGTATAAATATACCTGGGGGACGTGGGGAGGTGTGTAACCAGTGGATCGATTAACTAGAAGCGAGAGAAAAGGACTTCTACTTGTACTAGCGAAGAAGCTCGCTTTTTTGACATATTCATCAAACTCAAGTTCCTACGTACAAAAGGATAAAGATACAATTAGACAATTTCAAAAAAATAAAAAAGTGCATGTTGAATCATTAAAGTCACAATTAAAAGAAAGTGATACATAAACGTACCTGCTCCCTCGTCATAGGTGGGTCATCAATCTAGTGCTCTTCAAGCACTGGTGCCTCAATAGAAGCTTGCATAAAATAACATATGTCAAATCCAGATAATAAAAAGAATAATAGACATATATACTACATAGACGAAAAATGATGTTTTCAAAGTAAGCGAAACATACATCAACTTGGCGGGGGGGAAGAGGTGGGTCAACAACAACCTCGCTTTGGTGCTCTTCAAGCACCAATGGCTCAATGGATGCCTGCATAACATAACATATGTCAATGTTAGATTAATACAAAGAAAACAAGACATATACATGATGGACGAAAAATGAATTTTCCAAAGAAAGCGAAACATAATTAAAATTATATTTAAAATAATACCTGAGTTTGGGAATCTACCTCTGCATGAGAGGGACTAGGCTGAGATTC
Organism: Pseudotsuga menziesii; assembly: GCA_001517045.1. NCBI lineage: Eukaryota > Viridiplantae > Streptophyta > Pinopsida > Pinales > Pinaceae > Pseudotsuga > Pseudotsuga menziesii. Next base: position 453,003 of record LPNX010269639.1, on the reverse strand, counting down.
AATGTACTGATGCTGATCACCTTGCATAAAACATGTTGTATCAAAATTATGATGTATTGAATGTTACAATCTCTACTATAAATATGTAAATAAAGTTGACAAATTAACAATTATAGTTCTTACCGCTAATGGTGAAGAACCAAACCCATATGCAATATTGATAGCCACATCAATGTTCTCATCATTGATCAGCGGACTATGCGACTCTGGTGTGCCATGGGACACGAGCTGTATATTTGTTCACATAATTTGTTAGATAATTAAATAGAAATAAATTGTGAAACAATTAAAAATTGTGATATGAAACAAAAAATAATATAAAAATAATGAGTTTTACTTACAAATCGAAGTAATCCATCGTCCCAAAAGTCTGAAGTAGGGCCATAGCATATGCCTCCACATGATGTGCAAGGGTGTGGAGTAACATGACGCTCTGAACGCTCTACATCTCTTGTGTGATTTGTAGATGGGCCGGCCTTAGAAGTGGCAACCCCTTGGCCTACATTGCCTTGGACATTAGTCCCATGCTGAAGCAATGTATTTGCCAAATCAAATAAGGCATCCTGTGTATCCTCAATCACATGCCCTACAGGAGGATATAGCTGAGGGGGTTTTGGTGTGCATGGAGGGCGTGGCACACGATTAGGATCTGTCCTGGCCCCTTCCCTATCTTGGGGCATCCCATGACCAACACCCTGGAAGTCTAAGATATCGAAATAGTTAACATGTTTCCCTAGGGCAAATTCTGCATACAACTTCGTAAGGAAATAAAATGGGATGTCCCTATTCCCATGAGGGTCTTCATCGAAGACCATATACCAACGATCCATCCAATTGTCCTTTATATTTGGTTCAACGCACCAGTCTATGGAAATGTGTGCTCGACTGGTGGATGGAACCAATCCGGTGCTAGGGTCCGGAATAATGAAAATAATTGGTATTTTGTAATCCTTAGGTCTTTGATGCCTTTATAACTCAATCCATCGGAGTAGTATTGCCTCCTCGATTCTCTGTATGAGCTAATGTTGTACAGAGCTCCTTAGGCATTAGCAATTGTGTTTGTTATTGTGTTCAATGCACCGGCTAAAGACTGTCTCAAATGATCCCCCCCTCTAGTAGATGAGCTAAGGCACCTCAATGACACCAAACACGCTAGAATCTGTGAGTTTTGATCTTCTTCCCCCTCCGGGTTTGGGTTTGGGTTCATGTTTGGGTTAGGTTCTGGCTTATTAGTGGGTTCGTTTTCCACATTATCTTGCTCATTTCTGTTATCTGTTAAGATTTAAACAAAAAAAAAAAATAGTTTTAATTTATCATTCTTTGATTTAGTTCAATTTTTTTATTAAATTTGTTTTAAACAATTATAAAAACTATGAAATTAAGAAAAACAATAAAGAATTGAAAACGAATTGTAATGCATATGAGAAGTTACCTACCATTGGAGCCAAGCCACCTCCAAATCGACCTCCAACTCGACCTCCAAATGGTCAAACACAAAACGCTTGTGCGGTTTATCGCTCTCCCAATACTTCATTGTGCAAATGAGAAATGAGACCCGCAGCCTCTGTTTTGTTTTTTTTTTAGTTTTCAATATCACATATGCGATATTTAACTTTTACAAAACACATATGCGATATATCGCACATGCGATAATTCCTTACAAACCTTAGCCTTGTGTTTGGGCTTGGGTTATTCCGAACGTACCATCAATAACGCATATGCGTTCTCGATTTACACTTCGGAAGTGTGTTTCCGATTTCTTAAGTGGCACTAAAAAGTGGAACCAACTTCATGCGAGCGCCCTATGGCGTGTTACTACATGCATACCTTAACAACATTTTCTAACTAGTCTTAACGATACTAATTAAAATAAAATAAGTGTTTTAATTTTAAAGGGGATTTTTCTAGGATATCACATTGAATATGAGGCAATAGTATCGTGGTTAAAAGCAACCCCAAACTTAAAAATTTAGGAAATTACTATTTTTGGAGATATTAGAATAGTGATGAAATAAGTGAGAAATTGTGAAATAAGAAATCAACTGTTTCTATACTAAAAACCCCAAGCTAAGTTATTACAAGAACCATACTTGGGACTTGATTAACAACTTTCTTCTAGCATTCAATATCATTGTTATTTCTAGAACATCCAGATACCAAATTGTTTTCATTGTGGTTTCTACATCTATGTTCAAACCCTGCAACCTCACTTATCTCAAGTAATATGTAGATTCCTTCACATAAAACGAAGGTCTACTTCATGAAAATTGATAGTTTTTAAGGCTATTAAAAAGGCCAACTTCATGAAAATTACAACTTTGGGGGTTTATTTGAAAATATCAACTTCGTAAAAATTAACATTTTGTTGGCTTTTTAAAAGGTCAAATTCATGAATATCTACAATTTTAGGGGTATATTAAAAATGACAAAATTGTGAAAATTGATAGTGACTTATCAAGCGGGTGTGGCTTGAGAGGCTAATAGAGGAAAATTTGTTTCATCTCTTGCTTAGGTTCAAATCCCACCTTGTGACACATTTTCTCTTCGCGATCCAATTGTTGTTGAGATGTTGACCTGACTTTGTGTCTGAAAGAATTCGGTTTACCCTGGGCACAATTCTTGGAATGAGAGGAAGTGTCCAATGGGTTTCCCCAAGAAATTCAATATGTTGGAAAAAATTGGTAGTGAACAAAAAATAGTATATATTTAATATAATTAGGGTTGTAGAGAAGCAAGTAGGATGAATTTTCCATTTAGGATAGAATCATCACTTATTGATAGTGCTATAGAAAAGGCCATATAATCTATTTTACTCCTTTCATTGTTTTCTATACTCATCATCTTGTTTCAAAGATATAAGCATTCAAAGGCTCTAGATAAATTGAATATGTCATCCTTGCTAAAAAGAGGTGACACATACTTGAATCTTCAAATTTATATTTTAAGCTCATTGATTTCAAAAGGTTGGGCAAGTCTAAAGGTTTCAACATGCTTTAGTTAGTAACCATATATAACCCTATGAACATGTTGAAACTTCATAGATACACTTCTGACATCAATTTAAACTCTCAATCTTCCAAAAGAAATGTTTGGATATATTTCTAGCATTTTTGTAATTTTGTTGCAAAAAACTAAATATTGACTATCTACTTTAAAATAGAATTGTTGCAAATTTATGCTAGATTCAAACACTTGGTCACACATATCTAACTGTTGAAATATGGCATGAGTACTCGCCAAAAACACAAAAAAAGAAATATTGAAAATAAAATACATCAAAATAAAACATTGAGAAATGGGGTGGGGTGGTTGGAGGATGGGTGTTGGATTGTCTCCTATCACATTGTGGGCCACCCAATTGACAATCTAAGTATATGCACACTTGCCAAGACAATTTATCCATGAATAAAAGCCATACAAAACTCAATTTAAACCTACCATCTATGCGCCTTCCATGGTGGAATAAGGGAAGAGGGATATATACTAAAAAGTATAAAGAGTAATGATATTACAAGATGTTTTTTTGGATTGATTCCCTTCATTATTCTTGAATGATTTATACCATTAATTTGAAGTTGATAACTAACCACTTCTTAGCTCAAACTTCAATTTCGAAAAAGCATGAGGCTATATAAATTACATAAAATTCTAGATAAACAACGAAGTAGATATATCTTTCCCAAAACATACTATAGTGGAATAAACTCATGTTGCACACCAAAATGGAGCTCAAAACATGCACAAAGATGTTAAAAATCAACAAAAATGAACATACTATGGTGGGCCCTTTCATGATATTATTAATTCCAACTCCTTCATTGGAATTTATTCTGAGTAATTAAATGATGGAATCCAAGGATGGCTTCATAAAATGGTGAATGGATTATTTGAGTGAGGTGATAATTGTTTCTTGTATTTCTATTGAACATTACAAGAGGTGTTAATTGTTAAGTTATTTGGAGCAAATTTACCCTTAATGCAGCTCTTGGTTATGGTTAATCACGTTCCCCATTATGAGCTGTGCATCTACCTAAGTCAATTTGTGTATCACAATTAATGAGTTTAGGGGTATATATATACATTATTTTGTGTCATTTTCATCCAAAATTGAAGAAAAGGATATCATGTTACGTAACTATTTGGTGCAAAGTGTTTCTTGTTTGTATTTTGGTGTGAAATTTATTGATAATTATGAATTGCTATGATCTTTTACAATTGAGCAATAGTCCCTTTAAATTCTTGGGAATAGGGATTGCATTTATAAACTACATCATTGTTACTATTAAACATACCCTCAATATGATTTATGATGTGTTTAGTAAAATTATCTATGAAATTTGAATCTTGTTTTCTCCATGGTATTTGAACCATCTTAAAATTGGTTTCAGTTTCTCAATACGAAGTTTGATAAAAAAAAATCATTTATCTTACATGTATACATCTTGACATACACCTTGTAAATAGATTTTATTGTATTATTGTGATATAGAATGCATTTAAAAAAATGAAAATAAAAATGTTCTATTACTTGTAATTGTATGTGTTGTAGGTGTTACATTCTCTTTGGTCAAAATGACAAAAAATGATCCGTTAATGGGAGGGGATGTAAGTAAAGAGACTCGGGAGATGAGTGAATTTAACGTCACCTTCGATTTACAATTGTATTCACTTCAATGAATAAGTGACGTCACATTGAATTTCAAAATTTATTTATAATGAAGTATCTTGATTATAATGTTTACCTCATTTCATTGGTATCACCATTATGCTTAGTTTATATTTACATGTTATTGAAAATGACCCCCTAAAGATTCAATTGAAATATATTATAACTTTTTTATTCTTTTTTACTTAGATGACTACTTTTTATGGCTTGTTATTTTTTATTTTTTTAATTGAAATGATTATCATTAAGGTTGTGATTGCACCATACAATGAATTAGAAAAAATAAAAATTCATATGTATAATATCCAAGTTTCAAAAACCCCCAAAATTCAAAATCACTATCTATTATCTAAATATTTCTTACATATCTATAAATATAACTATAAAGCCTACTAGTATAAAAATTGATACACTAAGCTAGTAACAAAACACCCTTACAATGCATAACAAGATCTAGCTTTAGAAGAAAAGATGCCCACTTAAGGCTCGTAGTTTGATGTCCACCTTTCTGTTTGCCATGTATCCTTAAACTTGTTGAACTATTTCTTCATCCTTAACTACCACTCTAACGGAACCAATAAAAATCATGGAAAGAGAAGCCACAGAATGCAAACCCGTAGCAAGATCGAGGACTAATTCATAAAGCATGCTGAAGTCTACTTCCAATTTCTCTATTTGCTTGCTTTGCCAAGCAACTACTTCTAATAGATGAGCATTCTTGGATCTCTAAGATTCAAGTTGACTTGCTATCTTCCTACTATAACGAGAAAGATTACATGTCCTTAATTTGACATGCACTCATCTTGTGAACTCTACAAACGTTTGAAATTTTACAAGGGAAACAACCACGAGAGCACCTATGTCTCTCCATTCCTTTAGAACTTTAAATTTGAAACAAATCCTAGAACCAATGAAAATGCCTAGCAACTACTAATAATTTTTAGAGGCAATTTTTCGCCAATCGGCTACTTTTTGGTCTTTTTTTTCAAAAAACACATTTGCCACTTTACCATTTTCACTTGTAAACGTGTCCTACTTTTTTACACAAAATCTGCTTATATTGATAATAATCACCAAAACCTGCACATTTAAATAGTAAAACATTCACCTACATAAAGTTTACGAATGAATTTTCCAATCCAAAATAATTGCCTATAACACTACACTTAGGCATAATATTTGAGTCATTAAAAATACATTACTTCCAAACAAGAGAAGGATAAAATGAGAGCATACCACAAGGACGAGAACAAAGAACAAAGGCCCAATTCACTTGGAAAAGCGAACCAAATCCAAACCATGAGACCTCACTAGATGTCTAACCCAAAGAGAGCAGAGTTGAACCTATAAACCAAAGTGTGTTGGCATTCCTAAAGCACCTGTAGAGACCATGCATAAAGAAAATCCCACCTTTGTCACTCATATCCATTCTTTCGAGTTTATTACCCATCTCCCAATTGCAAATGTAGTATTGAAATTTGAAAGGGAAGTACCGAGGGTTGGGCTGATGTTATTGCCCATCCTATCAACTTAAGCTTACAGTCACTTGTCCGCTATCTCCATTAGCAAGCATAACCTATGGTTTTTGATACTTAATATCACAGGAAATAAGAGTTAATGGGAACTCTAGCCCCATTTATACTCATTTTAACATTTAATGAAATCACCTCATTTGCTTTGATATTAGCCAAGCTATTGAGGGCCCTTTATACTCAACATTCTAACATGCCTCATTTCCTTTGATATTAGCCAAGTTATTGAGGGCCCTCAACATCTGGCAGTAATATTCTATAAACTCAAAAATTTTCTCTGACCCTTGAACCTTATTTATAAGTAAGGATAGAATTGAATTTTGAGTGATCAATTAATTTCACATCTATCTAATTATGGGTGAGAAGTCTTCAATAACAATCAAGTTTTTAATTCCCCTTCATTTAAGAATAATCAGATTCCCTTATTCCCTCTACAAAACTTATTTCACAATTTTCTTCAAAATAAAAAATAAAACCTCACTCCTAACCTTCCCACCTACCACACCTCAAGGTTTTGAAATTTCAACTACAAAACATCAATCTAAAAAGCCCCATCAATTTTAAACATATTTTTTTACCAATTTCTTATCTCTTATCACTGATTAGTTCACACTAACATTTTTCAAAACATTATTTTTTTTTAACTTTTTAAACGTAGCTGCTCGTTTGCACGTAAGTCTGAGTAATGGTTGGGCTTTGTCATAATCTTTTATTACTTACCTTGCTTATGTTTCCATCTTTGTAATTTGAAATGATATATTCTATGGATTTCCCTATGGGACCATTTTTATATTGGTTTATTTTTCACTGGTTAATAAACTCCTTCAAAATAATATAATAAAAACATAAATAACATAATAAAAACAAGTCATGATTGATGTTATTGTGAAATTAGGTACTCTAGTCTCCTGTTCTCCTATGGTACGATATTAAAAAGACAGTCAATTCATTCTGCATTATACATACAATATGAACTGTTTATCTCATGAAAAAATATGAACGGTTTATTTCATAAAATATATATAAAAGTTGCATATTTTCTTATTAAAGGATTGCAACTTTAAACAGAGAAATATTTACAATGTGGAGCATTATCGGTCAATCCAACCGACATATTTTTTTGGTTCTTCTATCCATTACACCTCTCTCTTGAAGCCATACGTGCACCTATAGCAGGGAGCTCATAAGCATTCATGCTTGACAAATAAAAAATACACACACTGCAGTTTAATGTTGTTTCAGTGAAATCTTTCTTGTGGTTTTAGAGATGGCATGCTCTACTTTCAACATATTTCTTCTGAATTTGAAAAACATGTCTGTTATCGAAAATATAAAAATGATAGTTCAGGCTTCCTACAGGTTAGCACCAACATTTGTTGGAAAAAATATACTCAGAGGTCATTGTAAGTTTGACTCCACTCCCTGTCACACATACAAGAACAATATATTGTACATTATGATGTTCGTCATTCATAAGGGAAAAATTGAGATGCATAATGAGCCACCATGTAGACTTACAGGATTAAATTGTAAGAGCTTCTCCGCTTGATCTGGAAAAAAGGTTATGAAAAGAAATGCAGCTGCAACAAATGGAAGTGTAGAAAATGCAAGTTAATATTTCTTTAGATCAACGAACTTCACTAGCACTTTTTATAAATGAATTTGAATTTTACAACCATGTGATGAGAAGTGTTTTGAACAAGTCTACTCAATACTTCAAATGTAACTCACGAAGCAACCGAACATAAAATAGTAATTACCATACATAGCTCCATCTTGAACTAATGGAACTTCACAGGCAGGCATCATAAATTTGTATAAATATGGAGCATCTGGCTTCGAAAGCTATTTTACTAGCTACTTAAGTTAACTTTTAAGCGTGAGTTTAGATAAACAATTATGCTCAAAGATTAATATTGTTACAATTATAAAAAGGAGATTCCCTAGGTATATTGGTAGTGAAATGCATAGTTACCAAATTCAGACGAATTGGTAAAAAAAATTCGGAAATTTGGTGATTCGGTCAAATCGGTCGAATTGTTCAAATTCAATTCAGGTGGAGGTCTGAATCCGTCAGGTGCCGTGCCTATAGGTTTACGTGGAGGGTTTGAATGATCTGAGTAGTGTGTTTGAACCCGGCTTGTGTGGAGGGTTTGAATGATCTGAGTAGTGTGTTTGAACCCGATGTACGAAAAATAATAAAGGAAACTACATTTTCTCCCACCATATGTTGGAAATATTAATTACTCGTTGATCCACAGAGCATATCAACCGACTTTGTCAGAGTTTGTAGTAGGTTAGTTTCTGTCAGATAGTATGACAGAATGAAGAGTTCATATATAAAGCAGTGGAATTAAATTTCTGAAGATAAGTTTCTAGGTAGATAGTTATTACAGTGTTTAATGTTTAAGTCGGTAGCTTCTTCACAGAGAAGGAATTTTAAGTCCGTCTATATAAAGAAGAAGAAGATTGAAAATTTATAGACACATATACAAAAAATACATAGAGAGAAGAAGAGAAGTGTGAAGTGTGCGGATAAGAAGAAGGAAAAACTCTATGAAGAGTTCGAAGCTGAAGCTTTTGTGTTTTTGAAAGTGTTGAGAGCCGAAGCTTTGTAAAAGGTGAAACATCCTTGTAAATTTCCAAATTTGTATTTGCCGCAATAGTTTTTTATTATGTCACGAAGAATATATATATAAAATTTAAATCCATAGTTTATGGTTGAATGCAAGTTTTATTTAGCCACAAATTTACTTGAGAGTAAATGTTGTTTACATTTACCGTTTAGTGAAAGACACAAAGAATCCATAAATATTCACCGTGTAAAAGTTAGTTTTTATCCGCAGAGTGCTCGACACAAGTCTTCCTTAATATTTGGTTATATGATATTGTGAGTTTGTCGCAATATAGTTGTGTCACAGTTTATCCCAAGTTACCGTCGGCGAAAATTGTTTTTCATATTATAAGTCTTTAGACTAAGAAATATCTTTTTATAAAGTTCGACTAAAAGTGGTCCGGTCGAAGTGGAAGTTGGTCACAACCAAAAGTGTGTCGCGGTAAAATCCGGTCGAAGTTAAGTACGTGTTTGTCGAGGTAAAAGTGTGTTGAGTGAAAAGGCCATAAAAGTGCCTCAACCAAAAAGTAGAAAGTTGAAACCTTGTGGCAGTAAAAATCAGTCGCAGTAAATCTCGGTCACAGTAAAATCCGGTCGTAGTAAATCTTGTTGTAAGAATTTTGGTCGCAAGTTTTTCGGTTGAAGTAATAGGCGGGGTTTCCCAAGGTAGTGTGTCGCAACTCTAAAAGAAAAAAAAGGAAAAAATCTTACTACGCGGTAACTCAAGTTAGCCGTCGTATCCAAGATATGGTATCAAAGTGAGGTTTAGGAAAGAAACATTGTCTTAAAAGGAAAAAAAGTATTTTTCTAAGGAAAATTAAAATTAAAAATGGTTTCCACTTCTGGTGCACACATGTCAAGTGTACAAACTCCAATTTTCTCGAGAAAGAATTATGAGTATTGGTCTCTAACAATGAAGGATTTGTTCATAGGTCAATATATATGGGAGATAGTTCAAAATGGTTATACAGAGCCAACAGATCAAGCGACATATAATAATCTCACGCAAGCTGAGAAGGATTCCCTGAGGGAGAAGAGGAAGAAAGATGGAAAGGCTCTGTTCTACATACACCAAGCCATGCATGGAAGCATACTCCCAAGAGTTGCAGCAGCAAATGCCGCTAAGTAGGCATGGGACACATTGGAAACGACCTATCAAGGCTTGTACAAGGTAAAGACTTCCAAGTTGCAGATTCTTAGAAGAGATTTTGAATCTCTTTCAATGAAAGACACAGAGTCATTGGACTCACTCTACACTAGAGTTGTTGGTTTGATAAATCAATTGAAATCTCATGGAGAAAACATAGAAGACAAAAGGGTTGTTGAAAAAGTTCTCAGAAGTCTTCCCCCGAAATTTGAATCCTTGGTCGTGACCTTGGAAGAAAACAAAGACATGTCACAAAGTTACCATTGATGAGTTACAAGTCTCACTCATCAATCATGAACATAGAATCAGCAGATCAAACACATCATTAGAAGGTGCATTCGCTGCACATTCATCCATAAGTTGTGGAAGAGGCAGGGGGAGAAACAATTCTAGAGGCACAGGAAGAAACTTTTCTAGACGACACATCAGTAGTCTCGCGAATGTCACTAGTAAATGACAAAATTAGAACCCTAGTCAACCAAGTAGTCACAGGTTTGATAAGTAAAAAATTCAATGTCATTATTGCAAGAAATTTGGTCATTATGCTTATGAAGGGAGGAAGAAGCAGTATGACCAAGGAAGGAAAAGTCAGAACCAGTCGACGAACACCAACACTTCGTCAAGCGCAATGTTAATGGCATGTGCATCACCAATTGAGTGCAATGCTATCCAAGAAAGTCCATGTGATATATGGTATTTAGATTTAGGCTGCAACAATCATATGACTGGTAATTTAAATTTGTCTTCTAGTCTAGATAGATCAACTCAAACTAATGCCACACATGAAAGGAAAGACAAATACAAGAGCTGCATTCAAGGAAAAAAGCAAAGAAGTAGACAAACATTGCAACAAGAAAAAAAAGGGCAATGCTGAAATTCAAGCATTGTTTCAAACATAAGTTCAGGATGAATCCTGGCTGTGGCATTTCAGATTTGGACATCTGAATTTTGGTGGGCTAAAGCTATTGCACACAAAGAATACGGTGAAAGGATTGTCATTAATCGACAAACCAAAGAGAGTTTGTGAAGGCTGCATTTTTGGCAAGCAACATAGAGAGACTTTTCCGGTCGGAAAGTCATACAAAGCACACACACCACTTGAGATTGTGCACTCTGATATTTGTGGCCCAATGCAGACATCATTCATGGGTGGCTGCAATTATTTTCTTACTTTTATTGATGACTACTCAAGAAAAACATGGGTGTATTTTCTAAAACATAAATCTGACGCATTTAGTTGTTTTCTGCAGTTCAAGGCACTCGTTGAGAACCAGAGTGGACACCACATCAAAATATTAAGGACGAACAGAGGCAGTGTATATGTCTCGAATGAATTCTTAAATTTTTGCAAGTCCCATGGCATACAAAAGCAATTCACTTCGCGGTATACACCTCAGTAGAATGATGTCGTAGAAGGAAGAAACTGCCATTATGGAGATGGTGCGCAGCATGATGGCAGCCAAACATTTTCCAAATGAATATTGGGCTGAAGCAGTCACAACTGCTGTATATATTATGAACCGATGTCTGACAAAGAGCGTGAAAAACAAAGTTCCTCAAGAAGCATGGACATGTATGCATCAAAGTGTTTCTCATTTAAAAGTTTTTGGTTGTCGCATATGCTCATGTTCCAAATGAGTTGAGAAAGAAACTAGACAACAAGGGATAAAATGTATTTTTGTTGGCTACTCCGAAGACACAAAAGCATACGAGTTGTATGATCCTGTTGCAAGGAAAGTAATCATCAGTCGCGATACTCAATTTGTCGAGAATGAATCATGGGATGGAACCGTCGAGAAGAATGTCGAGATTGTGTCGACTGTTGAGCATGATGACATGACGGAGTAAGTGGTTGAAACACCACATGCAAGTCAATTGGTTGCAGCACCGTCGACTCCCATGACACCGTGACATGGTTCAACACAAGGAACGTCAACACAAGTCGCAGATCAAGCTACACCAACAAGCACACCAAGAGGACAACATACTTTTCATCAAACAGTTCGTCGAGGTTGATATCGAAAGACCCAGTGAAGACAAGAAGTTTGCGTGAGATATATGAACCTGGTACACCAAATTCATTCTCTCTCTTTGCATTATTTTCTCAAATAGATGATCCTCTAACATTTGGAGAAGTTGTTGAAGATGAAGTATGGGCACAAGCTATGGATGAAGAAATGGAATGCATTGAGAAGAATCAAACATGGGAGCTGGTAGATGTACCAAAAGATAAGGATGCAATCAGCGTCAAATGGATTTTCAAGACCAAGCAAAATGCTGATGGGAATGTGCAAAAGCACAAGGATAGAATGGTCGCAAGAGGGTTCACACAGCAGCCCAACATAGACTTCAATGAAAATTTCGCACCAGTCGCATGCATGGATACAGTCAGAACTGCTCTGGCCATTGCTGCACAAAACAAATGGCATATTTATCAAATGGATGTTAAATCGACATTTTTGAATGGCTATTTAGAGGAGGAAGTATATGTGGAACAACCATAAGGCTATGAAGTTCCAGGACAAGATCACAAAGTGTACAAGCTGGAAAAGACACTATGGTTTGAAGCAAGCTCTAGAGCTTGGTACAGTCACATTGATTCTTACCTCACCCAAAATGGATTTCACAGAAGTGAAAGTGAACCAACGTTGTACACCAAAGTCAATGAGCAAGGTAACATGCTAATTGTCTGCATGCATGTAGATGTTTTAATCTTTACTGATGATTTTGGCATAAAAGAATTTAGAACAATCATGGAAAGTGAATTTGAAATGACTGATTTGTGGCTTATGAAGTTTTTTCTGGGCATTGAAGTCCAATAGTCTGAAAGTGGTATTGTTATATCACAGTCGAAGTATGCAAGTGTAGTTTTAAAAAGATTTAATATGTCTAATGGCAAGACAACCCCAACATCAGTAATAACAGGTATAAAATTGAGCAAGGATGATGATGGATCAACTGTAGATCCAACGTTGTTTAAAAGGCCAGTTGGCAGCCTTATGTACTTAACTGCGACAAGAGCAGACATCATGTATAGAGTAAGTTTGATCTCAAGATTCATGGAGTCACCGAAAGACTCTCATTGGCAAGTAGGTAAAAGAATTATGAGGTATGTAAGTGGCACAAAGGACCTTGGCATAATGTATTCAACCTCAGAAAATTTTAAACTCATTGGATACATTGACAGTGACAATGGAGGCAACATAAATGATAGGGAAAGCACATCTAGGTACACATTTCATTGTGGTACAGGTGTTGTGTCGTGTGCTTCGAAAAAACAACCCATAGTAACTATGTCTTCAGTAGAAGCAAAGTATGTCGTAGCTACAAGTGTCGCATGTCAAGTCGTTTGGATGTGGAGAATTTTAAAATACCCGTCGTAGAACTAGCAAGAACCAACAACCATTTTCTGCGACAATAGTTCAGCCATTGCATTGTCAAAGAGCCTTGTGTTCCACAAGAGAACCAAACACATCGACACAAGGTATCATTTCATAAGAGAATTGGTGAACAACAAATAAATTTGTTTAGAATTTTGCAGGTCTAAATATCAACTTGCAGACATTTTTACAAAGCCACTGGCAAGAGATACATTCCAATATTTGCGAAGTTATTTAGGAATGACAAGTTCTGCTCAGTAAATTCTGTCTTGAACAGAGCACGTTTCAGCTCTGAAACATTTTGTAAAATTTTGTTTTAAGATCCCCATCTGCTCATAATTAAGGGGGAGTGTTGGAAATATTAATTGTTCATTGATCCACATAGCATATCATCTGACTCTATCAAAGTCTGTAGCAGGCCAGTTTCTGTCAGACAGTCTGACAGAATGAAGAGTTCATGTCTCTCATATATAAAGCAGTCGAATAAATTTCTGAAAATAAGTTTCTAGGTAGATATTTATTACAGGCTTCAATGCTAAGTTGGTAGCTTCATAGAGAAGCAATTTTTAGTCTGTCTATATGAAGAAGAAGAAGATTGAAAATCTGTAGACACACATACAGAAAAGACACAGAGAGAAAAAGAGAAGCGTGTAAGTGTGTGAAGAAGAAGAAGGAAGAACTCTGTGAAGAGTTCAAAGCTCAAGCTTTTGTGTTTTTGAAAGTGTTTAGAGCCGAAGCTTTT
>LPNX010269639.1:354641-432428 GCA_001517045.1 Pseudotsuga menziesii | reverse complement strand
TTTGCATGCACAGTTATTTTGCAAAGTTGTAGGAGATTGAGTGTGCGAGTCAGCACTATCATAGAACATTAGAGAATATCAGTATTTGGGATATTACAGCTTTGTAAAAGGTGAAACATCCTAGTAAATTTCCAAGTTTATATTTGCGGCACTAGTTCTTTGTTATGTCGCGAAGGATATATATATAAAAATCCATAGTTTATGGTTGAATGCAGGTTTTATTTAGCCGCAAATTTACTTGAGTAAATGTTGTTTACATTTACCATTTAGTGAAAGACACAAAAAATCCATAAATATTTCATTGTGTTAAAGTTTGAGTTTTTATCCGCAGAGTGCTCAACACAAGTCTTCCTTAATATTTGGTTATATGATATTGTGAGTTTGTTGCAATATAGTTGTGTCGTAGTTTATCCCAAGTTACCGTCGATGAAAAGTGTTTTTCATATTATAAGTCTGTAGAGTCTAGACTAAGAAATATCTTTTTGTTAAGTTCGACTAAAAGTGGTCCAGTCGAAGTGGGAGTTGGTCGCAACCAAAAGTGTGTTGCGGTAAAATCCTGTTGAAGTTAAGTAGGTGTCTGTCGAGGTAAAAGTGTGTCGGGTGAAAAGTCTGTAAAAGTGCCTCGACCAAAAAGTGGAAAGTTGAATCTCTATGGTAGTAAAAATCAGTCACAGTAAAACTCAGTCGCAGTAAATCTCGGTCACAGTAAAATCTGGTTGCAGTAAATCTTGTCGTAAGAATTTTGGTCACAAGTTTTTCGGTCGAAGTAAAAGGTGGGGTTTCCCAAGGTAGTGTGTCACAACCCTAAAAGAGAAAAAATGAAAAGTTCTTACTACACAGTAACTCAAGTTAGCCATTGTATCCAAGACCATAGACCCCAAGTATGAATCGCCAACTTCAAAAGCTTGTTTCTCTCTTAAGTCTGTGATTTAGATTTCAGAGATAAAGCAAGCAAATCAGTAGCTTCAATAACCAACATTCCTATGAGAAACAAGATCACGTTGTGCATTTGTTGGGATAATTTCAAAGTGGTTAAGATACTGCAAGTTAAAAGTAAATAGATGTATTGTATTGTTAAATGTTAGATATATTGTTGAATTTTTTAACGAATTGTTTCCCAAACTGTAAATTGTAGACCCAAATTATTTTTGTATCCTATAGAATTCGAACTCTAACTTGGTAACTATGATGAAATATATGTTACCTTAGTGACAAGCATTTAATGAGATAGGAGATCAAATTTAATATAGAACACCTAAGAAAACTCATTTTCCTATTCTATAAAATTTCAAGAAAATATAATGTTATTGAACACCTTACGGTCTTTATAATCCAAGAATGTTTCATTTTCATATCATAAAAACATTTAAAATGTAAAGACTAAATGCCTAACAAGTTAATAAACAACTTGAAATAATTGAATACTCTTAATCTCTTCTATCAATCATTCACAGAAAATTTTCAACTCATCAATTATTCAACATAATTAAATTACAACAAGAATATGTAATTAAAATTTCAGTGATTTAACAATCTCATGAATAAGCAGGAGGGCATAACTTACACAAAAGAAAACAACATGAAAAAAACCAACAACCTCAGTCAACAACTAGGTCACCAACACAACAACAAAAACCAGCTACAAACTACAACATTGTGTGGGTGGAGTACTCTCCTCCCAACCTAACTCCCCAAGAAACAACTGAGGCCCCCAAGCACCCAATAATTAAGTCTATCCTAGACTGCTTCTTCCTTAAACTCACACAACTCCTCAAGCCTCCATACCACTCTTCTCTCTACACACAATCATACAATCAATACAAACTCTAGTAATAACCCAACCATTCCCAGATAAAAAAACACACAAAAGAAAGGTAGCTCTCGAAGAAAAATCCCCCCCAATGAAACATCCCCTTCCCCATCACAGAAAATAACACTCTTTCAACCAATCCAACCAAAAATAACAACTAGAAACTGCTAGAGCAGCTCCCAAATTCCCCAGACCAGAAGAAGACCCTTTCCTTGGTCCTTCCCCTCTTTTTATAGTTTATTTTCCCAATTTTATCCATTTACTAATTTTGCACGAGTGACACCACTTGTCACCCATGCACCTAATGCCAGTTTATGCTATTTAAACATAATTACCACTTAATCCAAAATTCCTTAATGCAATTTTTCCTATTTATTTATAAAATTTAATAAACCTTTATTAGATTCAAATGGTAATCATATCAATGTTGATGTTATTATCCTACTTAATATTGGAGTGTTACATACTCTCCCCCTTCAAAAAACTTCGTCCCGAAATTATAATGCCCACACAACAAAACAAGACTTTTTTTAATATGAATTTAATATATAACTAGTACTCTTGTGAAGGTGAAGATTGTGTGTGTGGCCATCACACAAATTTTCCATCTGCACTAATACAATCATAACACCCTAATTACGGCATGCTCTTGATTAATTTCCTAGGATCTATATGCAAGCATACATATAATTATGCATCAATCTCATTACACATTCACATACCAATCGAGTAATAAAATACAGTAAAATACAATAAAACACAATAAAACCACAAATAAAATAATGTAAAAGTACACTACTTTACAAGCTCTCTCATTCCTTGCTCTTCCTCTCCTAGAGAATCATACCATGTGAACAACCTCCATAACCCACCATGCCAATACTCCGGATGGTCCTGCTCGTCATGACACTGTTCATGTTAATGTAGCATCAAAGCATATTCTTAAGAAGTCTCGGAGAAAGTGGAAAGCAATGAAGAGAACAACTACCCAATGAAAGGGGTAAATTGACCCTAGAGGACAAAATGACGAGTCGACTTGGAAAATAAATAAAAGATAAAATAAAGAATAAATAAAAGTACAAGCCAACCTAATTGTAGAAACTTTTAGTGAAAAGAAGAATACAAATAAAGTGTGTCCACACTTCATTTTGAACACACACAACACACATCTCTCTGTCAAGTGGTGCACACTTCTCAAGGAGGACAAGTGAAGAGAAAGTGAAGCAAATTTTAGGGTTACCTTATTATCTCTTTCTCTCAGGGTTCTCGTGGAAGAAGAGCACATTGTTGTGTTAAGGCTTAATCTTCATGATTGGTATTGTTCTTGTATTGGATTGATTATTTCTTCTAAGAAAAGTTTGTTGAGTTTTCTCCCGTTTGGGTTTCCCAAGGTAAAATCTTTGTGTCTCTTATGCATGGTTATCTTTCAATGATCCTTGTTTAACTTCCATTGAAAATTAAATAATGCTATGCCATTGCGGGATGAAGTGAATAATGAAAGAAATGTAATTATACTGCTGAAGTTATGAAAATCTAACATGGTATCACAGTAGTTCTGAATAGATTCCATTGCCAGAGACTACTGTTGCCTTAATATGGAAACTACGACTTCCAAGTTTGGAGACTTCTCTCCATAGATTGGGCTTGAAAATAGTATTTTGGAAATCCTCTTAGTAGGGTGCACTTATCTGTGGAAGCAAAACTTGGTTCTGTGAAGTTTCAATTTTTGACCTAATTTTGGCTGGAATCAAGGAACTAGGGTTTTAAGTTTTGGACCCTTTTGGCCACACGTTGGATTCAAATTTAGCACATTGGAACTTTACCTACGAGGGCACACCTATCGAAGGAATCAGATTTTAGTTTGGAGAATTTTCAGTTTTTGACCCAACTCTATCGAGGGTCAAGAACTAAGGCTTCCAATGTTGAGCACTTTTGTTCACAGATTGGGTTCAACCTTAGCATTCTTGAACTCGCCCTAAGAGGGAGCATCTATCTATGAAGTTCATTTTTAGTTTTTCCAGACTTCAATTTTGGCCTAGCTCCTTCTAGGGTTTCTAGGTCAGATTTTCAGATTTTGTCAAACAATGTCCGGAATGAAAGTTAGGTTAGATGATGTTTAAATTGCAAATGAACTCCAGTATTCTCTTGTCTATACTCTTAATGCTACTATTTCAGTAGACAATGGTGCTTCTAACGATATGATGACACAAGATTAAAAGAAAGGAAAAGAAGAGAGATTCAAGAGAAAAATCAACCTCAGTTCAAGATCAAAAGGATCTTTCAAAAGTAAGATGTTACAAGTATCATTATCTTAGTCATTATGCTCAGAAGAAAATAAGATAGATGTGATGCAGATTGCAAAGAGTACTTCTAAGCATTCCAAAATATTCAAGTAGAACATGAAGGTATCAACAAGGGTTATGTACTTAACAAGAATGCCAAGGAATCTTTCTTAGCAATGATAGTAGATCCCCTTGGATTTAACACATTTAGAGACACGAAGACATAAGTTAAAGACTTCAACAAATTCCACATGTTTAGAACTTGATGAAGAAGAAGATTAAGGTCTTCAGATTAGACAATGAAGCAAACGCCACTTCCAAAAACTCCAATGATTTCTATAATGAGGCAAAAATCAAGAGGGAGCCAACAAAACAAACAAAGATAAGTATTTGAAACCTTGTGTAACAAATTTTTATTTGCATTGTTTTGATTTGTTATTTTATTGATGGATAGCATAAATGTTATAATTAGTACTGGTCAACACTTGTGAACATTTGTTTCGTGTGTTATAGAATAAGTCCATTGTGAATGGAGATGATGATTCGTGATCAATACCTTCCCATGTTCTTATGGGAAGATGCATCCAGTACAATAGCTTATGCTAGAGAGAGAATGCTTGGTTGATCAGCATACACTCATGTAGAAGAACAATACAAAGATTCCTGATTGAGTAGACATTCATCCTCGGAGCCTCAAGTCACATGGCTACAAGGTGAAAGGTCCAACAAAGGGCAATCAATCTCACATTATCCCGAGTATATAGTGTGGGGAGATTGACCGAAGCAGGAATTTTCGAAGGATGAGTATCCTTCTAGTATAGTGATCATCCTTCTGACTATCAAGACGAGATAGTTGAATCAACAAAACAAGTGGACCCATCGAAAGATGATACATGATCAGGAAGAGGCCAACATAGCTTCGGGATACCTTGCGAGGTGCAAGAAGGCATGCGAATCCCAGTGATACTTTTAGGGAGATGGGAATTCAATGATAACTTCCATATGCATCTACAAGTTCAACCATGTAGTTTTGATTAGCATTAGAGATGACTCATGAAGGACAACCAATCTACAGACTTAGAGGAAGTTATGGTTAGTATTCAATGTTCTTGAAAGAGCAGGAGGCTTATCTCAGCAAACCCACTCAATAGAGATGATAAATATGAATACACAAGATCAACAAGTGTAGAAGGAAGCAAGTTGCTTTAGTATAGGATACTCAGATGTAGAGAGTGCAGAGTGTCCAGATGCAGAGGGAGCAAAATACTCAGGTACAAAAGGAGTAGTATG
The DNA here is from genome assembly GCA_001517045.1 of Pseudotsuga menziesii. Lineage (NCBI taxonomy): Eukaryota > Viridiplantae > Streptophyta > Pinopsida > Pinales > Pinaceae > Pseudotsuga > Pseudotsuga menziesii. Next base: position 427,046 of record LPNX010269639.1, on the reverse strand, counting down.
CTCCAACATAGTTTGTGTAGCTTGTTGATGATGAAGAAGACTTCATACGGACTTAAGCAAGCACCCCGAGCTTGGTTCTCCAGAATTGACAGATACTTGACAGAGTTGGGATTCACCAAAAGTGAAGCAGATCGGAACCTTTATTACAAGGTTGTTGATAATCGTCCCTTGATTCTAGTACTTTATGTTGATGATCTCTTTCTCACAGGGGACGAGATACTAATTGTCAAGTGCAAGAGGGAGTTGACTCATGAATTTGAGATGAAGGACCTAGGGTTGATGCATTATTGCTTGGGTTTTAGAGGTGTGGCAAAGACTTGATGAGATCTTCCTTGGACAAGGGAAGTATACCAATGAGATCTTGCATAGATCTGGCATGATGTACTGTAATTCCATGGCTACACCTATGGAGGCAAATCTGAAGAAGTTACATGATTCTGTCATATCTTCATATTTAGTGGATTCGACCATGTACTGCTAGTTGATTGGCGCCTTGTTGTACTTGTACCTAGTTAATACTAGACCAGATATCTGTTATGCAGTGAACATGTTGAGTCAGCATATGGTCAAGCCGAGACAAGTGCATTGGGTAGCATCTAAGCATGTGCTAAGATATGTTCACGGAACAGTTGGCTATGGATTGATATATACCTCAGGTAATGGAGTGAAGTTGGTGGGATTCACAAATTTAGATTGGCTAGGAGTGAAGTTGACAGAAAGAGCACCTCTAGGTGTTGTTTTAGCTTGAAATCAACTATGGTTTCTTGGTTCAACAAGAAATAGTCTTCTGTGGCACTTAGAACAGCTGAGGAAGAGTACATCATAGCCGGTGCAGCTAGTAAGGAAGCAATATGGCTTCAAAAACTACTTGCAAATTTGTATGGTCATGAGCTCGATGTGACAGTGATATTCTGTGATAACCATAACTCTGTAAAGCCCTCAGAGAACGCTATGTTTCATGACAGGTCCAAACATATTGAGATCAAATATCACTACATCAGACACACAGTTCAAAACGGAGCAGTGAAGCTCCAGTATATCTCCACAGATGAGTAGATTGAAGATATCCTTACCAAGCCATTGTCTATAGTGAAGTTTGCATACTTCCGTGAAAGGCTTGGGGTGATGGAGATCCCCTTTCTCAAGAAGGGAGATTGATGACTAGTATGGTTGTTGATGAGGCACAAGCCGAGACTTGTTCCTGACTCCTTTAAGGAGTGTATCCCTGTGAGGGATGGCTCTTGTGAGGAACGTTCTCTAGTGTGGAGAGGACTCCTTTGAGGAGTGTATCCCTGTGAGGAACGTTCTCCAGTGTGGAGAGGACTCTTGGAGTGTATCCCTATGAGGAATGGTTCCGGTGAGGAACGTTCTCCAATGTGGAGAGTGCTCCTTTGTGGAGTGCGTGGGTCCAGAGGGGTGGACTAGTTGTAGTCATCACCGCCTTCTAGTTGTAATGACTAGTAAATTGGAAGAAGTGTCTTCCTGGGGAGTATAGCTTCCTTTTGATGAAGTGCTTGTAAGAGGTGTCTTCCTGGAGAGTGTAGCCTCCTTTCGATTTGAGATTGATAAAGTGCTTGGAAGAGGTGTCTTCCTAGGGAGTGTACCTCCCTTTGATTTGAGATCGATAAAGTGCTTGGAATAAGTGTCTTCCTAGGGAGTATAGCCTCCTTTTCGATAAAATGCTTGGAAGAGGTGTCTTCCTGAGGAGTGTAGCCTCCTTTCAATTTGAGATCAATAAAGTGCTTAGAAGAGGTGTCTTCCCGAGGAGTGTATCCTCCTTTCGATTTGAGATCGAGAAAGTGCTTGGAAAAGGTGTCGTCCTGGGGAGTGTAGCCTCCCTTCAATTTGAGATCGATAAAGTGCTTGGAAAAAGTTTCTTCCTGGGGAGTGTGGCCTCCCTTCAGTTTTAGAGTGATAAAGTGCATGAGGATGTAATACTCTTTGGTCTAGGATGATCAAGCTAATTAGATAGATCAAATATTACCATTGGAAAGATGATGTGGTTCCAGTGGGGAACAAGGTTCCAGTTGTTGAAAAAGTACCAAGGAAATGTTGTTCACCTTGAGAGGCCTTGGGGTGGACAAGGACATTAAAAACAAATGGTCCCTAGTACTTTATAAGTGTGATGTACTTTATTTTTTAATAAAGTCACTTTATAAAGGAGGGTTGTGGTTATAACATTTAATTGACTTTATGAGAATTAATAAGGTGTGTGAAATATTTAAATGATGAGTTTCTGAATTTATTTAATGTGAAAAGTGAGCAATTAAATAAAATCCCTAGACCTCATAAAGCAAAATTGAAATCTTAGCCATTGATTTGAAAGGAGTTAGTTACCATAATAAAACTAGGGAAAAGACATTGTTGGATTCTCATTATTACCCAAGAGAATTGGAGAAGCGAGAGAGGACAAGAGAAGTTGAACCCTTGAGAAGAAGAGGTCGAGTTTGGAGAAAGAAGAATCCTGAGAGGCATGATTCCCAATGCAAGCTACAACACATTAAATGCAGGCTGCACAATACTCAAAAAAAGGGTACATAGTTCAAGGTCAGATTGGGCATAGTTTTCTGTGGGGTTGGCTCAAAAATCGAGGTGTAGTACAACACTAATAAATGCTGAAGCCGTACTGCTGAATGCACACATTTTTCAGTCTGAATTTGGCATGCATTTCGAGGTTTACAACAGAGATTTCAAGGCTGGAATGGCACAGGAATCGAGGCAGTAATCTTCTTGTTTCTGTGGGCACACTTACCAAAGCAAAGGATTGTGATTGGTGCGAAATTTTAGGAGAAAGTTCAGTCTATTTATCAGTCCGTACAGTGCTGAGAAGGCACAAATTTCAATGCTGGTTGGGCACTAAAAACGAGGCTGCTATAACCTAAGTTACCAAGATACGGATCCGGATCCGTATCCGGATCCAGATACAGATTCACTAGATTTTTGAAAAGCTAGGATCCGGATACGACCAAGATACATCAAGTACAAAAAATATAATAATATTTTAAAAATTAAAAAAACACATTCAAAGATTATTTTTAAAACCACATGAATCACACCACTAGAACTAAAATCATTTATAAATTTGAACACTAAAACAATGAAAACTGAAAATACATCTTGTGTCATAGAAAATTGAAAAGGATAATTCATAATAGTTACAAAAATGAGTGATCAATGATAACTCTAATAATATGATAATGTAAGGTATATGATATCTAGCTACATATCATGAAATGGATCTATATCCTCATCTGCATATTGGATCTCTACATCATGAATAGACGGTGGGGGGTTGGAAATGTTGTAAACTGTAGAAGAAGGCTGAACTGGTGGTGTAATCTCCTCAAGTATGTTGAGGTGAGTCATGGCATTCAATGTCATGTTTAAATCAGAAATCTCGGCCTCCACATCCCACATCTTGCTCGGACCTTTCTTATACTATAGATAAGCATGTGATAGAAGGCAAAGGTTGGAATGAACATACACAAGATCCTCGGCCTTTGTTGCACCCAATCTATTTTGCTTCACTGAATGAATGAAGCCGTATGTACTCCAATTCCTCTCAGCCAATGAGGAACTGGAAACCTGCGATAACAACCTAGAGGCCAAGTTCGAGAGATGAATTCTATCCCCACCATGGAACCCCAACAAGTAATAGGATCAAGATGCCCTCGATCATTCATGGCTACTGGATCTGAAAAAGTTATCAGTGGATTGTACAAATCCTCCAAACTCCTCACGTACTTCCATTGCAATCCCACATCCCTGTATATCTTCCTCAAAGTTGTCTTATATCGTTGTACCACTTCAGAATCCTTGTTTGGGGATGTCCTACCAGGTAAAGACAAAATTTTGCAATGATAATATTTGGGGTGAAGTGCGTAGGCCAAAAGGTGTAGTGGTGTGGTCATTTTGTTCCACCTTTTGGTAACTATGTCCTTTATTTCATTGTAAAATACTTCAAAAGGGTCACTTTCACTTGCCTTGATGATTTCCTGTATTCTCTCTAGCATACTATCTATGTTTTCATAGACTCCCCCCAAACAAGGCATATCTATGTCAAATGTCCTGATCATGGTCAAGATTGGTTCTATAAACTACAAAAGGTAATGGGCCTTGTCCCACAATGCATCATCAAGAATGATAGACTTGATTTTTTGCCCCCTATCAAAAGTGGAAGTCCTCCACGATTCCCAAAGAGGGTCGATGACCATTGCTTGTAATGCTTGTCTGACTTTCACAAGCCTCTTTATGACTAGAGTGTGGAAGCCAAAATGAGTTTCAACAGCCTACATAAGTTTTGAAAAGTCAATTATCAAATTAGAAATGATAAATCATATATGATTAAAATTCATAATTCATAATACAAAGTGTCAAATACCCTAATTAAAAATGGAGTAACTTCAATAGCTCCAACTTTGCAAAACCCCTATATATGGCTTGGGACATTGAATGATTGGTTATGAACGTTTGGATCTCCTTCGACACAACATATATTTTGTTGATCCACTCAATCTCGCCAATCTTGGCAAGCATAAGGTTCAACAAATGCACTGTGTTGCCGCCTAATTCGCACCTTGGGTCATGTGGCAGAAATCTTCAAGCCATTGGGTGCGGCCTTGGGGGCAAGCAAGATTCAAGTGCTGTCACTTGATCTTGACTCCTCCGTCTAGGCTCTCTCCTAGCGAAGCCAAGGGGGGTGGTCCCTAGTAAAATAAACTATGGTGTTTAATCTATAAAATAAAACAATAAGTCTAGGAGATGATAACAATAAATACCGAAACTGAGATGATCTGCAAATAGTTTAAATAACTAGCATTTAAAATATCATTCCATATAACACATTTGATTAACTTAAACATCAAACATAAAATAAAATGCCAAATAGACCAGTGCTAATGGAATGCTTGTAATGGGGTTGCTAGTGAAGTCTCGAGAAGTATTGCAGCTGTCTCGGTTGGTCAGTTTTAAAATTATTAAATGAGTAGTTAGGGAGTGGTTAAATTCTTGGTAAATTTTATTATGAATGTGGTAATGATCTTATTATTATGAGTGAAATGGTATTCTAGATATACCCAGGGGGTACGAGGAATATGTCCAAATTTACCAAGGAGTGGCCCTCACAGTGACGTGTGGTATAGATGGAGTCATGGGGTTGTGTTCAACACTACACCAAACGAGGGTGTAGCCTAATAGTGCCCCATGGTCACTTTCTAGTGGTTCTCGCTTCACTTGCAGAATTTCCCCACTACCTGATAAAATCGAATGAAGTACCGTATTTTCACTTGTAGGGATTAATTGAACTGTTCCACTAACTACTAGTCACTTCAATCCCTTTCTGATTGTCCCACCGATCCAGCCAAAGGCCTGCAGTGGTCACAAGAGCATACAGGGAATGAAGCCTTGTAAATTTTAAGTTTTTTAAGAACTAAATGTGATTTTTTAAATCACAGTGCTGATACTCTCATTACTAAGAACACAACCGGATTGGTTAATTTTACTTTAGAACTTTAAAAAAATTGAAAAACTTGAAAAAACTGAAGAAAAAAAAAGCGTGAATCCCCGCTGGGGGGATGGGGCGTGGGCACTTGGCTGCCCACTTGCTTCTCTTTTTTACAATGATTTAGAAATAGAAATTACTTGTGCTCCTTTGTAGAATATGAAACACAAGTTTTACAATATAGGGCCTTAGAAAAATGGCCAAAGGGAGAATTATGAAAAGAGGGGTCTCCGGATGGCTTGTTTCTTCGAAATTTGGCCAAAGTGCCTCTCTTTTTTTTTGTCTTCTGCTGAAAAACAACAAGTAATGTTATGCTAAAAAATAGTGAATCAATCAAATAAAGGTATAAAATTTTAGCATAAAAAATTAGTACTTTGAAAAGATAAATTTTGCAATTTTTTAACAAGTACTTGAACAAGTCTAGATCTATGAAATATTACTTTTAAAAATCAGATTTGAACTTTCAATGTGCATATATAAATTAGATTGATAAGTTATTCTCCAATATATTAATGAGATTTAAATATGCAATAAGAACTAGTAACTGAAAATTTAAAATTCTAATGCGACGGAAAGAAGAGAGAAAGAGTGCCCCCAAAGCTTGGAAGCTTGGGCAAAGGAGTTTTCCAATGGAAGGAAGAGGGATATAAATCTTCCAATGATAACACAAAGAGGTGGGAGAGTCAAACAAGATCCACCACCTCTTTGAAAGCGCTACCTGCAGAACTTGAACTAAACCTTGAAAGATTTGTTAAAAACTTGTATCGCTTGCACAAAATATTAGAAAAATATGCATACAAACAAGTAAAACATATAATTTCTTGATATTTGCATATAAGAAGACAAAGAACTAAGCAAGTAAACAAACTTTGATTAGTTCTTTAACATACATCATACCAAGCACAGTTATAACCATATACGGACAAAGCATGAAATTGATACAAGTATACCTCACATAAGAGAATAGATCATCCACACATTGATACCCTACACAGGTATGCCTCCAAAGCCTTCACTTTATTCCACAATGATCACAAATTACAAAATACAGGAGCAGAGGTTCAATGCCCAAATCATTCGTCCGTAATGAAGAGAGAAAGATTGTTTAAATAGAAAATCTGGCAAGCTAGAGGGGGCGCATTTCCTCAAGGAGGTGTTAGCTTTGAATGAGTTGGAAGCAAGGTGGATAGGGGTTGGATCAATGAGTTTAGGATGGTAACATCACTTGCCTGAGGTAGCACTTGCCCAAACCTCAAGTTTTTTCCAAAGCATGAAATCTTTTCTATCTAGCTTGTGCCCCCACTTGGAGAGTTGCGCCCCTCTTTGAAGAGGAAAGTTCCAAACTCTCAAAACTCTCTGAAATGGCAACATTTGCCTTGTCCCCCTTGCCCGGGTACTTGCCAAATTAATTTTCCAAGTCATAAAATTCACTTTTGGCAATTATCTTTTATTTTTTTAATTGCCGAATTTTTTAAATAATTACTCGAAAACTTAGGAAAGTGGGTCAAGGGGTTAAGTGGGTGCTCTGAGTTAGAAAATGAGCACCCCCATGGAAAGACAACCTCCTAGCCACACTTTTATGACCTTTTACAATTTTACAATTAACTTATTAAAAATAAGCTTGTAAAAACTGGAAAAATAATTTTTTTTGGAAATTAAAAAAAAAACTATGGGGGACTTAGGACATGTTCATAATGAGTCACAATAATGATTATCCTGGTAATATACATCGACACATAGGTTTCAATAAAGTCCTAAGGCTTAATTAATAAGGTAATTATTCCAGCTTTGGAGGTTTCGCTGAAAAACTCGAAAATTATTTATCGCTTAAAAACAATAAATAATTAACAAGGAAAAAAACCTTGGAATAATGCATTAATAAATAAATCCTAGGAAACCAAACCTTTTACATAAATTCATCACGCTAACTCATTTTATTACAATTTCCCATGGGGTATGAACATGTTAAAAAATAAAAAAAAACGGGCCTAGGAAGTCCTGCAAGGACTTCTAAACTTGAAAATTGAACAAGTGATTGTTCATCTTTGGCGGCTCGTTTAGAAATCCAACTTAGTGCAACTTAGTTGGTAACACATTATACATGGAGTCCAAAAAATGTGATCATATCGACCCTCCACGATCAACCCTGCAACTCTACATACTTGTGCATTGTCTATGATGAATTAGACAACATTCTGTGACCCCACACTTTCTATTGCATCAATAAGAATATTGGAGATGAATGTTGCATCATTCTCCACTCCACTGCAATCAATAGCCTTCAAAAACATTGCCCCTTGGGGGCATATTGAAATAACATTGATTCTAGGGCAGTTTCTTTGATCTCTCCATCCATCAAAAACTATTGGCACACCTGTTTCTGCCCATGTATCTTGGATTGACTGCAATTGTCTATCCACAGATTGTCTTTCTGATGTAAGCAATGTGGTGCAAACCTTTTCATACCCAGGGCTCTTGTACACTTTCAGTGCTTCATTGACCGCTTTAATCGTTTGTTGCCAATATGGGGAGCGCACCAAATTGAATGCTATCCCATTTGCATAGATGCAACAAGCTGCATACTCATCAGTTACTTCTTTGCCTTGGTTATTGAATGTCATTTCAATAGATCCCAAAGTAGGCCTTTTATTACTTGTGGCAACAAATCTAGATGGCAATGAGGGCCTAGTTACAGTATTTTGCATAGGGAGTTTTCATTTATTAGCATGTCTTCTATCAACAACATCTTGCAAAGATGCATAGAATGCAAGTTTTGCGGGACTCAAACATGGACTAGGTTGGTCGTTTGGACCATTTGGACCAGTGCATATCAACACCCCTGCGTTAGTTTTCCCAGTGAGATGGGCCTTCACCCTAGTGTATGAGCCATTTCGGATGTCATTGCATTCACTGCATTTCCATTTATATGAACCGCCCCCAAGATTTTTGCCAATAATTTCTACATACTACCATAATACATAGTCATAAAACTTAAAAGTTAAAACTTAAAAAAAGTGGACTGTGTAAGAATACACAGTCATATTTAATTTAATACATCTAAAACTCTGTAAGAATACACATTCATTAGAATACATCTAATTCTTTTATTTATGACCTGCCAAATTAAATTATTAATGTAGTATTTACATAAATAAAGATATTCATATAACTATTAAAACTTTAAAATGGACTGTGTTTTCTAATTTATTTGTTTACTATCTATCAAATTAAATTATTAATATTTAATTATTGGGCTGTGATAGAAAAACTAACTCAAACAACAATATTTATAAATTTATTAATTAGTAGCATTTTTAATTTTAATAACAATATTTGTTAATTTATTAATTATTAGTTATTTAAAACTTTAATATTGATATATAGAGTCACTTGTCCAATATTAAATTACTGTCTAAATTATAGTCCACTTTTGAAGTAAAATTAAATTTCTAATAATCAATATTGTTGGAGTTTAAAATACTGTGTATACAAATATGTTTTTATATTTACACAGTAATTTAAACTACATTAAACTACAAAATTTAAACTACCAGTAATTTAAATATAAATATTAAATTGATGATGATGATGATGATGGTTAACATTCCCTGAGACCAAACTTTGGTCTATCGGACCTAAAGAAACAAATTATTTAGTTTGTTTTAAAATTGTATTCCTATGCCCAAAGAGCTTGGAGAGAAGCGTCGCAAGCTCACTATAATTTTGACATGTTAAAAGGCTAGGAAGGTTGGTATTGCAACAAAGATTATGAAATTGAGATCTAATGTAGGTGTACGCAGGGCACTCAAAGAGGAAGTGTTTTTCATCCTCAATGTTCATATTCTCACAGAGATGGTAGATCCTTTCCACCCATGGTGTTTTAGGAACTGTCCAACGGCCTGTTTCACTATGGAGCTCATGAGAGTTCGTTCTTATATTGGATATATTAATTTTTTTCTTTGAACTAGTTAAAACAGAGAGATACTTTTGATCTTCTAGTGTGGGGTTGATGACCACTTTATAGTATCTTAATTTTCTTTTAGCCTCTAAATCTTTCTCGTGTCTTTCTCACACCACATTTTCTCTTTAAACTTAGAAGTAACAATATTTTTTATGTTATTAATATTTTGCAATGCAACATTTTCGTTGATCTCCCAATGGTCTAACCAGGCCTTGGTATCTTTATACCAACCTTGCTTGAGCCTTAGGTGGTTTTGACTAGAATTTAAAGCTAGCTTAGGAAGTCTATGGTCTCCCATGTTATTGATTTTGTGCTTGTACAACAGGAGCCTAGTCATAGCTAGGCTCTCGATAGGGGAAAGACCCACTTCTATAAGGAGAATTGGGTAGGGTGTATTGCTTTTGATTTTGAGGTTATACGTAATAAAACGCTTTTGGATTTGCTCAATCTTTCTCTAGGATTCTCTAGAGATGCTGCAACCCCAAACCTCACAGCCATACAAGATAACAAGATTGACTAAAGTTTCAAAGAGGAGCTTCTTTTTATCCCACATCACAAGGTTTGCTGCTTTACAATTATTTTCAAGACCAAAATAAGCTTTTCACCCTCCATTAATCATTTTCTTAATGCTATAGTTCCAGTTGAGCTTGTGTTGAATATCAATTCCTAGGTATTTGTAAGAAGACACTTCCTCCAAGTTGCTATTGTCATACACAAAGTTAGCGTAAGTGTCCTTCTTGGATTTGATAATCATAACTTTTGTTTTGTCAGTGTTAATAGTCATACCCATGGTAGAGCAAAAATCCTTGAGAAGTCTTAGTTGCTTGTCAAGATTAGATGGACACCTTGCCAGAAGAACAATATCGTCAGCATAGAGAAGAAGGATGATGACTATTCCAGCTAAGATCGTGCCAGCACAACCTGCTTCCTCTAAACAACCTTCTAGCTTATCGATGTAAATGCCAAATAGGGTAGGGGAGAGGGGGAAACCTTGTTTAACTTCGATATTACACTTAAACTTGGCAATGACATTCTCATATAACCTTATTGTGACATCTCTCAATGTGAAAGGAACCTCTAGCTCTTCTAATCTATCCCAGAGGTTATTTCTAGGTACCGTATCGAAAGCCTTTCTAAAGTCCACAAAGCAACATAAGAGATTGGATTTATCATTACGACATTCCTCCACAATAATCCTAAGAGTAACGAGGTGGTCCGTTCTTGAGTGTTGTCTTCTAAAACCCGCTTGTCCTTTAGCCCGCTTACCTTCACTTTCAATCCATAAGCTGATCTTCTTTTCCAATATAATACCATATAACTTGGCTAAGAGAGGGATAGTCATAATTGTCCGATAATTAGAGGGGTTATTTGTATCCCCACTTTTAAAAATAGGGATAATGAGACTCTCCGTCTAAGGTTTAGGGAACCCTTGCTTGACCGCTTGATTAAATAGCTTGTGGATGTGAGGGATGAGGACAGGTCCTCCAATTTTTAAGATTCAATGTCCTTAGCTTTTCCATTCGCCTGACGCTTAACCCCAAAATCTATGTATTCTAAACAGAAAACTTCTTTCGTTGTGAGCGGGGTTTCAAAGTTATTTATGACATTTGGGGATTCCTAAAGCTTTTTAAAATAGGAATTCCAGTCGTGTAAGGCAATTCTATTATTATCTTTAGTTTTTTTAGTTAGAATCTGCCTCCAGAATTTCTTAGGAGCCACCATAGAGAGGTGTAAGAGATTTTCCTATCTTTTATGAATATATTGCATTTTTTCCTTTTAGTTAGGGCTTTGTATATTTTTATCTTGTCAATTTTAAGAGACTCATCAAGAGATTCTTTAATTTCTCTCCTCGCACTTTTACAGTCTTTATCATACCAAGGGTTGGTTTTGCTATTTCCTTTATTACTTGAAACTTCAATTGAGAACTTGTTAATAGAATATGAGAGGGTTGTAGTAAAATTATGATAGAGGTCTTCTATGTTGTCTATACTTGATAAAGGAAGAAAATGAATTTTTAATTCATTTAGAAAAAGATCATTTTTATTTCTATCAAAGATCAAGTTTTTTTGGCTATGAGGATTATCTTCTATGGTATCTCTATGCATGACAAAATTGAGTTACAATTAAAGGTCTATGATCTGAGTCAGGCTCGTGGTCGTTTAAGATGTCAAAATTTATTGTTTCATTGTATAAAGGGATATCGTAAATAACATAGTCTACCACGCTGCTACCAAGCCTATGAATACAGGTCATCTGGCTAGAATTGGGCCACTTCTTTAGACCGTTGCAAATTATGAGATTTTGAGCGCTACAGAGCTTGACTAGCTCAAACCCAAACAAATTTTCCCCTAGATCTTCAAAGCTTCTTTTGTACCTGCCACCTAGAGTAAGGTCTTCGTCTAACCAAAGAGGATTAGGGTTGGAATGATTGCTTAGAAGAATAGCTTGGTTGCTTGAAGTTTGAGCATCAAAGTCGCCCATCAAGAGTATATTACCTTCATTCCTTAGGCTAGAAATATCATTCTCTAAACCATTGTAAGGACAGCTTTTATCTAAATTGTTTTTCTTATAGAAGGTAGAATTAATAGGGGAAAAATAACATGTTGCTATGTAGGTTTTTTTATCATTAATGTCGGTAATCTCTATCCAAATATATTGGTTGGAGGGGTCCTTTTTATAAATCCTGGCATGGGGGGATTTGTTATTCCTAATGTAACAAGCTATACCCCCAATGCCTCTACGATAGGATCGCTTGTTCTATATTGACCATAGTACAAAGCCATCTATGTTAGGGACCTTAGATTCTTCGTGCTCCCAAGTTTCAACTAACAAAATAATATCAACTTCATTCGAGATCCAACTTAGTTTGGGGCCTTTGTTCCATGGAAAGCCCCGACAGTTCCAAGAAAGAATCTGAAGCATGTTGAGTTGCTATTTATTACTATCTTTTTGGTTTCTATCTCGAAAAAGGGATTTTCTATTTCTGATTATTGTGCATTTTCCGTCCTTCCTAGCTTCTTTTACCTTTTGAACCTCCTTTCTTAATTCTGCTTGATCTTCTGGAATGAGATCTTTGTTTATAAATAGTCCCGTTCCTTTTAGACTTGAGGTTTTACTAAGTATGTCATACTTATGGTCAGTAGAGCTCACCTTTATCCAGATCAACCTTTCCTTATTCTCAGTTAATTTCCCCAACCTTGTTGCTTCTGTGAGACATGTTGTTTCAATTTGTAATATATTATGTAATTCTGTCTGGGCTATGGCTAATGTATCCTCGTCTACCTCCTCTTTCAAACCGAAGATTATAAGGTTCAATGCCCTTTTGTTACACTCATGGTCTAATTCTATCAATTTTTTCATTTCCTCTTTAATGGGTTTGGTATCTAATTTACCTGCCACACTATTTAGGGTGAGATCGTTATTAACTTTTTCTTCTATTTTTGTAATCATGTCCTTCATTTTAAGACTTTCTAAAGTATCAGCATCTCCTTGTTGGGGTGTTTGGTTCATATCTTAGCTTTGTTTTTCTATTACCTGTAATCTAATCTCCATTGTCTCCATTTTATTCTCCAATAGTTTTATTTTATTTTCTATTTGTTTTTGGATCTTGTCTTCAAGAGATGTAAATTTATTTTCCAGCATGGCTTCTAACTCTGTTTGTAGCTTAAGTTCTCTTTCTTCTCTACATTTCTCTAATGACTCTATATACTCATAAAGGCTTTGTAGAGTAACTGTGCTAGGTCTACCTTTGACAATCTTTGGTAGATGTGGTGAATTATTCATACTTGTAAACAAAAAGAAATATATGAGCGTAGATATGTATTAGAAAAAAGATAAGGTATGTATTATTAATTCAACATCATTTAAATAGTAATTTAACTTTAAAGTCTTGGCTATGTATTCTAATTTATAATTTATAAATTATGACTCTAAGTAATTACTAATTTAAATTTTAATATTAAATCAAATTTCAAAATAAAACTACTTATTATAATTTATATGTTTAAGACTTTAAGTTACTAGTTAAATAGTAAATACATTAAAAAATGGAAAAACATTAGCTAACCTTGTGAGTCATAACTGTAGCTAGCCATGATATCCTACCGACATATAGTGGTAGCCCAAGTTGTGTTGTCGACGGTCGTATTGTGGCTGGCCATGATCCTGCTTTAAACTTCGGTTGGTCCAAGGTTGTTTTCTGGTAGGTCGTGATGTGGTGGTGGACCAAAGTGTCCGCAGAGGCCCGATATCTTGATGTTTTAATTGCGGCTTAGTTCCCCAATGCTCTGGCAGTTCTATTCTGGGGTTTAGTACTCAGTGCTCACTACCAGTGCTGCCGTTTTCTCTTCTCTTGCTCGTTGGAAGTCGGGTAGGGCGATAATGAGGTGGACAATACCTTTTAAACAATGCGTAAACGCTAAACTAAGCTCGGTGGGGCCTTCTAGGTGGCGGATCTGGCTAGTAAGTCATTTTTCAGTGTTTCTTTTCCACGGAAACCGTTTCCAGAAAGGTGAATACACCAATGTTACAAATATCGTGTCAACGAATATATCGTCGAGGGTCCAAAAAGAAATTATTGGATTAATCGACGAAACTGTCGACAAACATCGACAATATATCGAAAAAATAAAAAATAAAAAATATTAAAAAATACAAAAATGCAAAAAATCACAACATATTTGAAAAAATCGCCAAATATTGCCATAAAATCGGCAAATATCATGATTAAATTGACAAATATCACGATATATTCGAAAAAATTGGCAAATATCGCGATAAAATCGAGAAAGATCGCCAAAAAGTCGAGGAAAATATCGGGGCGATATATTGTTGATATATCACGATGTTGTCGATATATCGACGATGCTTGTGACACTGGAATACGCATCTGGTTTTTGGGACTCTACCAACACGTGTTTCCACTGCAGATCTTTGCGAATACGGATTGGAACCTCGGATCTGTGAATCCTGTGTTCACCCCCGACGAATTCGGTAACCCAGGCTATAACACGTTTTCCAAGGCTAATATTTTGTCTTCATTGGATGAGATAATTTTGTGTGTTTGATACTGAAGTATATTGATGTAGGAAACTTTTATCTAAAGAAAGAAAATAAAAATCTCTCTCTGAACAAGTTTTTCCTTCAGGGTTTTATCTTGGAACAATTTGGTAAAAAATCACTAAATAAATTTTGTGTGTGTGGCTGTCATAAAATTTCTGAGTTGTTAAAATTGAATATTTTCCATGTGTTTCAAGAAAAGTCATTTTTCATATTCGTAATGTGATTTTACATGTATGGGGTTTGGGCATTAAACTTCACATGGAAATCTAAACTCGAAACTGGGTCGAAACTGGGTTGGGAATGTAAAAATTTTCATGGTATCAGAGCTGAAGTAAAGGGATGAAACAAAACTCAGAGTGAAATTTCAGACTTGATGAAGAAGGGAGAACATGTATTTTTGTGAAGAAAACAGGTTCTTGGACTGATTGGGGTTATGGCTATTGGACTTAGGATAGAATATTGGGTGGATGGGACAGTTAATTTTAGCCAGTGGAAGGCTAGAACAATGTTGATACTACAAGAGAATGAACTATGGGAGATAGTTAACAGTACCACTACTAATTCGGTCATAGTTCCTACAGTTGCTGTTGATAAGGCCGTGTTTGACAAGAAATATATAAAAGAAAAAATAATCATTCTTGATGCCATAAAAGATCATGTGATTCCACATATCTCAAGTAAAGACTAGCTCATCAGATGTGGACAACTTTGACAAAGCTATATCAGGGTTGGAATGAAGACCGAAAAATGGTGTTAAGGGAGAAGCTGAAGGGTATTCAAATGAACAAAGGAGAAAATATGGTCTCCTACCTTACCAGGATTACATAGTTTCAAGATGAACTTAGAGCAGTAGGGGAGACTGTACAGGGTTCCGAGTTGGTACATACAACTTTGAATGGTGCCACAAAGCCATGGGATGTATTTGTGGAGTCAGTAGTTGCGTGTGAGAACATGTCTTCATGGGATCGTCTCTAGGACAATCTCATACAGGAGGAGACACAGAGAGGGTATGTATAGGGGAGTACATCTCACAACAAAGATGATGAGGAGAACTTGGCTTTAGCAACAAAGGGTAAAAAGAAAAAGTCCAAGAAGTTTCCTAAGGGTGGGACTAAGCAGTAGGTTGGTGAGCAAAAGAAGGACACGAGCAAAGTTAAATGCTTTCCTTTCTAGAAGTTTGGACACTATGTTGGACAGTGTCCAAACAAGAAGAAGAAGAAACAACAGATGACAATAGCAACTGAGATCAATGAGTATGCTGCTAGATTCAAGAGAGTTTTCTCTCTATGTTGGTTGTGCAAAGAGTTCATCTATCACTAGCAGTGATATGGAGGACTAGACGGAGCATTCCACGATTATTGGGCATTACTGAGTGCATCCACCACTCCTACCACTTGTTACATTGCCAGTGAGGCTTCGAGCCATATGACAGGTACACGTGACATGTTCACTGAGATGACTGAGACAGGCTTGAATTTGGAGGTGGTGTTGGGTGATGATACAATGGTTAGAGCAATTGGGCATGGGATTATTAGTTTTCAGAGGGAGTCCATGGAGCCCATGACTCTGAGGGATGTCTTGGTCACTTGGAGAGCATAGCGATTTCACTAGGGAAGCAAAGAGATCCCTTGCAATTGTCCAGATTGGGAAGATAATCACCATACTTGATGGCCGCAAACATTTCCAGGTACGTTTTGCATGTATTTTATTTGTCTGGGGTCTATTCCAACTGTCACAACAAAACCCTTATTTTTACAAACCCTAGTTTTCTAGATCTAATAGATCGGGTACTTATTTGATGATGACCATCAAAACCCACTTAGGAATAATTAATTAAACCCTATATCTAAAGTTTGGCATTTATCCGACTCCATTTACCCTTGGATCTAGCACTAGTCTCCTCTAGGCGAGTGCCCTCCTTGGGCTTGAGGTCAATTCTTCAGATCTATTATTTGGGTATGCTTGAACCCACTCTAAATCAACAGATCTATCATTCAAGCATCTAGATCTAGTCATTTCACCTCCCGATCTACTCTCTTGGGTCCACTTTATCCATATTTGTATAAACCTTAGGTGGATCTAACTTGGGTACCTTTCATTTTGACTAGATCTATCTAGATCAACAATATCAAACTCTTTGTGGTACATTTCTCTTCGAGTTGGGTAATTTACCATTTCCTTAAGCCTTCCCAACTTGGCCTTAACTTCACTTAGCACTTTCATCTTTCTAGATATAGATCAACTTACTCATCATTCACATCTTGTATCCATTTTCTTTTACCTTTAAAGTGACTTGAGTAGGTGCGCTAGCCCTCATAGGCTAGTAGGGTCTGCCCCTTGATCATTCTTTGTATTGATCTAAAGTGACAAGAGCCCATCCGGTGTGACAACTTCCTTTTATCTTGTAGTGGACGAGGCCCTTGCGGTGTCACCAGTTAGCTACCTCACCTCTACCGTCCCGGATAGGATACCTTTAGTGGGTAGCTACACTTTGTGTGATAACAAAACCCATGAACACTCTTGCATCTTCTTATTGAGAGAAGGGTAAAACTCTAAACCTTATTAAAACTTCATTGTTCAGGATTCAAACACTGCGTCTCACACCATTATTTCCACAGGACCATATGCGCATATGGGCGTGTTCCAAGTTCAATAGGTGTCTTAGTCGAAATTGATCACTTGCCCACTTTAATGTATTTTATTTGAGACATGGTCAAACTTGATGGCTCTCCCATGGTTTTGTACTCTCTCTCTCTCTATATATATAGTGTACACACAAATGAGTCCAGAGATGTGTGTATAGTTCTGACAATCTCATCTAATACTTGCATACTTGATATCTTACATTCTTGTGTGTTATCAATTGCACTGTTGGTACTATGCTCATATCAATTCCCCACTCCCTTACTTTAAGGTTTAGGGGAATTGAGGAGATTCCAGTAAGAGTTGGTATTGCTTTTAAGAGCTAACCTCAATGCATTCTGATGCGATGTTGTCCCTCCCCGTGGAGGCCCAGGCTCATTTGCTAGCCTTTTTAGCTTATATAGACTGGGACTTTCCTGGTACTCCTATTGTTCTGATGGTGTAATCACTTCGAATCTTGATGTACTTAATTGTTTTCTAAGTAATATATGAATCCTTTTCAAAAGAAAAGAAGGATGTGAGTTAGCAGACTCAAGGTTATATTGTTTTTTTCCCTACTCGGATTCAAGTGTGCCTGCATGTGAGTAAAACAATGCTGCTGCTATCTCTGACAGTCACTACTAAGAACATTCCCAGAGTTGGTAAGGGTTCAGAAACACATACAAGAGGGATGGTCACAAATGTCTCTCTTTGGAATAAAGCCTGAAGAATTTTCCATGTTTATCAGTTTGATGATATTTATATAACACCTTTGCTGCCAGACTAAATGGGTATTATGACTGCAAGATTCTCACCTATAAGAAATGTGCCTAGAACAGCGGAGATCTTCCCCTGGATTGTGACCAGACCTGCTTTGCCTGCATCTTGTAATTCCTTTGGTCCATTTGTCTCAAATGTCCCTGCAACAAAAAAAGGTGTCATCAGTATAACTGTTAACATACTTCTCCAGCTTTAATAATTTAAATTTTAAGCTAAGCATACAGCCTATTACACCTCTAGTTGGATTATTCAAAAAGAATTATATTCCCAACCTGGTTCCACTGATTGAAGACCAGATGTAATAGAAGACAGATTTTGATATCCAGCTGCTTCTAACCTCCTAGATGCAAGGTTAGACCTAGAAAATACGTTAAAAAGACATCACAGAAGCCAAAAATCAGGAAATCTTCATAAATAACCAAGACAACGACAAATCTTTTTCATAATTAGCATAGCTTTTAGTGAGAAAAACAAGTTGCCATCCCTCTTTATCATCATCTGAAATGAGTCAATGTGTGCATTCCTGCATTCTATAAAGAAACGAGTTCTATTTATTTTAGACTCTGTTCTGGATTCTATAAAGAAATGAATCTCAGACACAGGAGAATAAGAATTGCTTTGGTTCCTAACTCAAGAGACATTCTCGAGAATAGACTATAGAGAAAGGGAAGGTGCAAATTTTCTCAACAGATTATGTAAAAACCACATCAGGATTAACACATAACAAATTGTTTGATGTCAATGATTCTTCATGAATCATAGCTTGTGACATCTTACTTAAGAACCAATGTCAATTATCTTTGCTAGGAATAGAAATAAAAATTTATCTTTATGTAGTTCTAGACATGTCAAGAAAGGTTATGCAAAAGACTATGTTCATACTTGTAGAATAGTAGATTCAACAGAGTATGGTATGATTGTTTTCTGCAATTGCTTTAGTTAAAAAAGTGCTTGAAATTTTACATAGGGTCGTGGTTTAATGGGGAGGCCAGTGGCCTCGCAAGCCAGCCACCAAGGTTCAAGTCACCTCAAGGCATGTATATACTATATAGTATCACCATTCATGGGCCAGTTCACCTATGAAAGCAGGCCAGTTGTTGTTTCACCCTTCGTGGATATGATCACTCTGTGAAAGCAGGCTGTGCATAATTCTTTCTATAAATCATGAAGTATCATAAAAACAGATAATGCTTGAATGCTTATATACAGTTGCTGTAGCCTAATTTAAAAGAGAAAAAATGTGAACAGAAATTGATCTTTATCTTCATATGTTGCTAAGGCCTAAAAGTATATAGAATATTTTAGAAATTGCATTCTTTAAAGATATAAATAAAGTACATACTACAGAAATTGCAAATTTTAATGATTGCTACCCCTCATGTCATATGAGGATTATACATGTGATTTTCATCATGTGATTTATGATTTTGATCACACAGATCTGTTGATTAAGTTGTCATTGATGCCAACTGTTGAGTCCTTGGTGCCCCTTGTGGAGCCCCTGAGGGTTAGTGTTTAGTTTGTGTTAGAGGAGCCCTTTTGACCTTGTGTGGTCCAATGTCCTCCACATCTTTGAGTGGTTTTGAATATTATATTACATTTATTGATGACTATTTAAGAAAGACTTGGATATACTTCTTGAAAGCAAAGAGCAAGGTGTTTGAGAAATTCAAGGAATTCAAAGCCTTGATAGAGAATATTTCAGACAAAAGAATCAAGACACTCCAATCAGACAATGGAGGAAAATATATTTCAAAAGAGTTTGAAGCCTTTTGTAAAGATGCTAGAATCAAGAGGGAACTAACTACTCCCTACAATCCTCAACAAAATGGTGTTGCAGAAAGAAAGAACAGAACTATCATGGAGGCAGTGAATACAATGATATATGATCAAGATCTTCCAATGAATCTATGGGCAGAAGCAACAATAGTTGTTGTCTATGTACATACATAATAGAATATCTCACAGTGCTCTTGGATTCAAGACTCTAGAAGAGATGTTCACGGGAAAGAAGCCTGAGGTAAGTCACCTCAAGATATTTGGTTGTCCCGTATATGTTCATATACTGAAGGAGAAAATAACCAAGTTGGACCCTTCTGGAAAGAAGGGGATATTTGTTGGATACTATGAAGTATCCAAGGCATTCAGAATTTACATTCCTAGATTCCATCACATGGAAATCAGTAGAGATGTAACATTCGATGAAGAAGCAGCTCTCAAGAGATCCAGAAAATGTCAACATGAAGAAGTTTATGAAGAAGATGCACCTCCTAGAAATGAAGAGACTACATTCCTCCCTGATGATGAAGCACCTGAAGATCATGATATGACAGAACCACAAGAACCCCCTACAATGGAAATATCACGGAAGAGAAAGCTTGCTTGGGCAAGAGAAATTATATAAGAAGCAGAAAGATATGGAGCTACTAAAGGTTCCACAAGGATAAGCAAGAAGCCCAAGACATTTTCCAACTATGTAGCCTTGATGTGTGATCTTGTAGATCAAGAACCTACAAACTATGAAGAAGCTATACAGAAGAAAGAATGGGTAGAAGCAATGACGTAAGAGTACCAATCAATAATGAAGAATGATGTCTGGGATATAGTTCCCAAACCAGAAGGCAAGAGTGCAGTATCCTTCAAATGGATCTACAAAATAAAAAATGCAGTTGACGGAAGTATAGAGAAGTACAAGGCCAGATTTGTGGCTAGAGGTTTCTCTTAGAAAGAGGGAATTGATTATGAAGAAACATTTGCACCAGTAGCATGGTATACTTCGATTAGAGCTATCATGGCACTTGCATCCATGATAAAGTGGGACTTACACCAGATGGATGTGTAGACAGCCTTCCTGAATGGTGTGATTGAAGAAGAAGTATACATAGAACAACCACAAGGATTTGAAGTTGAAGACAGACAGACTGACGTATGCAAGTTGAAAAAGGCCCTGTATGGCCTGAAGCAAGCTCCTAGAGCTTGGTGTGTAAGGATAGATAGTTTCTTGACGAGCTTGGAATTTACCAAGAGTAAAGCCGATCCTAACCTTTACTTCAAGGTTATAAAAGATGAACCTGTCATACTATTACTGTATGTTGATGATCTATTTCTGACAGGGGATAAGAAACAGATTGTGGAATGCAAGAAGAAACCCGCTGAAGAATTTGAGATGAAAGACCTTGGGTTAATGCATTATTTCCTAGGCCTGGAGGTATGGCAGAACTCAGAAAGAATCTTTCTCAACCATGGAAAGTATGCAGTGGAAATCTTGAAAAGATTTGATATGTTGGAATGTGAAGCCATGGCTACACCCATGGATACCAACCTAAAGTTGCTAACTGATGAATCATCAGAATTGGTGGATGTGACTCAATACTAGTGTTACCAACATCGGCCGCGAAATTGCCGATGTCTAAGAAATCGCGAGTTTGAAAAAATCAGGGCGATTTTTTCCCGAGATTTTCTCGATTTTTTTCCGATTTATCCCGAGATATTGCCGATTTTTTCGAGGTGATCTTTTCTAGTGATTTTGCTGATTTTTTCCCTATTTTTTCTAAAGGTGAAATTGATTATTTTTGTATTTTTTTAAGTTTGCCGATTTATTGCCGATGTTTGCCGATATATTGCTGATGTTTATCGATATATTGCCGAGATATCCCGAAAGATGTTTTCTTGGACCCTGCCGATTTTTTCGCCGCACCAATGTTTGCAACACTGCTCAATACACACAGATTATTGGGTTGTTGATGTATCTAACAAATACCATACCACGCATTTGTTTTGCTGTGAACATTTTGAGCCAGTATCTAGTTCAACCTAGACGTGTTCACCTGATAGCTGCAAAACATGTGATGAGATATCTGAAAGAGACTATAGACTTTGGTCTATACTATGATGGAAACCATGATTACAGATTGTATGGCTATACAGATGCAGACTGGGCTGGAAGTGTCTCAGACAGAAGAAGCACATCAGGTGGATGTTATAGTCTGGGGTCTGCTATGATTTCATGGTTTAGCAGGAAACAATCCAGTGTTGCTCTTAGCACGGTTGAAGCAAAATATATAGTAGCTTGCACTGCTAGTTGTGAAGCCATATGGCTTCGGAAGTTGATGTCAGGTTTATTCAACCTAGAGTTGGATACCACTGTGATTCTATGTGATAACCAGAGTTGTATAAAGATGACGGAGAACCCAGTGTTCCACGATACGTCGAAGCACATAGAAATCCGGTATTTCTACATTCGAGATATGATGCAAAGGGAGCCATAAAGCTCCAGTATGTGAGTACTGATGAACAAGTTGTTGATGTGTTGACGAAGCCTCTGTCTCGAGTAAAGTTCGAATACTTTCGAGACAAGCTTATTGTTGTTCAGAAAGACCTTCCTCGAAAGGGGGAGCAGTGATGTTGCAGTGGGAGTGTATCATCCCTAGACATTTGTCCTAAAGTGATCCGTAGACTTATGTCTTCGAGAAAGAAGAAGGATTGTATCATCCCTGAACATTGTTCTAAAGTGATCCGATGACTTCGGTCCTTGAGAATGTGGTGGGATTGTATCATCCCTAAATTCTTGTTCAGAATGGATCCGATGACTTCAATCCTCGAGAATGTGGTGGGATTGTATCATCCCTGAACTCTTGTTCAGAACGGATTCGATGACTTCGATCCTCGACAATGTGGTGGGATTGTATCATCCCTGAACTCTTGTTCAAAATGGATCTGGTGACTTCGATCATCGAGAATGTGATGGGATTGTATCATCCCTGAACTCTTATTCAGAATGGATCTGGTGACTTCGATCCTCGAGAATGTGGTGGGATTGTATCATCCCTGAACTCTTTTTCTGAACGGATCCAGTGACTTCGGTCCTTGAGAATGTGGTGGGATTGTATCATCCCTGAACTTTTGTTCAGAATGGATTCGGTCACCTCGGTCCTCGAGAATGTGGTAGGATTGCATAATCCTTGGACTTAGTCCTAAAGTGATAGGGAGTGATTATCCTATAATTGTATCTAGTGACTTCGGTCGTCGAGAATGGAGTAGGATTGCATCATCCTTAGACTTAGTCCTAAAGTGATAGGGAGTGATTATCCCGTAATTGTATCCGGTGACTTCGGTCGTCGAGAATGTGGTAGGATTGTATCATCCCTGGACTTAAGTCCAAAAGTGATCCAAAGACATTCATCTTTGTATTGTGGATTGTAGGTTGTTGCTGATGATGATGATGTTACCGATCGAAAGATCAGAGTATGATGATGATGATGATGTTACTGATCGAAAGATTGATCAAAATATCAGAGTATGATGATGATGATGATGTTACTGATCGAAATATCAGAGTATGATGACGATGATGATGTTACTGATCGAAAGATCAAAGTGTGATGATGATGTTGCTTAGAGAATTGCTGCTGCTGATGATGATGATCGAAAGGTCAAAGTATTTTTTATGATGATGCTGCTGATTGATGAAGACTAAAGTGTTGACGATGATGTTGTTGCCGCTAAAGTTGAAGACTATATGTCAAAGATGTTGAAAAAGCTTCCTATGATTTATAGATGTATCACCCTGATGATGTTGAAGATGATCTCTCTCCTTCTCCTGCTGTTGTTGTTGATGTTGTTGTAGAATACCCTTCTCGTTAAGGGGGAGTGTTGAATTATTGTAACTTTGAAGTGTATTTACTTATTATCCCCGATGTTCCTATTGGGAGAATCATTTGTATTTCATTATACCCCGATGTTCCTATCGAGAGAATTACTAAGAGTCGGGAGGAAATTCCCTCTGTTGTAAGTCGGGTCATTAGCACCCTAGTTAATATAATATTAAGTTGTTTGTGTCCTCCTAGAGAAGTCCGCCCAGTCAATTTTTGTGGGGTTGACTTGGTGGAGTGAATTGTCAAGTGAACAAAAGAATATAAATAGAAGTGAGGCTCTCCTCATTTCTACACACTCACACTCACTTGTGTAGCGCATAAGAGAGAGAGATAGTTGTAGCTGCAAGGAGGAGAAAGATCAGTCCGGGGTTTTATCTTTTGATCATCTATATTGAGGAAGCTTTTGTTGGGTTTTTCCCACCCAGGGTAAATCTATGTTGATCTTGTGATACTGCTTCTTTTAGTGATCCTGTCTATATGCTTTTGTTATAAAATTAAAATTGAATGTTGATAATCTAGCTTAGCATATGGAATCTTAACACCAAGGTTGCACCCAGTGACTTGAATATTTCTGCTACGTGCCCAGAGGTGTGAATTAGGCGGCAACAAGCTTGAATAGACCTCTAAACTTGGAATTTGAACAAGTAATTGTTCATCCTTGGCAGCTCACTTGAAAGTCCAACTGAGTGCAACTCAGGTGGTAACACCTATCATGAAACTCACCTAAGGCTCATGTGAACTCACCCATGTGACTTTTTTCTGAAGGGGAAATGCAAGCCCACATGCTGCCAGCTTGGAATTTTTGTGGTTTTTGAAGGAAACAAATGTTGGGATGTCCTTTCAAGTATACCAACAAGACATAAAGCCACATACCTCCTTCTCACTAGAATTTCATCACTGGTTGACTCACCTAACACATGGACGTCTCAGCTTCTGCATGAGACTATCATTGCTGCTGCTGCAGGCCTGGCTCTTCTTGTTATATGCTAGGTAGTAGATGAGGGTCCCGAGACTTGCGATTGGAGACATTGCTTATTCTGAGTTTATGATTTTGTCATGACTTAGGTAGTACAGTAGTTGAATTGTTGAAACTAGAATTTCTTTTTATTTGATCATCATGGATTGCAAGCTATTTGAATATTGATTTATGTTTTAGAGTTCTGTTTTTGAAACAAATTTGAAGTGGCAAATTTTATATTACCATGTCTGATATGATTGATTTATGGATAAACTATTGTCTTAAATAGTTTATGAATGGAAATGTCATTATTTATTTTTCTGCACAAAAATTCCTATATTTTGAGTTTCTTATCTATTTGCCGAGTTTCTGCTGAGTCCCAAACTCACCAAGCTTTACTGAGTCTGAGTCTCACAACATTGATATAAACACTAGTTTAGGCATCATAGCTTAGTAGAAAAGTGTCCCTTCCCTTGCAAAAATTAGCCATTGTATACACCCTTCCACCTTTTGTTTTGCTGATGTAGATATCTTCATGTGAATATAAGATGCATTTTTCAACAACAACAAAAATGGCTCATTTGTCAAAATGAATTTGAGAGAGGCCTGATATTGAGGCCTACAGAAGCAACAAGCCATATGATGACTCATCATCCTTGGCCTGCTAGTCCTGGAGAGTTTGCTACTTTGCATATATATGACAAAATTCTCACAACTGGGAGTTTCAGCATAGATGCAGCCTGCAAATACCCTCCCTTATAGTGCATCAGTAAACCAATGGAAGTCCCTACATCTTAACTCTGAACCAGATTTCATTCAATTTACTCATCGTAAGATGCACAATTACCCCATAGCGATAATACAAACCTGTAATCTCATATTCCTGCCCTACAAATGTCACTGGTCTGGGCACTCAATACATTGTAGCCTTTCCATTTGG
The DNA here is from genome assembly GCA_001517045.1 of Pseudotsuga menziesii. Lineage (NCBI taxonomy): Eukaryota > Viridiplantae > Streptophyta > Pinopsida > Pinales > Pinaceae > Pseudotsuga > Pseudotsuga menziesii. The sequence continues at coordinate 401,570 of LPNX010269639.1, read as the reverse complement.
CCACCAGAAAAAACAGATCAAGGACACTCGCTCATGTCTCCAGACCTTCTTAATGTAGTCTCCACTCTCTAGAGTCAAAATGTGGAATGCTTGGCATCCCACTCTTTCCAAAACATTAGTTGAACACTCTCCCATTCATATGGGCCCCAGAACATACATACCAATCACTTGAGAGTTAATTAAACCCACTCTACTTCTAACCCACTATGCAAGAAGCATTCTTGTTCATCACATCCAAGATGTCAAGTCTTCAAGTTCGTGTAATTAAAGATCAGATATGTAAACCCATCATGTGGTTGCTAAAGAGAGATAGCAATCACAATCACCAAGTAGACAGAACATTTCCAGGTTCTCTTTAGAACCTTTGGTGATTGGTGCTGAAGTTTGGCTAAAGAGGCACTGAGAGTCAGACACAAAAAAAGATCATGCGTGCTTCACCAAAATCTTACCATATTTATTGCTACAGTCGCTAGTCAGATCTAATCTTCCGTTCATATATCATTTTTTATATAAACAGGTAGAGTAAAGCCTACTGAGCAGAGAAAAACTCAACCAAAATTTTTCCAGCGCAATTGCAACTCTAACAAGACCTACCACTACCAGTATAATGTTGGCAAATCAAATGATTGAGGATGGATGCTTATGGAAATAGGAAAAAAGAGAAAATAACGATAACATGGAAAACAGAGATAATACTAGACAAAATATGCCCCCAAATTTATTGTGTTATGATATAGATCGAACTTTCTTGATAGAATCCTAACCAAGGTTCCTTTCTTCTTATTTATTGACATGGTATACACTAAATGCAGGAATCCATGATATGAATTTAAGTCTGCAGTGAGAGCACAAGCCCTAAAATTTGAACAAGAGCTAACAAATTAAAGAAAGACAATGAAAAACTTCAAATATCTAACTGACCTTAGACCCTCTTGACAGACCAGTAAGAGCTTACTGTCTGTTGGAAACTGCTGCTGTACCAGGGGGACAAAATCAGAATTGGATTTAGTGAATGGAAGTCCAAAGAAGAGGCCGGAAACGTTATTGTGCAATGTGCGTTTGATCACTGTACCTGCAGCTTATGTGCTTTTGTAAGAACTAAAGAAAATATTGAGCAAAGATAATAATACATATAAGTGTATAATGGAATTAAACAATGCAAACTTTTTTTCTCAACCTTGAATCATGTATTTTAAACTGGAAAAATTTTAATCATGTTATTCTTCCCCACTATTTAGAATATGTACATGTACATGTGTACTTGAACTACATCCACACAGAATAAAGTTAAAAATCGAGAAGTAATCTAAACAAACCTTTTTTAAATCATAAAAATCTTAGGAGAACCCTCTATAATTTGGAAATGGCATCTAGCTACTATGTATTTTCAACTTTGACTTTGTTTGATTTTTCCAATAAAGAAGTTCAAGTCCAAACAAATTTTAAAAATGAGAGAAGTTTATAAACAAGTATTTTGGGCTCTGCTGGATTTTGGGATTGTGTGTTTATCTAGCTAAAGTCAAGGTTGCAGTATTTGATTTTGTTGGATATTTTTTATATGCCCGATCTAGCCTTAGATATGTCAAATACAACCTTATTGGTGAACTATTAGCTACTTGTCACATTTGGTCAACTGCCCTCTTGGGCAACCTCCAACCATTACAACAGACCATGCCTTAAGTGAAGCATGGAGTGAGAGATACAATGCTAAAGAAGCATCAAAATAAATATGACAGTGATATCTATCTGATGTCTCATAGAAAATATGACATAAATATTATATTATCCTTTGAATCTAGCTCTACCAGGGCGACAAGGTGCAAACATCTCTATCAGTTGCTGGAATGGCTATGGATCTTTATGGTCATCGCTGTGCCTCATGTATGACAATTGTTGCACAACCTAGCATCCTTGAGATTGCAAGGATTAATTGGCTGCTAAATCAGCAAAACCTCGGGATGATACCCCAAAGTTTCACACAAGTAAAGTCCTCTCTCTTTAGGTTTACCAAGTCCACCTAAGTAGGCCTACACTAACCTCGGGAGGTGACCCCAGTCAAGCTTTTATGGGTACTTGCCAGTAAGGACCAGCTTTCCCACAGTACTTGTTTAATTGCTCTCTAGGAAAACAATGTGCCTTAAGAATTAAAAAGGGGCTCAAAATGTGGCACATTGCTGGGGAGTGCTAATGGGCTCTAGAATTATGAGAATGAAAATGTAGTATCCTAAATATTGATATTCTCTAATGTTCTATGATAGTGCTGACTCGCACACTCAATCTCATACAAATTTGCAAAATAACTGTGCATGCAAACTCGCCATGCAAAAATGCCCTAAAATATAGATGAATTAGGGTTAGGGTTTTGCAGAGAGAAATTAACACTTACCACTGATATTCTGGCTGATAATGACTCCAGATGCATAAGGATCCAGATGGGTGGTCTAATAATGCTCTTTTCCTCCAGTGTTACCACCCCACAGTATCGTAAAAACCCTCCAGACTAAAGGTGAGGTTTTTGTAGGAGGAGAGGTCCGTTCGGGCTGAATCTTTGTGAGCTTATCTGTCTGTTGATGCCGGAGAGATAGCCTGGCACATGCGGAGGTTTGGCTGCCTCTAAGTGCCCTAGCGAATTGATTAGTAGTTCTCTGCTCACGCCCCCAACTGATCTGTTTGGCTAATAATCACTGCATACCGTACGATAGGCCTGCTAAGAAAGAGGAAGCTGACATGTGGAGGAAAGACTAGGTTTTGTGGTCCCAACGAATTCTTCTGTGTTTTCCCCGCTACTTTCGGCTGCAAAACGTGGATCTGCTAATAAGTTATAACCCTTCGGAATGTGCTGGATCCCCGAATACTGTAGTATATGATGGATGCAATGGATAAACCTGGATGATCTATCCCAATAAGAGACTAGGGCAGATATCTCACTATCGAACCCTCGCTAGCTGAAGACACCGTCTCCAACCCCAGCTATTGCAGTTGCACGCTGTGCTGCTACTCGAAACTCCAAAATCAATCAACAATAACAATAGATACCCTCTTTGGTCCAATAACCCTTCTCAAATAGAATAGCACGTACTTTTAGGGTTTACATGTCACTTTTAGGGTTTACGCTTCACTTTTGCATGCATGCAATTCTAATTTCATGTTGACTTTAACATTAAAATAAGGCATGCATGTTCCGCATGCTTTATGATATGAACTCTTATGGCCTTTTTACTACACTGATGACTTAATAATACTGAATTGATGTACCTTTTTGCTCCTAGTGCTATTAGTCCTCAGTTATTCCCTTTTTATAAAAACGGAACATTACAGAAAAATATCCACTAAGCAAACTGAGTAACTGGGTAAGATCTGAAAATGAAAGGCAAGTTACTCTTGGAAAAGCATAGTGACATAGAAATGACTAGGACAATAATTTAAATGGCTGCCTTAAAGGTTTAGGTGATGAAGGACTAAGGTCTGAGGACAGTTGAGTTATGTGTGCCAAGGAGTTTAAAAGTGTATGTCGCTAAAAGTATTAGGTGTTGAGAGTGAAAGGCTACCAACATAAGTTTAGGTTTAGATTTTGATTATTATTAAATTTAGTGCTTGATCTGAAGGTTGTGAATGCAAATAAGGGTGTTGGTATAAGTTTAGATGTCTCAACACAAAGACAGCTTGTTGGTTTTAAATTCAGGTTCAGAAAACAAATGACAGTAAGTAGACAAACTACACTAAGTCCAAATAAACATTACTAAACTAAATGCTATGCAAATATGGTTCTCCTAGTGCCTTAAACTAGGATTCTGGTATGATTTATTTCAGATTTGCACATGCCTAGGATGCAAGATTTTTAGCTTCAGCAATGAAATTTTTTCCTAGTGATAAAACAAGCTGACAAAATAAAATTAGATGTGGAGAAAGAAGGGTACAAGAGATCCTGACTGGTGCCTTGATGTTGGGAAAAGGAGTCGATTCACCCCTCCTAGCAGTTGAGATGATGAAAGTTGAGGTTGCAGAAGCCCTAGAGTAATCAACAATGTTGATCTATTTGAGGCTCCCCCTTTAGACCAACGCCCTTCCAACTTGCACACTGAGCAAGTATTAGTAAAGATGGAAATCGATTTGAGAAGTTCCAAATACTGCAACAAGACCTATGTCATAGGATTCAAAGAATCACAATGTTGAGATTCAAAATTCGTCGAATTTCAAAAAAACACTCGTTGAAGTTCAGCCCAAAATTCGTGGAGGTTCATTTCAGCCGCCAATGTAAGTTCCCTTCAACCACAGCAAGCCCAACTGAGTCCACCATGTTGATTATTGGTTGCAATTCAAGACAGGGTGACTCAATGCATAGTCATGAACCCATAACCCAAGCCCCAACCCCTGCATGAAAGCTTTTACTTTGCGATTCCCTGGAGGCTACTGTGATTTACTATTCGATTTACAATTAGTAGTGTTATGTGGTACCAGTACCAGCCATAGTGGAAAAAATCGCGCATCATGAAAAATCAGCAAAAAATCAGGAAAGATAAAAAATAATCAGGAAAAATCGGCAAATAGGGGAAAAATCGATAAGCAAATTTTTATCCTATTGAAGTACAAAATTTGAATTTTTTAATGCTTGCCGTAGTTTGCCGATTTTTTTGTTGATGTTACCGAGAAGATGTTTTCTGGACCCTCGCCGATTTTTTGCCAATGCCGATTTTTTCCACTATGGTACCAGTGCACCTTCAAATGTTTTCCCAAGGAGAGGGGCCACATTTTTCATCAGGGCCATGATGAGGGTATTATCAACAATTTGTCGTTATGGTCGAACCCTTTGATACTTCCTTTAGGAGTACTACGGCTAAATGGCATAGTTGACTACCCTTTGTTGGGGTTTTTAACCCCGGGGTTGGTGTCTAGGGCTCCTAGGAGCATGTCACTGGGTCACAAGACCCCCTGCTTGTTTTCTACACCAGTGACAATATTCCAGCTCTAAGGCTCTTGCCTCCCTTTCAGGTCACCTTATGCACCCATCCTGGTCCCTTTCCAGCAAAGCACCCTCCTTCCTTGGTCTAGTTTACTTGATGACGTCACCTTTGGTCACCAGGCCCACAGACATATTGGCGGGGAACGTTAGGGATTTTCAACATTAATGGGGTTAGATGGGCCATGACAACCCCCCTTGCTCACTCCACCTTTCGAGGTGAAGTTTTATGCTCAGGTTTTAGTCAATTTATCAATTTTGGGTGAACTATGGGGGAAAATGCCCCAAGTTACCCATAGATATTTTTATTTTAAGTTATCTTATGTTATATTTTTACATTGACATTTTAAGGGCTTGTAGGACTGGTTATTTGTATTAAGTGAGTGTGAGGGGCTATAAATAAGTCGTCCTCACTTCATTTGAAAATCATCACACATGGGATAATCATTATGTTTCTCTTTTATCCTAGATAGCACTTTGGAAAGTGATGTGCACCTCTTGGAGTTCTTGTCTCTTTCTCTTGTGGATGAAAGTTGGATTAATTCTTTGGTTATACTCATGCTTGGTGGATGCTAGGAATCGTTGGAAGAACACATAGCTCAAGTAAGTCAAGGTTTTTGTCTTCTTAGTGTAAGGTAGGTGAACTATTGTCTCTTGAATGGTTGAATGGTAGCCCTAAGGATGCATTTTGCTTGAATAGAACCTCTTATCTACCTTTTATCCTCTTTGCATGGTGGAAAACACTCCCAAGGGTTGGTTTTTCCTAGTTTATCCTTGGATCTCCAATTTTTTCCCTAGATTAGGCTCTTATAACGAACCCTAGGGGTTGTTATAGGAATCCCTAATTTAATAGACAAGGAGGAAATTACTCCAAGAGAAAGGTTGGTCACCTTCCTCTAGTGCTAGGGTTAAGGGTTCATCCATTAAAACACTAGTTATCATCCTTATTGCCGCTTAAAACACACTTCACCGCAGAAAAGCCTCCCAACCGCTAGGTGTGTTCTTGAGGGAAACTATGAGTTTAGAACCCGTTGTCACCTCGATTCCTAACTCCTCTGTTTAGACCCAACTCCCAAAGGTCAAGGGAAATAGTCCCTACTTACTAAGTTTCTTAAATGTTTTAATTAGGAGTTAAAATTTATTAAGGTTTATTTAAGTTCAATGACAAGCAATCACGCAAAGATGCAACAATTTTCAATGACAACCAAGCCGTTTGCAAATGATCAATACAAAGTTAAAGAATGTAAGAAATTAATATCACAATTTCAATTCCAGTGCCTCAACTATTAGGTTTTGGAGTCAATAATCAATGCTTGTCAAAATAAAACAATAGATGGACTAAGAACTTGTAATGAAACGAATCCCAAATCTTTAGAACATCAATGAAATAAATTGCTCATCAAAAATAGCTCAACATGAATGAAATTAAATTGAGCTTTGAAAGTCACTTGCTTTGAAAAATAAAGTTCTTGAACTGAAAATGATCTGAAAGTAAATGTGAGAATGAAACAAGTGAGCAATGTTTTGCAAGTGGTCCTGTAAATTTTAGTTCATTTTAGGTCTAACTTGAACTTAGGGGAATTAATATGTGAAACAAGACTTGCAAATCCAAGCAAGTGTGAGTACCCTAGACACTTATCTCTTTTGATTTGAGAGAGATTGTTGGGTGCTCAACAAGAGAACACAAGGTTCCCTTCTAGCTCTGCAAGTCAATCCCAAAGATTGTTGGGCGCTCAATAGGAGGACACTAAGTACGACGAGGCTCTGAACGGCCTCTACCCCTCTAGCTCCAGAAGTCAACCTTTCTTTTCTCAATTTCTTATCAAGATAAAAGTTGGGTGCCTATTAATCTAGCCAACTCAAATCTTCTTCCTTTCTTGTCACCAAGGGTCGGACCAATCGGTAAGAGGAGTGAATACGAGGCAAAGATTGGGGAGATTACTTTGAATAAAGAATAAAGAAATTTAAAGAAATTTAACTATACTAGCCAGAATGACATTGCAAGAATGGCAAAGCCAATTCACTTGCAAGGTGTGGACACAAAAGAATAAATTGAAGCAAAATAACAAACTAACACTAGCCTCACAACCCACTTACTAAATGGAAAGGGTGGGGCAAAGATAAACTTTTAGAGACGAAAACAAATTATTCTAGCCCTTCTTCGTTTGTTATGCAAGGGTGGGCAAGCCCAACTTCCTTTGCTAGCAATGGATGGAAAGACTTTAAGCAAATGAAGATTAATCCTAGCCACACAACTCTCTTCCTAAAGAAGAGATTAATCCTAGCCACACAACTCTCTTCCTAAAGAAGAGATGGGGCAAGCAATAGAAAAATAAATAATATAATTAAATCAAGTAACAAATCCTGGCCCCTCTTCACTTGCAATGCAAGGGTGGGAAAGCCCAACCTCTTTTTGCATGCAAGGGATGGTTGAAAAATAACTTCAAATATAACTTTGAAAAAAACAAATAAAAAATCAAGTCCAAGAAACTCTCTTGGATTTGTTACAATGACAGAAATTTCAGCAAAATAAATGAATAAAGAAGAAGAAAAAGTGTGATTTCACCCTTTCTTGGCAATGGCTTTGAAGTCCTTCCTTTTGAGTAGCCTTTGAACCTTTTGTGACTAAAATTCGATAGAGTTTCCCCTTGTTCTGTCACAAATCTGTTAAAAAACAACAAGCAAAATAGTGGTAAAAATGCCCAAAATCACTTTGGGGAACTATGAGTGTTAGTGAAAAAAATATGTCCAAAATTTCTACAAAATTTATCAAGTAACTAGCTTCAAAGAATTCAAGATTGCAAGTAGTTAAACAAGATTTAAAACGTGAATATGATAAAACAAATATGTAGAAATTTAAATTAGAAATAGAGAAAAATGCCCTTTGCTCTTCAAAGTTTAAAGAAGTGGGGCATCCAACCGAGGAATCCCACTCTCAAATTCAAGCAACCTGCAACTTGAGAGATCTTTGCTACACAACTAAAAATAAGGTGAGATTCATATGATGGGTCAAGAAATCATAAACTTCAACTAGGAAAAATATGAAGTTCTTAACTACAAAAATAAAAACTCACAAAATCTATTGCAAAATACCACAAATCTCACCAAAACAAAGAAGTTTGCTTCTTTGGCCTCCCGAAACTTGAGTAGCTATTGAGCATGGAAGCAAATCACCATAGAGCAGCAAAGACACAAGATTTCTTCCAAAGAATTTTATTCACAAAGCCAAGGTTGAAAATTACAATGGTCCAAAATGAGAGCAAAATGGAAGCAAGAGCAAGAGAGAGGGCAAGAGCATGAGGGATTGTAATCAAAATGATGAGGGGAAGCCTCCTTAAATAGGAAAAGAGTGAAGGGAAACCCCATTTGCATGTTTTCCACTTGTCACATGAGTGAGGGAAGGCCCATGGAGAGGGTGTCACACTTCCTAAAGAGGGAAACTTCAAACCTAAGAAACACTTGCATGGGGAGGGCGGGGCGATTTTTGCCTCTAAAGTTACCTTAGGAACATAATATACCATTTGGAAACCTAATTACCCCTCCCCAAGTGACTTTAGTCACTTCACAAAATTTTGTCATTTTAATTAATGGTCAATTTTTGTGGTCTTTTAGACTGACTTAGGAAAACATGCCCAAAACCTTAGAAAAACTCATTCTAATGACTTCAAACTTGGTCCAAGGGTGTAGCGGGTCTCATGCCATTGATTTTGAGTGCCCATACCTCTATTTATGGGCATTAGGTGCCACTTAACCCTCTTTATAATACAACTTTTTTATGTTAAGGGACATTTTTTAATCACCAAAAAATAAAAAATCCTAGGAAAAACTTAATAAAATTCCGCAAAACTCTAGATAATGTCTTGCATGATAATATACAATATTCCTAGACCTTAATCACCTCGCGGACTCGATCATTAGAATGTTTTTCACCACTTTGGAGGAATTTTTGAGTGAAAAACTCGGATAATTAAAATCACTAAAAATGAATTTTAATTATCCAAGGGAAAAAACACTCAATGAAAGGACATCCATAATGATAAAGTCTTAGGAAACTAACGACCCTCATGCTGACATATCATTACAGAATCCCCCACAGAGATGCGGAAATTTCATGGAGAAAAGCAAGTAGAAAGAAGAAAAACTGCCTCACTTGAAAATTTTTGTCAAGTACATCTTTCTCCTCATCAATGTACATGGTACAAGTCCATGGTGCATGGTTGGCCACCTAGTTGGTTAGGTGGTCAACAATCCTTTTTGCCAAAATACTCTTGCATATCCATGTGTAAATATTGCATTTCATGGCAAAATAGGTCCATGTGTAAATATTGCATTGCATTGCATTCCATGGCAAAAAAAAAAAAATTAATTTCTGGCCTCCATAAAATTTTGGCCCTCCTTCCTATAAATTCGGCTTGCCTTCTTTGTCTCTAGAAATCCTAGGGAGAAATTTTAGAAACCCTAAAAACCCCAAGATCAATTAAATTTCTAACAAACCCAAAAATAGTCCTAAAACCCTAGCTTTTTCACTACCCTGACCTACCCTACAACCCTCCTTTCTTCCCTTTTAGCCTCGACCACCTCTCTTAGGCCTCTTTCCTACCTGGCCTTTCCTCCTAGGTTCTCATCCCTCCCTTTTGGCAGCCACAACAGGCTGTAATAGTTTTTCTTTTCCTCTGTTGCAAGTTGCAGACTGTCATCATTTGCAGCCCTTAAACCTATCACAGAAAAGACCAAAATCAGACTTCAAAAAGGTTAGAAGGCGGCTCATATTTGACTTGCAAAGTTAGCTAAGAGTTACATTGGTTATTGTTAATGGAAGGGCTGATATTTAATACTGTTTTGGATGCTGCAAATGACATACATCAGACTTTGATTAACTGTTTATGCTACAATAAACTCCAAGTTGATTTGATACATCATTGAATGAAATGGACTACTATGGGAATGTTGTCGCCTAAAACACACTTGGACACGGGTAAGTCTCTCAACCGCTGTGTGTTCCTAAGGGCAAATTATGAGTTGAGAACCCCCTGTCACCTTGGTTCTAAACTCCTCCGTTTAGACCACAAATCCTAAAGGACAAGAGGGGTAGTCCCTACTTACTAAGTTCTTTTTTTGAAGAATGTTTTCTTGGAGTTGTAAATTTAAAAAATGATAATCAGCGTGTAGTGGTGCAAATATTTCAATGTCAAGCAAACCCTTTAACAATCAACCAATAATGTATGCAAGAGAGAAACAATCAAATAATCAAAATGACCAGTGTCATCTCTACTCGGGCTATGGAATCACAATAATCAACTTCAAATAATTTTCCCAAAGCATCAACTCATTTATTTTACCACATATACAAGAACATGATGACTTCCAGTAAATGAACAAGTTAAAATAAAGTGCTTGCAAAGTAGAGAAATGTAAATGATTGTAACAAAGTTAGGCAAGTGGCCCTGTAAATTTTAGTAAATTTTGTGTCTCTTTTTGGCTTAGGGAATTAAGGTGTTCTTTGCAAAGAAATGAACTATTTTGGATGTCTACCCCAAGAGACTATCTCCTTCGATTAGAGAGAGAATGTCGGGTGCCCAACATAGGAACACAAGGTTCCCACCTAGCTCCACAGTTCTAACTTGAAACTTTTTGGGTGCTCAACTGGAGGACACAAAGTGCCACGAAGCCCCCTATGGCTTCTACCCCATTAGCTCCACAGGTCAAGCCTCTTTTTCTCCTTTCTAATAAAGACACTTATCTTGGTACCTATTAAACTAGCCAACACAAATCATTTCCCTTTCTTGTCACCCTAGATCAGTCGAACCGACGAGGGGAGAGGATACAGGGCAAAAATAGGGCTTGTGGGAAATTTTATCCTTAAAGCAAAAATTAAACAAAACAAGCCAAGCGCGATATCACAACGGAGGCATAGCCTACTCAATTGTGAGGTGCGAGCAAAAGGAAATAAGCAAAATAAAAATGCTAGACAACACGATTTCACATGGATGGGCAGAGCCACTTCACTTGTGAGGTGCAGGAAAAAAAAAAGCAAATACTTGAAATAAAAATGCCAGCCAACGCGATTTCACATGGATGGGCACAACCACTTCACTTGTGAGGTGCGGGAAAAAAGAAAACAAACAATTAAGTAAACTAATCTAAATCCAAGCAACTTACAAGGTCATGCAAGGATGGGCAAAGCCACTTTACTTACATGCAATAGAAACCAAAATCACTAAGTACTGAAAACTCGAAATGAAGCACAACAAACTCAAGCCCAAGAGACTCTCTTGGGCTTATTACAAAGATGTAGATTTTAGCACTAATATTTATTAAGAAATGAGAAAGAAAAAGTGATTTTTTAAATCGCTTTTTGTGAGGAACTTGAAGTAGACCCTCTGGGATGTGGTTGGTGCTTGCTAGTGGTTGAACGTGAGCGTTCCCTCCCCCTGTGAGATAAAAAACCTACACAAAACAACAAGCTATTATAGCACAAAGTGATAGAAATGAGTTTTAAACAAACTTAAAAAAAATTATGGAAAAATCAGAAATTTTTCTAAGGCAAAACTAGCATGTAAAAACTTGAAAAATGATAATGTTTGAGTGCAAAATGAAGTATTTAAGAGCTGCAATAAGAATAAGAATGTTAGTAAATATGCCAAGTCCTTTTCAAAATTTGTTGGACAATGGGATATCCCACTCTCCAAACTTGGGAAACTTGTAACAAAATTAGCTCAACAATGCAAATGGAGTGAGAAATCCACAAAGACTTGAGAAACAAAATATTCAAGATAGAAATACTTTAACTTCCCAAATTCTAAACAAACAACCCACATAGCATGCAACAAAACTATTACAATATTATTCTGAAGCAAAATACTTTGCTTGAGATTCCAGATACAAAACGAACCAAGAATGGAACAAGATCACCTCAATCATAATGCACGGACAATACTTCCTCCAAAGATTTCTTCTATTATCATCCAAACTTGAAAGTACAATGACTCCTCTTGTACAAGAATGAAGCAAGAGACCAAGAATGAGAGCAAGGGGAGAATGAGAGAGCAAGAGAGCATGAGCAAAATGAAGCAAGAGCGTAAGTGAATCCAGCCCAAATGAGGAGGAAGGCCCTCCTTAAATAGGAAAAATGAAAGAGAAAGGCTCTTTGTGTGCTAGACAAGTGTCACAAGGGAGAGAGGGGGGCGAATTTGCTTGAGGGCAAAACCATGGTTTGAAATCTCAAATATGGGGAGAGAAACCCCCCTTTTAATGCTTTTAACTTTATTGCTATGTCAAATGGGGAGGAAACCACCATAGTGGGGCCCCTCCCATTGACTTTCACTCACCCAACCAATCAAAGAGAGGAGGGCACACCCCCTAGAGTGGGAAACTCAAAACTTGTTACATGCTTGATTGAGGGGGGTCCATTGGGTCTTAAATTTGTCTTAGGAACCTAATATAAACATTAGAACCTTTACTTGGCCACCCAAGTAATTATAGTCACTTTTCCAAATTTTGGCTACCTAATTAAATGCCCAATTTTATGATTTCCATGACTGACCTGGGAAAAAGTGACCAAAACCATAGTAATACTTGTCCGAATGACTTCGAACTTGACCCAAGGGTGCAGGGGGTCTCATGTCATTTTTCTTGAGTATCCATACCCATATACAACATTAAAATGGACCAAGTAACCCTCTTTTACATTACAATAAATTGTCTTGAGTGACAATTTTTAATGACCAAAAATTTAAAAAACCCATGCAAAACTTAATGAAATTCCGCAAGACTCTAGATAATGTCTAGCATGGTAATATAGAACATTCTTAGACTCCAATCACCCCATGGACTCGATCACTAGAACACCTTTCACCACTTTGGAGGTAATTTTGAGTGAAAAACTCAAATAATTAAAATCTCTAAAAATAAATTTTAATTATCCAAGTGAAAAAACACTCGACGAAAGCACTTCCCTAATGACTAAGTCTTAGGTGATTAAGTTACAAAAAACGAGACCTTCATGCTTACATATCTTTACAAAATCCCCCGCAGGGGTGCAGAAATTTTATAGAGAGAAGAAGCGCTGTCTCACTTGATATAATCATTAAGTACTTCATTTTTATCTTCAAGGCACATCCAACATGTGCATGGTACATCGTTGTCCACCTAGTAAGTTTTAGTGGTCAACAGGGAACAACTTGATTTAACTTGCAATTGTTTAATTGTTTGGTTACAAATACTACATGAATGGTCATCTTAATGATACATGGTTTCCAATGGCGATTTATGACACATGAACTGTTGCTATCCTACAATTAGTTACTTGTTACATGAATGATCTCTAGACACTAATACTAATACATTGGCTACAAGCACTATATAGTATCTCTTTTTCATTCTCGAGATAATTAATTTAAGGCACTGGTCTCTACTAACATTACAAAGAAGATATAGTTTGTTGTCCAAGTGTCTTCCGGATAGCTAAAGGGCTCTCCCCTTGGAGGTTATGACACTCCAAAGAAGTTGGAAATGTAATTGAGGTGACATTGGATCATACATTCCTTACATTTGCTTACTAGGCACTAGCCCTACTAGTTTTCCCGGTAACATTTTTGGCGTCGTTATCGCGGACTCAAGATCGTTAAGGTAATTACTCCAAGCAAGAACGACACTTGGTAAGTCTTGAGTTAAGTTTTTACAGATATTAATGCATATATTTTCTTGTAAGGGCTAATCTGTAGGCTTATCCGACGACTCCACAAAGAACTTAGTCCATTATCTCAGGTACGCCCTTGTTTTGGTAATTTGGTGAGATTTGTTGAGTTAACTTGGCAGGTCTCTCTTGACGATTCCAACTAAAGAAAGATAACATAAATACTCTATAAAGAAAAGGAAGCCAGATGATATGGCATCTTTTTACAAATTGTGGATGGATATATTGGATTTTTCACACATTCCGAGCTGTTCACATCAATTTTCTTTTGAAGACGATGGGAAAGCACTTTTTCCATTATTTCATGAATATAAGTATCAGGCAGCAACACATATATGGGCGTTCATGCAATTTCTCCAAGGAAACAATATCATACATGAGGATATCAAAATGAAGTTTTTTCTACTATCTCTCAACTTCAAGGACAATTGGAATGTCAAAAATTTGTATGAAGGATTTCCTCATAAAAACATTTCTTCACTCAGACAGTTGATTGATGCATTCGGTGAGGTATGGGATCGTGATATGGAGGAACATGAAAGAAAGGTCGTGATCAACCATATATGGGAAGAGACCTCGGAAAACGACCAGAATCAAGATGGTCCTAATGAAGAAATCAATGAGTGTTGGAATATTTTATATTCCCTGGAAGGTAATAATGTCTTTGTATTATGTAAGAAGATATCCACAATCTTATGTAAAAGAGTAATACATTATATCCCATATTCAATATGGTAAAGTATACTCTTGATATCCATCATTATATTAAGAGATGTTATTTAGGAGAATTATATTATCCCACATGTAATATGTGAGAGTAATTCCTCCTCATCTCTTGGTATATAATAGGGTCAAGGGAGTCACATCATAACAACAACTTGATCTTTCTGTGTTGTATTGGGGTTTTTGGCATTGCTCTCTTGTAAGCTTGAGGAGATATTTTGGAGATAATAGAAGACTACCTTCTTGTGGACGTATCCCAATTGGGTAAACTACGTATAGCTGGTGTTCTCTTTGCTCTTGTTCTCTTTTGTACTTATTGTTGATATATTATTGTTTTGCATAGATAGATAAACTAGTTTAGCCTGATCCCTCTTTCCAACATGGTATGAGAGTTGGTTGCTATGATCTAGCTCCTTCTATAGCTTTCTAACAATTTTATCATCTGGGCATTGTTTATTTTGTAGATTTGCTTTCTATTTGGTAGCCATTAGGCTTCTCTTCAGATCTGGGCATATTTCTACAATTTTTTGTCTAACCCTAACCCTATTTTGTAGATTTTTTACAAAAAAAAATTCAATGGTTTTTTGATGTTTTTTTGTATATCTATATGATTTTTGGATTGTCCTCAAGGAGTCTCTATTCCTATTATTTAGATCTAGTTTTTTTTAATCTAGAATTTTTTTTCCACGAAAAAATTGAGGTCGCAACTTTCAATTCCAGGTCTGAAACTTTTGGTGCAAAATATAAAGAATCTGGTTACAGATATGAGTTCTTCTCAAAAAAATACCCGATTTAAAAAAAAAAAATCGTCTGATTTCGTGTCTGAAAAGTGAAGATATCGCTAATTTAAAATCAACTATTTTTCAGAAATTTTCCGTACAGACGGAAAAATTGCAAAGCTGATATCCTTTGACAAAATGTCCAAATTTGTATTCGACATGTGTAGTTGGATGCAGAATGCTCATGCCATTTCCAGAAACAGGTTATAATAGCAATTCTGAGTTATACTGATCGTGTTATGGTCATTTCAAAATTTTGGCTCAAAACCTTTGATCTACATTAAAATAAAATAAAAGTTGGTAAGACTTTTTCAGCTTGTCTATCTTTACATTACGGTTTGTATTTCTTGTCAAGTTTTCTATCATTATGACTTCAAAAGTAGCTTATGTTTCTGAACTTGTTGGTTCTAACTATCTTGCATGGAAGAGAAAAATGATTAATGTTCTCAGGAGTAAGAATCTATGGAGGATAGTTAATGATGAACACAAAAAACATGCTGATGCTAAGGATGTGACTATATGAGAAGACATATGTGATCAAGCAAGAGAGCTCATTGGTCAAACGGTTGCAGATAGTCTTCAGGTAAGTATTGAGGCAGAAGACAGCCCGATTGAGGTATGGAAAACTCTTTTTTCTCTCTTTGATAAATCTGATGATGTTTCTGCTTATTACCTTGAAAAGAAGATTTTTGAGCCAGATCTTACTAATTTTGATAGAGTAGAATTTTATCTTGCTAAAGTGAAAACCTTAAATGAAAAATTAAACAATTGTGGTAAAGATTACAAGAAAACAAACATTGCTCTTATAATTCTTGTAGAGCAGAAATTACCATCTTGTTTGGACATGTTCATTCAAACTAGGAATAGAGTCCTTGAATTGTCTCAAAGTACTATGAAACCTACTTTTGATGCTTTTTGTAAAGGGTTGACTAATGAGCAAGAAAGGTTAATTGTTTCAGGACAATTCTCACATAATAAAGCTCTAATTGCTCATAATCCTAAGAAAAGTTTTAATAATGTGAAAGGTTTTTGTTCACGCACTTCAAAACCTACTAATAATTCTAATGCACATCATGAAAATAGTAAGAAGAAGAAAGTGTATGATCCTTGTAAGCATTGTGGTAAAACTAATCATCCTTAAAAGAATTACTTTAAATTGAAACGTTTAATGTCTAAAACTAAAAAGAAAGATTCTGATGAATCCCACATAGCTTTATGTGCATCTGTTGTTTCTTCTAGTAATTCTTCTTCTAATGTGGAATGGATAATGGATTCTGGTGCTTCTAAACATATGGCTAGTAATGCTTCTTTATTTACATCTTATGACAATAATAAACACATATCTCAGAAAGTATCTATAGGGGATGGTAAACAACTTTCCGTAATTGGTTCAGGTAATATTAATGTTGCTAATAGTCAATTGGAAGATGTTTTTCATGTTGTAAATATGCCCATCAACTTGCTTTCTATTTATTGTGCATGTCAGAAAGGATATAAATTTGAAGCTTGGCCTGATAAATACATTCTTAAAGATATCAACCATAATTTTAAAGTAGTTTCTTCTGGTCCTGTTGATCATACTGTTGGTTTATATAAATTTACTGGTTTTAATTCAACTAAGGACAACCTTTTTATTCCTATGTTGCGCATGTTGATGAGCTAAGTAAATTATGGCAGGAAGATTAAGTCATTTGAATTATGGTAAAATGCAAATGTTAACTAAAACGGTGCATGGCTTACCTCATATTTCGTCTACTAATGGTGTTTGTGAAGGTTGTGTTCTTGGTAAACATCATAGAAAAATGTTTGATAAAGGTAAAGCGTGGCGTGCTAAAGAACCTTTGCAATTAATTCATAGTGACATTTGTGGTCCACTTGAAGTTCCTTCTAAATCACATGCAGCCTATTTTCTTACCTTTATTGATGACTTTGGTAGAAAATCATGGGTTTATTTTTTGAAACATAAAAGTGAAACCTTTTTTAAATTTCAACTTTTTAAATCCTTTGTTGAAAAAGAATCTGGTAAAAAGATTAAGACTTTAAGAACTAATAATGGGGGGGAATTCATTAAGAAAGAATTTGAAGCTTTTTTATCTAAACATGGCATTCAACATCAAAATACTGTTTCTTACACGCCTCAAGAAAATGGACTTGCTGAAAGGAAAAATAGAACTTTAGTTGAAATGGCTAGATGTATGCTTTATTCTAAAGGATTACATAAGAAATTTTGGGCTGAAGCCATAAGTTGTGCTAACTTTATTTTAAATAGAGTTCCTACTGTTATCCACTAATTTTGCACTTAGTGGATTTTTCGGTGAGCTGCCAGAGTATTGAACAAGTAAACTTGTAAAAGATCAGAGTTCAGAAGTCCGCCAACCTTTTTCTGGGAGTTTGTTCAAATTTTTTTTTGTAAATACATGTTCATACCCCCTTGGGGAAATTGTAAAACATGTCCTAGCATTTAATTTTTTATAAAAGACTTGGCTTCCGAACTTAAGCATCAAGCCAACTAGCCTGGACTGTTTTTTCCCTTAGTTAATATTGGTTGTTGAACAAATGACTAATAATTTCTGAGTTTTTCACTCACACCTCCAAAGCTGGGGTAGTTGTCTTGGTGTTTCGGCCTTGGGAGATTATTAGAGCCTTCGTGTCAGTATTTTTTGTCATGCTAGGCATTTCGATTGAGTTGTATGAACATGTACTAGGTCCCCTTAGAGTTTTGTTTGATTCCAAGAAAAAATAAATTTTTTTTTTTGGTTCCGTTTTTAAGCCTTTTTTTAATGGTTTAAATGGAAAAATTCAAAATGTAAAAAAAGAATGATTCAGAGTCCATTTTTGGCGTGGTTGGGCTCATTTTCAAGCTCGGAGCAACATCTTTACCCCGAGGGCCACTTTCATTATGTTTTGGCCAGCTGAAGCATCCCGAAAGTCATCATTCAACTAACAGAGCATCAGATTGGCATTTAAATGCTAAATTTGGATCAAATGCACAAAGTCAAAGTTTTGAAAAAGTAAAAAAAAAAGGTGAAGTGACATAGCATGATGTCACAATAACTCATGCGATCCTTTTTAAAGAGTAATAACATCCAAACTTTGGCTTAAGAGGTGGAATCGAATTACTTCATGAGGAGGGTGACGTGAGGAAAGATCATGTGTGGTGTAAGGGATGTGGTGAATGGGATTGGGGTGGACCCCTCCCCTATATTATAATGTTTTAAAACTATGGTGTCACCAAAACAATTATTTGCACAATTGCATGGTCTCAAAGATTTGGGAGATGATGTCACGCTAGTTAAAAGCGTGAGTTTGGTTGCGCTAAAGAGGGTGAGGGTGGACCCCTCTCCACACATTGAATAAAAAAGGGATGTGGCATTGTTATGTTAGCGAGCCTTATGTTAAATAAATTCAATCCTTTGTCATCGGTTATTTTCTCATTCACGCCACGCTGCCAAGCTGCCATACCATTCACACATGTGGAAGGAGACTCGCTCGGTGGGTGGGAGTTTGGTAATGTGTTGGTGCTTGTTGGGTGAAGAAGGTCAGTTCCTCTTCACTTCAACTTTGGTTTAGCTCAGTTCAGCTCAGTGAGACTCAGTTCAAGCTCAGTTAACTTCGGGTTGTTCTTCAGTTCATAAAGTCCCCCCCTGGGGCTTGGTTTTTGTATATGTAGAGGTGCTTTGCACTCTCCCAGATAGAGATTTGGGTATAGAAACTCTGCTAAAGTTGTAATCAGTCTTTCATTGAATAAAGCTTTTCGGCTTTGGAGGTCTATATGATTGTTTCTTCATTGTTGGATGTCTCTATTATGAGGTGATATCTTTCCTTGCTTTCAAATTGTTTCTCATGTGTTGGATCAAATAACTAGCTTTAGAAGTCTATTGTTAGAACATAAGATTTTCCATTTGCAGTTGTCAAGTTAGATTATTATGCAAAGCTTGTTGTAATCGAGATGAATACAAGTACTCAGTTATATGAAGTATTGATCTTGATTTAATATTCCTAGCATACTAGTTATTTCGTTTGATCTCACTGAGTTTCAAGTTGATTGTCTCAACAGATCTTGCCATTTGGACAAGGGTGTGAGCTCAGCTGCATCGATCTCATCTCCATCATCATAAGAACCTTCTAACATTGTTGTCTTTCAGGATCTACAGAGTTGGGCTTGTTCCAAGAAGAAAAACACAAGGAGATCTTATTCCAAAGCTCCATCTTCAATTCGAATCTATCCTTCTTTCTGGTTACTTGGTTACTATTTTGAGTAGTGGATCTTCAAGTTTATCTTTCCCACACTCTTCTCTGTCTTCTTATAAGTAAGTTTCACCTTGAGAAAGTAGCTTGGGATTTGATCCCAAGTGCCACATAATTTTGTGGCTACTTCTCTTTCCCCACTAGCACCCTTGCGGACAGCCAGCTAGCTGGCAGGTTTTCAGGACTAGTGTTCTAGTGGTCTCCTTGTTCCAATGTTTGACCCCACCTTGTTTGTTTTGTGTTTTGGTTTTTGCTTATTCCTCTTAGAAACCTTTCTCCTTCCTTTCATTTTCCTTTAACCTTCCTTTCCTTTCTCAACCAAAGCTCTCTTGTTCTTCCCCTTAAGCCTTCTACCCTAGCTCTCGTCTTGCCTTAAGTTTTCTTCCTTTCCTTCTCGTCCCACTCTAGCTTCTTATCTCTTTGCTCTCGTCCTCCTCCCTTAAACTTCTTTCTCATCCCTTTTGTCTCCCTCCAAGACCCCTTCTCTAGCCTCCTTTCGTTCTCCTTCTCCTAAGCTTCCATTCTCCCTTTCGTTTTGCCTTTGGACTTAGTCAACCCTTCTCCCTTTCGTCCCTCCTTGAGCACGTAACTTAGATCTTAGTTTTTATTTGACTAATGCTAATGGGTTGTTGATTTCATCATTGTGATAGGTATTTGGGAAAGAGAAACTCAAGAAATCTTGAAGCGAAAGGAAGAGAAAAAGGTCTAAACCAAGAAGAGAATAAAAAAACCAAGGATGATCCAAACCAAGAAATCATTAATCATTATCCTTTGTAATAGCTCTTAAGAGCTTGTTTCAAGTATTTTCAAAGTTTATTTCTCTCAAAGTCCTTCCAAGGGTTTTAATCCCAAAGGCATTTGTACTCACATAATAAAGTTTGCAAGTGGGTTTTTTTAAGCCCCCACATTCACTTCCCCCATTTGGGGAAGCCTTGTAGTCTTCTTTGCTTGGTTGAGTTGTTAGTTAGTTTCCTTCTTTGCTCTTCGATCACTAATTGCTAGATTAGTTCATTTTTTAGAATCTTTAGTTGATAGTTGTTTACTATTTTATCAAAAGGTTTCATTTTTCAAGTAATACAACTGCTTAAGTTAGAAATCTTTTGAATCTCACCAATAGTGGATCAAGAGTGCTCTCTGTCGGAGAGTTGCTTCTATTTCAATTTTTACTTACCCCCATGCTCACCCGAGTACGGTCTCTAACCTAAAAGAGATTCGTGGGTAGATTAGAATTTATTTCCAGTACAGTTATTTAATTCTGTGCATCATAAGCCTCTTGAACATTGTCATAAGACGAAGTCAAGAGCGCTCTTTGTCAAAGAGTTTTTTTTTCTTGTGCTCTTAATAAAAACTTCAACCTCACATCCCCCTTTTTATTTTAAATTTATTTCGTTGCTTTCCACCACCAAGTATGCTCTGCCTTCCCTAGGGGGTTGGATTACTCAGAACGGTGACTGGATTTGTTAATCTTACAAGTGATAACCATAATAAAATCTTCACCCCCATAAACCAACGAACTGCCGTTGTTTCGAGAAATACTCAAGTAGTGAGGAAATTCCTACTAGCGGCGCCGAAAATCACCGTTGTTATAGAGTTCTAGCTTGCTGGTTAAGTTCCTTGGACACCTAGCCTAGAATACTGGACAGTCTATCAGGTCACCAAGGGGAGCCACTGAAGGTATACTTCTTTCGGTTGGACTCATACCTTGCTTTCTTAGCCTTAATAAGCAAGATCACTAAAACTCATAAAATCAACCAAGATAATTTGCACAACTTTTTCACCAACATTATTCTGAGACTTGTATCTTCAGCATCCCCAAGCACTTTGTATATTTGACTCCATTTGGCACTAATCTTTTTCAACTTTTATGCATCACCATTAATCTGGGCCATTTGTCCATTGGAATTTGTCTAAGTTATTTATTTGTGGATGCTATTTTATTTCACAAGTCTTCATTGTATTGTTTATCTCATTGCTTATCTCATTGTATTGTTTAAAACACAAGAGCCATAGAAAACACTTTGTTAGGGACAACCCCCCTTGGTTTCGTTAGGAGTTATCCTAAACGGAGAAGTTGGGACTCAGGTGATAGTACCTGGCTCATTGCTTGCCCCCAGGACACACTTCTCCCACTTGTAGTGAGGAGACAGCTTTCAAAAGATTTATGCTGCTGGTGTGCATCTCAGCGGACAACACCTACAAAAGTTGTTAAGCATGTTACCCCTGAGGAAAAATGGAATGGTAGAAAACCTGATATTAGTAACTTTAAAGTGTTTGGTTGTGAATGTTGGGCTCATATTCCTGATGAAAAATGAAAAAAGTTAGAACCCAAATCTCACAAGAGTATATTCATTGGTTATTCTGAGGATTCTAAGGCTTATAGGTTGTTTGATCCTTCTAATCAAAGTGTCATAGTTAGAAGAGATGTTCAATACACCACCTAAGTTTGTAGAACCTCATGTTACTCTGAATATTCCCTTATCACCTGTTACTCCTATCCTGATTACTCCTTCTAGTTCTGTAACTGATCTGAGTTCACCTTCTTCCTCCTCTTCAAGTATTCCACTCGAATGTCTCAAAGATCCTAAAGTAACTTCTGTCTCTTCTAACCTTCCTGTTTGGGCTCAGAAAACTCTTGAATCTGCAAGAAGTGATATCGGAATCCCTTCTAATACTCGGAGAACTAGATCTAACTTTGCTCTCGTGACCAAAGTTTTAGCCACAGATGATCCTACTACTTATGCTCAAGCTAAGGGTAAACCTCATTGGGAACAAGCTATGACTGTTGAGTATGATTTTCTTATGAAGAACAAGACTTGGTCTCTTGTTCCTCTTCCTTCGGGAAAGAATTTAGTTGGTTGTAAATGGGTTTATAAAACTAAATCTATTGCAGACGGACAGATTGAAAAATATAAAGCTATATTAGTTGCAAAAGGTTTTAATCAACTTGAAGGTATTGATTATAATGAAAATTTTGCTCTTCTTGCTAAAATGAATACAATAAGAACCATTTTATCTATTTCTTCATCTTATAAATGGGAAATACACCAAATTGATGTTAAAAGTGCCTTTTTAAATGGTGATCTTGATGAAGACATTTATATGCAACAGCCTCTTGGTTTTATTAATGCTGAATCATCAAGTTTAGTATGTAAATTACCCAAGTCTTTATATGGTCTCAAACAAGCACCTAGGGATTGGTATGATAAAATCGATACTTATTTCTTGAATCATGATTTTAAGCATTGTATATATGATCCTAACATGTATGTTAAGCATGTTGATGATAATATCATTGTTATTGTTTTATATGTGGATGATCTTATTATCACTGGCAGCCAACTTCCTCTCATTCAAAATGTAAAAAGTGAACTTCAAAAATAGTTTGAAATGACTGATCTCGATATATTGCACTACTTCTTGGGTCTTCAAATTTGGCATATGGAAGATGGTATTCTTCTCTCTTAGCCGAAGTATCCTATAGATTTATTGGATCGTTTCCACATAAGTGATTGTAAACCTGCTCCTACGCCCTTTCAGACCAGTGTAAAGTTAATTGTTGAAGGTACTACTCCTCTTGTTGATGCTACTCTTTATCGCCAGCTTGTCGGCAGTTTGATACATTTAACCCACAGCAAACCAGATCTCTCTTTTGTCGTCAGTATCGTTTCATGGTTCATGCAGCAGCCTCATCAAAGTCATTGGCAGGAAGCCAAGAGAATTCTGAGATATTTACAGGGGACATTGTATTATGGTGTTTTTTATTCGAGCAGTGCTACAGTTTTACTTTCTGGCTATACAGATTCTGACTGGGCAGGTGACAGTTCTGATCGATGATCAACTGCTGGTTATATATTTCAACTTGGTTCAAGTCAGATTTCTTGGTCCAGCAAAAAGGTGAAGACTCTTTCTTTATTGTCATGTGAAGCAAAGTATAGAGCAACCAAAGAAGCAGCTAGAGAAGTAGTTTGGTTGCGGCATATTCTCACTGAGGTTGGTCTGGTTCTGAAATCATCCACTGTGTTGAAATGTGACAATCAAGGTGCAATTCAACTTGCTTACAATCCGATATATCACTCCAAGACAAAGCTTCTTGATCTTGATGCTCATTACATTCGAAGTCTCGTCGCAGATGGTATTCTTTCTCTTGAGTATTGTCCTACCGAGCAGCAGAAAGCCGATATCTTCACTAAATCTTTAACAGCAGCGAAGTATATGCATCTTCGTTCTTTACTTGGGATGAGGGAATTTGTCATCCAGGGGGTGCAACAATGACTCCTTCCTTCCTTCGTTAGTGGGATTTTCTCCCAGCCATTATTAAGGGGGAGTGTTGGAATATAAGCTATATTCCTTGGAAGGTAATAATGTCTTTGTATTATGTTGGAAGATATCCACAATCTTATGTAAAAGAGTAATACATTATATCCCGTATTCATTATGGTAAAGTATACTCTTGATATCCATCATTATATAAAGAGATGTTATTTAGGAGAATTATATTATCCAACATGTAATATGTGAGAGTAATTCATCTTCATCTCTTGGTATATAATAGGGTCAAGGGAGTCACATCATAACAACAACTTGATCTTTCTGTATTGTATTGGGGTTTTTGGCATTGCTCTCTTGTAAGCTTGAGGAGATATTTTGGAGATAATAGAAGACTACCTTCCCGTGGACGAAGCCCAATTGGGTGAACCATGTATATCTGGTGTCCTCTTTTCTCTTGTTCTCTTTTGTACTTATTGTTGATATATTATTGTTTTGCATAGATAGTTAAGCTAGTTTAGCTTGATCCCTCTTTCCAACAATGAGGATACTCCTTTTGAGTTCAAAGATCCTGATAATCTGACTATTGCAGAAATGGAAGTATATTTCACTCCGCTCAACCTATCAAAGTTCCCAGATTATCCAGATGGACTGCCACATGAACTATGGAAACCCTTTAGTGATCAGAATGAATATGAGGATGATGCAGAAGACCTGGTCACAAAGTTTTTGTTGTTATTCCCAGAGGAAATTGAGTTGGAAGATGGTGTTTATATGAGATTGTTCGCTTTTCACCTAGAAGGAAAGGCCCTCATTTGGTCCACAAACTTACCAAAATTTAATATATTTTCTCTTCTGGAATTGATTGAAATATTCTGTAGACATTGGTGCCTTGGAAAACAACATAGATGGATGGCTTATATCAAAGAAGCAAAGGATCTATTCCAAAAAGAGCAATACGCCAATCCGATTAAAGAAGTACAAGAAAAGCCGGAATATATTGTTACTGAAGACATCCATGATCAAGATTAGGCCTCGAAAGACTTACTTGAAGAAGACATTGTTCAAGATCTAACCGATGATATCTTAAGCCTGATATTAAAAGATGAAGTTCCTCATGAAAATGAATATGATTGTGATCCTAGAATTGAAGACCAAGAAGTCCTAGTTGAAGAAATTGAAGAACAAAAGGAAATGGTCAGTTCTCCTTGCCATCATATAATAGTTTCTGATGTTATCTTGGAATTCTTGAAGTAGAATGACAAGATTCTTGAAGACGATGATTATAGGAGGTTTATGGGTCCTGTTGTTCGTCGATTACACACCAACAACAAAAACTTTCCGAAAGCTGTCTCTTCAATTAGGAAAGTGGGAGAGGTGTGCCCTTGGGGGCAAACACAGAGCTAGGTACTGTCACCTACTCCTAGCTCCTCCGTTTAGGCTAACTCCTAGCGAATCCAAGGCGGGTAATCCCTAACAAAGAGTTTTCTATGGCTCAATGTGGTTAAAGTGTTTTAAATGGTTACAGATGCGGATGGGTGTTGTTTAGGAGTTACAGTGATTAAATGTGTTTTTTTATTATGAACTTGACACATAAGATAAAGCAATCCATGTTGCTATCAAGAGAATTAAAAGATGAACAATAATTCAAGACTTTATAAAGATGCATTCACAGATAGAAATTAAAATGTTCCAAAGACAAGTGATCCAGATAAAATAATTATGCAAAGATTAAAAGACCAGTGCCTTTATGGAGTCAGAGCTCTGCAATGCTTTTAAGAAATTAACAGCAAGTCTTGAAATAAAGCTAGTGAATATTACGTTGTGCAAGTGCTCTTGGTATATTTTAAGTTTTTTAGGTGGTCTTGCTTATGGTGTCAGCGAAGGGTTTTCAATAGCCGAGGAAATGTTCCAAGTTAATCTGTTGGAGACATGACAACCCGCCCAATATCTCAGGCTGGTATCGCGAAGATTGACCAGCTAGCTAAGAAGCTTAGACATCGGAGAGTTCCGGCGCCTCTACTAAGAAGAACTCATGAAATTTTGTTACAACGTCGGTGCGTTGGTTATGGGGTTTAAATTTTATTATGTTTCTCTTGCAAGATTTAAAATCCAATGCCATTTCTGGGTACTCCAATTTTGAAGTCAGTGAGAGCATACTCCGGCAAGGAGACAACGAAGTTAATTAATTATGAGGGAGTGAGTTGCAAATTTTATTAAATCGATTAATTAAGACTCTCCGACAGAGAGCGCTCTTGACCTTGTCTTATGACAAATGTTCAAGAGACTTAGCTAATCTAAATGCCTAATGCAAGGATATGCAAATCTAACTATGCTCTCCGATAGAGAGTGCTCTTGACTTGGGTTATGACAAGTTCAAGAGACTTAATTAATTAACTGATTAAACATCAAAGAAAAATAAAGATCTAAACTACCCAAGAGTCTCTTTCAGGTTTTTTAGGCCCTAATCGGGAAAGCATGGGGGTAAGTAACAAATCAAAAGAAAACAAAAAGCAACTCTCCAATAGAGAGCACTCTTGATCCACCTTATGGTGACATTCAAGAGATTTTGGTAATTTTTTGGGTTTTTGCAATATTATATCAAAAAGTAAACAGAATTAAAACTAGCTGAGTGAATAAATAAGGAAATTTTTACTCTTTTCTATTTTATGCAAGATGAACCTTTCAGAAATAAACTATCTAACTTCAATAAAAAACAAAACTCTAACAATTAAAACTATTCTATCCTACTTTTAACAAATTGTGAAACAAAGCATGAAAATGATGAGACGATACAAGTTTCCCCCAAATGGAGGAAGAGGGGTGTGGGAGCCGTAATCCCACTTGCTCTTTATTAATTTGTTTACAATGCTTTCCTTATTCCTGGAAGGCCTTTGGAGCAATCTGCAGAAGGGGAAAGAAGAAGAGGGAAATTATGGTTTTTTAGGGCTTGATTCTTCAGAATTTCGCCAGCATTTCCGCTGTACATGTCACAGAAGTAAAAAATCAACAAGCATATATTGTTAAAAGATGGTAGGAAAGACAATGCAAAAATTGTTGATGTATATGTAGCTTCGGAATGTATTCACTTGTATTTCTTATGTGTTGTAACCCGATATTTATTCCATGATGTATTTGTAATGTACTTGAGTCATGTCATGCCCCAATGTTCCTATCGGGAGGTTCTATAATGTAAACAAGTCATGTCAAGTTATTGTGGGTAACCCTCCTATTGATCAAGGGTTAAAGTCCCCACAGTTCCGGGGGCACTAGGGTTATTAGACTCTCCTAGAGAAGTCGGCCCTAGTAGGGTTTAGTCATGTTGGGAATTAGTATAAATAGAGAGCTAGCCTCTCTATTTAGTTCACACTCAGTTGTAGCGCATAGCTGAGGAAGAAGACACTGGGGCAAGGAAGAAAGAGGTTACTGCTGTCGGGTAAATCATCTTACTGTTTTGGGGTTTTACTTTTGGTGTTGATTCTATCTCTGAGGAAGTTGCGGGGTTTTCTCCATTTATGGTTTCCCTGAGGAAAAACACTGTGTTCATTGTCTCTTGTGTTTGATTGTTGTACTTGTTATTCTCTTAGTTAAAGATCCTAACATAATGCTAGCTTAAATGATAAAATCTAACAAAAATAAAAATAAAAATTGGAAAAATTTGGAAAAACATTTATACTTAGAAAAAATTTTGAACATTCACATGCAAAGCATAAATTTTCCCTAGATCTAATGAGAGAAACTAGATCTAGCAAAAGCCCTAAAAACAGATTTGAATAATGAGTATTGAAACTTGGATCTATTTCATGAACAAATGCAAAAAATTTAAAAAGAAGGATAGAGATAGAAGTTTACAGATGGAGCTTTGGAATAAGATCTCCTTATGTTTTTCCTCTTGGACAAAGCCCAACTTTGTAGATTCTGAAAGACAACAGTGTTTGAAAGTTCTTATGATGATGGAGATGAGATTGATGCAACTGAGCTCGCACCCTTCTCCAAAAGATCTGCTAAGACAATCAAACTCGAAACCCAGTGAGATCAAACAAAATAACTAGTATGCTATGAATATTAAACCATGATCAATACTTCATATAACTGGATATTTATACTCATCCAGGTTAAGATAAACTTTGCATAATAATCCAAATTGACAGCTGCAAATGGAAGATCTTATGTTCTAACAATACACTTCTAAAACTAGTTATTTGATTCACCATATGAGTAACAAATTTAAAACAAAGAAAGAAATCACCTCATAAGATAGACATCCACCAATGAAGAAACAATCCCATAGACCTCCAAAGTCGAAAAGTTTTATTCAATAAAATAATGATTACAATTTTTGCAGAGTTTCTGTGCTCAAAAGTCCCTGTTGTAGAGCTCAAAAGAGCCTCTACTCATACAAAAAGGAAATAAAATAGGGCTCAAATCCCTAAATCCGGACTAAGAGTAACACCGAAGTAATTGAATGAGCTCGGCATGATGATTTGGAGTTGAACTAAGCTGCAACTGAGTGCTGGAGTAATGAGGGGGGGTGAGGTGGCTCATCCTCCCTCATAATGATCACCCAACCAATAGATAACCCACACTTCAACCAAAAAAGGATTTGACCAAAGAGGACGAATTTCTGAATGATAGTTCAACTGCTACACTCCGATACTTGATCTGAAACTGACCGATATTGATTGGAATCATCATAAATGCTCCGTGCCATGTCATTTAGCCTTTTATTTTATTCAATTTGGTTTATTTTAGAGAGTTTTTATTTTCTCCAAAATATTCATTTTTAATATTTTAATTAATAATTTCTTCGTAAATGACTTTTTTGAGAAATTATTAATTATGAGGCTGAATGAACTTCTGAAACTTGGAGATAGTTGGCCGATTGATCATGAATGATTTTTGGCTTAAGGTTAGAGCCTTCAATCATTGAATTCGGGTTCCGAATGACTAACTTATTACAAATTGAATTTTTCCATTTAAATTATGGAAAAATTTAATTAAAAACTTAGGGAAAATTAAGAAATTAAAAAATAAAAATTTTGATGCGTCCAGGAAAAAAATTTCAAATTTTTTCTGAGGGTCCTAGTGACTTAGGACATGACCATAGTCTATTTTAACAATGTCTAGTAGGTTTATATATACTCAGTTGGGCTCTAATAACCCCCCAAGGCCTAGAATTCAAAATCGGGCATTCCAGTTTTGAAGGAAGCGGGAGAAAACCTTGTCAATTATACTCAGCTGTAGGCAAAGCATAATTGTCAAGGGCAAAAAACTCCCTGGAATACCTTAGTTGAAATTCTACGTCTTAGGAGACCGAACCACTCAAAAACACCGTACTAGCACATTTTATTACAAACCCCACGGGCCCATGGTCATAATTATTCAAAACAAAAATTGACTAGCCACAAAGGCGGATCATCTAATACACTGGAAACAAACATTTATCATGTTTGTAAAATGGCGGCTCCTCAGCTAATTAAACTAAGTGCAAAATTAGTGGATAACATCTGACTCCAACTGTGGGACGTGTGCTCGATCTAATCTCTTATGCAAGGAGAGCATACGGGAACACCAGAATCTATGGTTTCCATATCCTGTAAGAACATCTCAACTTGACAAGAAAAACCTTAGTAGCACAAGTTTTATAAAAAATGGTCAATGATCCAAAAGTTGCTTTATTCAAACAAATGACAAGACTTCATTGAAAAATTTATTTATTCCTAAGTACATTAAAAAAAATGCTAAGATAAACGCTCACTTTAAGGAGCCTATTTTTCTACTCTAAGCATGATACAAAAAAGGTTAGGTGTAATCATAAATCAAGTGTAGCCACCTAAGCATTTTATTAATATAAAAAGGTTTTGCCTTGTCTTCGGTTACCAACCAAAGTAAGGACACAATTTCCAGAAAATGCAAACCTGTGTGATAATCCAAAATGGGCGGGCTGGATGGGGAATCATAGGCATGAATAATGTCATCAAACTTCTTCCCAAACTAGTAGATGCTCGCACAAGCTGCTTCTATCCATAACTGGATAGCGCTGATATACAAATCGGGATAATGCGACAGGTCGACTACTCCATCATGCTGATCATCAAGGCTTATCAAATAATAACTTGTTGTATAAGCCCCACGCTGCTCCAAAACATAAGGAACATCTATATGTGAAGACGATGGCTGAGAAAAAACTTCAACTAGTTGTATCCCATCTGATTCGTCATTGCACTGCTTTTTCAAATCCTTATTACCGATACTTAGATACAATTCTGACTGATCATATGAAAACTCTGACTGCTCTTCCTAACAACTTTCATAAGTCTTCAAATAACAACTCCCCTTGCTGGACATATCATAGATGAGATTCTCAAAAATATTTTCAAAGGTATCATAGGTTGGATTTTCAATAAAAGTCCAATAGTCATTATCACCATCTATGTCGGATATGAGAGATGCTTCATCACTGGTATCAAGTCCCTGTCTACACTTCTCATTTTGCTCAAAATAATCTTCTTCAAAAAGTTGGGTTTCAAAGATATCACAGGGGACCCAACTTTCCAAATATTTGTCACCCGGTGGAGTGCATGGAGGAATCTCATCACATGAAACTTCTAAGATTGGATTTTTAATTAAAGTCTCAAAGTTATCATCCATCTCAGATGTAAGGGATTCTTCCTCACTTGTATCACATCCCTGGCTATATCCCTCCTCATGATCATAGTCATCTTCTTCAGAAGAAAGGTCACAAGGTAGTAAACCTTCCAAACTATCATCATTATGCTCATTTGTAGGATTAGTGCCAAAGTTTTTAGTGAGGTCATCCAATTGCTGACTATAATCTTCGACCTGACCCTGGGTTTCTGTGGTGACAGGATGGAGCTGTCCAACTGCGTTAATGTATTCAAGCTCTCTTGAATATTGTTTTGTCTCTCTCCAACTTTCTCCGGAAATATCATACATATCATCTACATAGTTGATGTACTTAGGCTCGCTTGATGATGCTTCAGGACCACAACCTTCTGGAAAACCATGCTCCTGAACATAGCATGCATAATAACAAGAAGATTCTTCATGAAGGTCTTCACATACCCTACAAAATGGCGTTGTAAGTTTCAACCATGTTAGCAGCCTCTAGCTGATGAGGAGGCCTCTGCTCATGGTTGGGAGGCTTTCTTTGCCAAGTTGGCTTGGTAGGAAAGGTTCTTGGAGCAGGTTGGGTTTGAGTTCTTTCCATAGTTATCACCCTATTATGTATTTCCTCCAACTGCGCTAAGTGTTTATGTTCAGCTTCTTCCATGTTTTTCTTCATTTCCCTTTTCATTTCAATCATCTGCTTTTCATAAGCATCCTTCATAGCTGACAAAGGATCATTATCTTTGGGTTCATTAATTTTCAAAGGTGTTGAAGACCTTGAATAACCCTGGAGGTTGGATTCACCTGATGACTGCATGTTCAAGTCAATTTTAATTGCCATTTCTTAAGCTTGGACCAGGTTAGCAGGTTCCTTGTCTCTTATCTGGTATTGCATCTTGCCACTAAGTGCCTCGATGTAATAGACCAAAATGGTTGGTGCAGTTGGGGCATAAGCAGTAGGGATAGCTTTTGATAATTCGGTGAATCTAGTATTGAACTCATCCATCGTTTCAATATCCTTCTTTTTTATATTGGTCAAAGCTACAAGTTGATGCCAAGGTTCTTTCTTTTCACTGAACTTATTGGTGAAAGAGGTTTTGAAAGCAGCTAGAGTATCAAAAGCATTGTCCGGTAAATTGTTATACTAGTCGCCGGATTTTCCATCCAAAGATAGAGCAAGTAAATTCATGTAGACATCATCATGTTGGCTTATAGGATCACTGACATAGGCATTGATGCATCTAGAAAAGTTCATGAGGTGCATGGTGGAAGTAGTGGCATTAGTGTCGGTATACATCAGGACCTTCTCGACAACATTGTCTAGAAGATGGTGGGGTTGACCTGCTATCTGAGAAAAGTCGAGCTGAGTAAAATACTCACCCATTATGTCGGAAACAGAGGTATTAGTGTTTTCTTGAGAATTAGTTTCTAGAAATAAACTATGGATGTCTGATAAAGACTGAGATCCAAGATCTTCAAGGATCTTACGAGAAGCAAGTTTATTTAGCCTCCCCCTATAAACCTTTTCAGGATCAGGGATAAATCTAAGTAAACCTTCAAAGTTTCTTATGGTTGAATACCTTGGTAAAATTAAAGACAGTGGAGTCGCCAGATAGATTTCAAGTCTAAGATAAGCGAGGTGATTAAACTAAAAATCTATCAAAAAGGTAAAAACTAGAAAAAACTAAGGTCGTCCAGGAATAAAAAATTTGTCCCCGGCAACGGCGCCAAAAGATGTTGTCTGTCGATTGCACACCAGTAGTAGAAACTTTCTGAAAGTTGTCTCTTCACTTAGGAAAGTGGGAGAGGTGTGACCTCGGGGGCAAGCACAGAGCTAGGTACTATCACCTACTCCTAACTCCTTCGTTTAGGCTAACTCCTAGCAAAGCCAAGGGGGGTAGTCCCTAACAAAGAGTTTTCTATGGCTCAATGTGGTTAAAGTGTTTTAAATGGTTACGGATGCAGATGGGTGTTGTTTAGGAGTTATAGTGATTAAATGTGTTTATTTATTATGAACTTGACGCATAAGATAAAGCAATCTACGTTGCTATCAAGAGAATTAAAAGATGAACAATAATTCAAGACTTTATAAAGATGGATTCACAAATAGAAATTAAAATGTTCCAAAGACAAGTGATCCAAATATAAATATTATGCAAAGATTAAAAGACCAGTGCCTTTATGGAGTTAGAACTCTGCAATGCTTTTAAGAAATTAACAGCAAGTCTTGAAATAAAGCTAGTGAATATTACGTTGTGCAAATGCTCTTGGTATATTTTAAGTTTTTTAGGTGGTCTTGCTTATGGTGTCAGCGAAGGGTTTTCAATAGCCAAGGAAATATTCCAAGTTAATCCGTTGGAGACATGACGACCCGCCTAGTATCTCAGGCTGGTATCGCGAAGATTGACCAGCTAGCTGAGAAGCTTAGACAGCGGGGAGTTCCAGCGCCTCTACTAAGAAGAACTCATGAAATTTCCTACAATGTCGATGCATTGGTCATGGGGTTTAAATTTTATTATGTTTCTCTTGCAAGATTTAAAATCCAATGTCGTTTCTGGGTACTCGATTTTGAAGTCGGTTAGAGCATACTCCGGCAAGGAGACAACGAAGTTAATTAATTATGGGGGAGTGAGTTGCAAATTTTATTAAGTCGATCAATTAAGACTCTCCGACAGAGAGTGCTCTTGACCTTGTCTTATGACAAAGGTTCAAGAGACTTAGCTAATCTAAATGCCTAATGCAAGGATATGCAAGTCTAACTATGCTCTCTGATAGAGAGTACTCTTGACTTGGGTTATGACAAGTTTAAGAGACTTAATTAATTGATTAAACATCAAAGAAAAATAAAGATCTAAACTACCCAAGAGTCTCTTTCAGGTTTTTAGGCCCTAATCGGGAAAGCATGGGGGTAAGTAACAAATCAAAAGAAAACAAAAAACAACTCTCCGATAGAGAGCACTCTTGATCCACCTTATGGTGAGATTCAAGAGATTTTGGTAATTTTTAGGGTTTTTGCAATATTATATCAAAAAGTAAACAGAATTAAAATTAGCTGAGTGAATAAATAAGGAAATTTTTACTCTTTTCTATTTTATGCAAGATGAACCTTTCAGAAATAAACTATCTAACTTCAATAAAAAACAAAACCCTAACAATTGAAACTATTCTATCCTACTTTTAACAAATTGTGAAACAAAGCATGAAAATGAGGAGACGATACAAGCTTCCCCCAAATGGGGGAAAAGGGTTGTGGGAGCCGTAATCCCACTTGCTCTTTATTAATTTGTTTACAATGCTTTCCTTTGCTGCCTTTTTTGCTTCTTTTCTTATTCCTAGAAGGCCTTTGGAGCAATCTGCAGAAGGGGAAAGAAGAAGAGGGAAATGATGGTTTTTTAGGGCTTGATTCTTCAGAATTTCGCTAGCATTTCCGTTGTACCTGTCACAGAAGTAAAAAATCAACAAGCATATATTGTTAAAAGATGGTAGGAAAGACAATGCAAAAATAAAAAAATTTAAAAAAATTTGAAAATTTTTTTATACTTAAAAAAAAAATTGAACATTCACATGCAAAGCATAAATTTTCCCTATAGATCTAATGAGATAAACTAGATCTAGCAAAAGCCCTAAAAACGAATCTGAATAATGAATATTGAAACTTGGATCTATTTCATGAGCAAATGCAAAAAATTTAAAAAGAAGGGTAGAGATAGAAGTTTGAAGATGGAGCTTTGGAGTATGATCTCCTTATGTTTTTCCTCTTGGACAAAGCTCAACTTTGTAGATCCGGAAAGACAACAGTGTTAGAAAGTTCTTATGATAATGGAGATGAGATTGATGCAACTGAGCTCGCACCCTCCTCCAAAAGGCAATATCTGCTAAGACAATCAAACTCGAAACCCGGTGAGATCAAACAAAATAACTAGTATGCTATGAATATTAAACCATGATCAATACTTCATATAACTGAATACTTGTACTCATCCAGGTTAAGATAAAGTTTGCATAATAATCCAAATTGACAACTACAAATGGAAGATCTTATGTTCTAACAATAGACTTCTAAATCTAGTTATTTGATTCACCATATGAGTAACAAATTTAAAACAAAGAAAGAAATCACCTCATAAGATAGACATCCACCAATGAAGAAACAATCCCATAGACTTCCAAAGTCGAAAAGCTTTATTCAATAAAATAATGATTACAATTTTTGTAGAGTTTCTATGCTCAAAAGTCCCTGTTGTAGAGCTCAAAAGAGCCTCTACTTATACAAAAAGGAAAGAAAATAGGGCTCAAATCCCTCAATCTGGACTAAGAGTAACACCGAAGTAATTGAATGAGCTCGACATGATGATTTATATTTGAACTGAGCTGTAACTGAGTGCTGGAGTAATGAGGGGGGGTGAGGTGGCTCATCCTCCCTCGTAATGATCACCCAACCAATAGATAACCCACATTTCAACCAAAAACGGATTTGACCAAAGAGGGCAAATTTCTAACTGATAGTTCAACTGCTACACTCCGATACTTGATCTGAAACTGACCGATATTGATTGGAATCATCATAAATGCTCTGTGCCATGTCATTTAGCCTTTTATTTTATTCAATTTGGTTTATTTTGGAGAGTTTTTTATTTTTTCCAAAATATTCATTTTTAATATTTTAATTAATAATTTCTTCGTAAATGACTTTTTTGAGAAATTATTAATTATGAGGCTGAATGAACTTCTGAAACTTGGAGATAGTTGGCCGGCTGATCATGGATGATTTTTGGCTTAAGGTTAGAGCCTTCAATCACCGAATTCGGGTTCCGAATGACTAATTACAAATTGAATTTTTCCATCTACATTATGGAAAAAATTAATTAAATACTTAGGGAAAATTAAAAAATTAAAATTTTGACGGGTCCGGTAAAAAAATTTCAAATTTTTTCTGAGGGTCCTAATGACTTAGGACATGACCATAGTCTATTCTAACACTGTCTAGTAGGTTTATGTATACTCAGTTGAGCTCTAATAACTCCCCAAGGACCAGAATTCAAAATCGGGCATTCCAGCTTTGGAGGAAGCGGAAGAAGATCTCATCAATTATACTCAGCTATAGGCAAAGCATAATTGTCAAGGGAAAAAAACTCCCTGGAATACCTTAGTTGAAATTCTACGTCTTAGGCGACCGAACCACTCAAAAACACCCTACTAGCACATTTTATTACAAACCCCGCGGGGCCATGGTCATAATTATTCAAAACAAAAACTAACTAGCCAAAACTGGCTAGGCACAAAGGCGGATCATCTGATACACTAGAAACAAACATTTATCATGTTTGTAAAATGGTGGCTCCTCAGCTAATCCAACTAAGTGCAAAATTAGTGGATAATAG
The DNA here is from genome assembly GCA_001517045.1 of Pseudotsuga menziesii. Taxonomy (NCBI): domain Eukaryota; kingdom Viridiplantae; phylum Streptophyta; class Pinopsida; order Pinales; family Pinaceae; genus Pseudotsuga; species Pseudotsuga menziesii. Next base: position 365,891 of record LPNX010269639.1, on the reverse strand, counting down.
GCCCACCACTGTATGATTGTTCAAGACCTAGCAATGTTATTTCCCAACCTTTCAGTGACGAATACTTTGAAGAAGATGTCAATAAATTCTTCTTTCCATTCAAAGAAGAACCAAAGGCTAGTATGGATCAGGTTGAACTAGAATTGACATTATTTGGGATGAAGAACTCATGATCACCTCGAGCAGGGACATCGAAGACATAATCAGTGAAAGCCTTGTTAAACGAGATAAGATTATTCCATCTTACGATGCTAATGACAAAGATTGGGTTAACCCTTTTGCCTTTACATTTGATGATGAAGTACGGCAGGATGTGGGTCCTCTTGCCATTATAGATGATTTACTATGATAAATGTTTTGAAAATTTGGGACCCCATGTCTCTGGTGATATCTCCATGGATTCAACTCAGTTGTACGTATCTAGCATCGGGGACAGTGAAGCATGTTATACAGGGAATTCTCTTGTAGTTATCTAGTCTATGGTGGGCCCAGATTATCATTCCCAACTATGTTCCTCAGGAAATATTGAAGAAGTTATTCAGCCTTTCCTATCCAGTATTGGTAAGTTTCCAATTATCCATCTCATAAAAAACCCTATAGATATGTGGACAGGTATGTTATTCACTTTGCATTGCCAAAATATTTATTGTTTATCTTTCCAATTGAAAAATGAAGGTATGGATTATGTAGCTGGTAATTTCAAAATTTCTGAGATAATTAGGGATACTAACATGATCATTACAAAGATGAACAATATACTTGTGTATCCAAAGAGATGTTTAAGGTGTAGGGATAGGTTGCAGTTGGCATATGAAAATTTGCAGGGTCCACCTTGGCAAATGGTCTCCCGAGTTCAAAACTTGTTGACTAGTTTCAAGCAAAATTTCTCTCAATGGGAATGTATGACGGAGGTGGTCCATACATAAGCCTGGTAGAAGCATGGATAAACAAAGCTTGTGAAAGCAATCCTTCTCCATGGTAGCAGTATCAAGGTTTTCAGGTTCAAGCAGTAATACAACCTTCATTTCCCATCCTGGTGGAAATCTTAGTACGTACTCAACTTATCATTAATGAGATCTTATCATGGATTATCTCTAAAGACAAAGGAAAAAGTTCAGGTATGAATGACCTACTCAGTTTGTTGCATTGGTGGTATGACTTCACTTGACCCTTTTGTTACCATGTTTAGGGTGGGTAGGGTTAGTTTCATTTTTAGTTTAGCATATACTGTTACCTTGCATTGCATTTGGTGTTCTTTCATGTTCAGTTGTCTGCATTTCATTCCATTATATTGGGCAAGGCAAGACGAATGTTTTTGCCTCATGATTCTTTTGATGCCCTTGAATATTTGATGTGTGTAGGTCTACAAGTACCAGAAGATTCATAGGTTCTCATGCACTCCTGAGAAGAGCACTTCTCTCGCAGTTGGAGCCAGTGTTACATGGTACCAGTACCAGCGCACCTTCAAATGTTTGCCCAAGGAGAGGGGTCGCATTTTTCTTCAAGGCCATGATGAGGGTATTATCAGCACTTTATCAGAGGTGGTTATGGTCGGACCCTTTGATACATCCTTTAGGAGTATTATGGCTTTATGGCATTGTTGACTGCCCTTTGTAGGGGATTTTAACCCTAGGGTTGGTGTCTGGGGCTCCTAGGGGCAGGCCATTGGGTCACATGACCCCCTTCTTGTTTTTTACACCAGTGACAGTATTCCAGCTTTGAGGCTCTTACCTCCCTTTCAGGTCACCTTAGGCACCCATCGTGGTCCCTTTCCAGCGGAGCACCCTCCTTCCTTGGTCCAGTTTACTTGATGATGTCGCCTTTGGTTACTAGGCCCATATACATATTGAGGGTGGATGTTGAGGGATTTTCAACATTATTGAGGTTAGATGGGGCATGACGACCCCCACCTGCTTACTCCACCTTTCAGAGTGAAGTTTTATGCCCAGTTTTAGTCATTTTAGCCATTTTGGGTTAACTATGGGGGGAAATGCCCCAAGTTACCCATAGATATTATTATTTTATGTTATATTTTTACATTGACATTTTAAGGTCTTGTAGGCCTGATTATTTGTAAAAAGTGAGTGTGAGAGGCTATAAATAAGCCCTCCTCACTTCATTTATAAATCATCACACATGGGATAAATCATTATGTTTCTCTTTTACCCTAAATAGTTGTTATCACATATATAGTAGTTGGGCTACCATATTCTATTTTTCAGATTCCAGTACATTTTTCAGCTAGCTCCCCTACATATGAGATGCTGAGATGAGCATTTATGATGGATCATGATTTGATTGATGGACTATAGTACTCTCCCATGCCATGACTGAGTCTCACACTTAGATTTGAGGACTGATGTAGTCATTTTAGTCATTTGCAGAGTAGTTATTGATGCCTAGAGTTGTATCAGTGTTTCCTCATTGAACTGATGCTTGTTCAGATGGATTATTTGCATGTTTATGACTCAGCTTATATATGTTGTGTTATGGTTATCATTGCTCTTATACTCATTCTCGTGAGATGTATTAGCATTTAGTGTTATGATCTGGCGGTCATATAAATATGTGGACTTGGATGTATTGTTATTATGTATTGATGTCCTTACTCAGACCTAGAAGTTCTTGATTTATACTCATTGGTTTTAACCCTCCTTAGGGAGAATAGAGGTAGTCATTCCCACCATACTTTGGCTTGCTAGTATTGGTTTCATCATTCATTGTCTCCATCCATCCATTCCCTTCTAGTTATGTTCTCAACCCAACCTACATCTTAACTTGTGGCATGGAGGACCTTTCCCCACTAGAGCCTTTGTTGGACAAGCCTCCCTGTTATTTGTGTCTCGGCCTTGAGTTTCCTACGTTGTGTTGGCTAACTTGAAACAAGTAGCGCTGCCATCAATGCAATGTATTTGGAAATGAAATGAATATCTTATGAAAAATCCCATTCATGAAAAGTAGTGTTTTTAAACATACGTGAATGCAAGGCTAGCCTAATGAAATTGGCTTTGAAGTACAATGAAAAGAATATCTTAATACATTCATGAAAAGTAGTGTTTTTCAACATACATGAATGCATAAAGCCTAAAAAATAAAATCCATGCAATAAGAACATGGACCAAGGCTATGGAAAATCAAAGGCCCAAAAAACAATGGTTTTCCTAAAGTTATATCTAAAGATTGTTGGCCTTACTTGTATTGAGTTGGATTGTGAGCATTTGTTAAGGTGAATAATCACCTCTGAAGTAACTCACCCATTTGTGAGACACTTCCATCCCCTGTGTTATTGCTTGTCCTGCATATGCTAGAGTGAGTATCCCCTGTCCATATCCAAAGTGTCACAGTGTCAAGTCGGTAGTCATCCTTTGGCCTGGCCTTGTAAAATTTTACCCCTCTCCCTTCACTAGCAAATTGATTACAGCTATGAAGTGAGTATAGCCTTTGGCTCTTGGATCTGAATAATAGAAAAACTTTTCTTGTGGAAATTCTTGGATCTTTTTTGCATCTGGTGTTCTTAGATGGTGATTGGAAAGTCTTTTGCTTCCTAGCATTCGAGAAATTGTTGCAAGATCTATATATTTTGGGGAAACTTTGTCTTGTCTACAGGAGGGAGACTTCAGCTTGGGCGTTTTTGCAGGGGGACCTCAACTCGCTTGGATTGTCTTCAATTTTATTAAGGTTTTTTCATTAGTGTCATTGCGATCTATGATTTCTTCTTGCTATTTTTCTGTAGCATTTAGCTTTTTTCTCATGTGGCAACAAATCTGATATGGTTGGCGTTTGTTGTGCAGGAGAGAGAGCGCATTGACTCCTTGGGGCAAAACGTTGGGCATAGAACTTGCTCAAAGCTTCTCAAATTGATCGGGATAGCAGGGATCATCATCATCAAGGCATCTACAAGGTTTTCCACGTAAGATCTACAGGTTAGTCCCTTTCTCCCATATCTCAATCCATTGACATCTGCTTTTCTTCATTTTACTGAAAATTCTATAACAATAAAAAACCCAAAAAATACTAAAAATTAGACCGCTTGATATCTGGACAAACCATTGCTGGGTTTTGTAGATTGGGTATTCCCCTCACCATATCACCCTCAATGCCGATCTGAAAGTGACTAGTTTTCCCTAGATCCGAGAAACTGTCCTCCTAAACCCTAGAGCTCCTCACCATTTTTTTGACTTTTTCCGAGATCTAATTTTTTCGGCAAAATACCAACTTGGGTTTGTAGATCAGGTCATCATCTCACCAAATCTCCTTCAACGCTGAGCCGGAAGTGTCCTGGTTGCCCTAGATCTGAGAAACTGACCTCCCAAACCCTAGCGCTACCCATCCTGCTGCTGGTTTTTCCTGTGATCTTATTTTTTTCGACCAAATAACTTTTTGGGTTTGTAGATCGGGCTGTTTCCCAGGTGGATTTCCCCCAACTTTGGACAAATAGTGATTCCATTTCCCTAGATCTGATAGGCACTGATTTCCAACCCTAGCGCTACCCCCTTTTGGCCTTCTTTTCCTGTAATCTAATTTTCCCTGGTGACTCGGGTACTTTGACTTTGTCATATCTTTCATCGAGTCTATCCATTGGTACTAGATAGCCCCAATCTTGTCCTTGACCTCCCTGCATTGGTCACGTTTCCCAAGGCAGGGGATATCCTCACCTGTTGCTAGTACCTCAACCCCAAATCTAGTATTTACCTTATCAGTCACCTGTCTCCCAACTTGGATCGAACCTCATACTTCCTAAACCCTGATCCAAATCCTTGGCTCACCTTGTGACATCATCCATAGATCTAGGGTTTCCACTACCTTACACCTTACGTACCTCAAGTCCATTTGATCTGATCTGGTGTCTGGGTTGGATCTCTCCTGTCGGGAGTAGATCAAGGTATCCCCCTTTGTTGTCTTGGGCTTAGATAACATAAAGTGAAGGCTGCCTCGATTGGCGTGACAACCATCCATTTGGGAGTCTAGGTAGTCTTGGTTCCACCTCCTTAGTTACTTGTCCCTCTACTATCCATTCTGGATCCATCTCACATAGGAAACTACAAGGTTGGTGATAACAATAGCTCTTTGGCAAGTGATGCGCACCTCTTGGATTTTTTTAATTTTGTCTCTTGCTCTTGTGGATGAATTCTTTGGTTATGCTCATGCTTTGGTAAATGCTAGGAATTGTTGAAAGAACACATAGCCCAAATAAATCAAAGTTTTTGTCTTCTTGGTGTAAGGTAGGTGAGCTCGTCTCTTGAATGGTTGAATGGTAGCCCTAGAGATGCATTTTTCTTGGATAGAATCTATTATCTACCTTCTATCAGTTTTGCATGGTGTAAAACACTCCCAAGAGGAGGTTTTCCCTAGTTTAGCCCTGGATCTCCATTTTCTTCCCTAGATTAGGCTCTTCTAACGAATCCTAGGGGTTGTTATAGGAAGCCCTAATTTAATAGACAAGGAGGAAATTACACCAAAAGGAAGGTAACCGGGTTTAGGGTTCATCCATTAAAACCCTAGTTATCATCATTTTTGACAAATTACTATTGCATATCCATGTGTAAATATTGCATTTCATGGAAAAATAAGTCATTTAATTAGGTCTGCAATTTTATGCTTTCTATTACCAACTAAGTTGCACTAAGTTGGATTTCTAAACAAGCCGCCAAAGATGCACAATCACTTGTTCAAATTTCAAGTTCAACGGTCCTTGTAGGCCTTCCTAGGCCCTTTTTTTATTTTTTAACATGTTCATAAATCATACCCCATGGGGAACTGTAATAAAATGAGTTAGCATAATGACTTTATGTAAAAGGCTTGGTTTCCTGGGACTTATTTATTAATGCATTATTCAAGGGTGTTTTTTACTTGTTAATTATTTATTGTTTTTAAGCAATAAATACTTTTTGAGCTTTTCACCCAAACCTCCAAAGTTGGAATAATCACCTTATTAATTAAGCCTTAGGAGTTTATTAAAACCTATGTGTTGATGTATATTACCATGATAATCATTATTTTGAGTTATTATGAACATGTCCTAAGTCCCCCATAGGTTTTTTTTAATTTCCGAAAATAAAAATAAAATTTTTTTTTTTCAGGTTTATTTTTAATAAGTTAATTGTAAGAGTGTAAAAAGTCATAAAACTGTGTCTAGGAGGTTGTTTTTGCCATGGGGGTGCTCATTTTCTAACTCAGAGCACCCACTTAACCCCTAGACCCACTTTCCTAAATTTTCGAGCACTTATTTAACCCCAAAATTAATAATTACTCGAAAAACCCAAAAAGACCCAGAAAATGAAATATTAAAAATTTTGGCAAAAATAACTTTTGACTAGGAAAATCATTTTGGCAAGTACCCGAGCAAGGGGGACAAGGCAGATGTTTCCATTTCAGAGTCTTTTTGGAGTTTGGAACTTTCCTCTTCCAAGAGAGGCACAACTCTCCAAGTGGGGGCGCAAGCTAGATGGAAAAGCTTTCATACTTTGGAAAAAACTTAAGGTTTGGGCAAGTACTACCTCAGGAAAGTGATGTTACCATCCTAAACTCTTTGATCCAACCCCTATCCACCTCACTTCCAACTCATTTAGAGCTAGCGCCTCCTTGAGGAAATGCATCCCCTTTAGTTTGCTAGATTTTCTATATAAGCAAGGTTTCATTTCTCATTTTGGACGGATGATTTTGGGCATTAAACCTCTGCTCCTGTAATGTGTAATATTGATTATTGATTTAATAAAAGGCTTTGGAGGCTGATGAAAGTGTGGTCTATGGTGTTTGGGTATGTGTTCATTGGCAATATTGAGGTAATCTGTGGATTTTCGCAAGCTTATATGTGTTTGGGATTGCGGGCTTTTGAAGGGAACTGTGTTCTAATAAGATAGGAAGTAATACTCTTGTGATTACTTATTATTGTTGTCTATAGCAGAATGCTTATGAGTTTATGATTATTCTTGTTTGAATTCATATTTTTATTGAGCATCTATTATTGGATAACACCGGCATTTAATCCCCATTTGCAAGTTTTGTAGAACTTTTTACAGGTTGCTTAAGCTGAAGTTTTGGATGAGCGTGTCGGCTCTACTTCTACTGCAACTCTTAAAAAAAGGACTTCATCCCACTGGCAACACTTTGTAGATACTTTCTCGCTTTTCTATTTCATTCGTTCAAGCTTGGTGATACCCTTTCGTCACAAAAAATTTAAACTTTCTTTGCGGTTACTTTTCATAGTGCATAGTTGAATCTCTTTACATATCAAAGGATATTTTATAACTTTGATTTATGTATGCACTTAAAAGGTTCATATCTAATTATTAAAGTAGCATTTTACAAGATCTAATCATCAACAAGTAATGGCTTAATATTTAAAAAAATTCTATCTTTGAAGTACTTGAACTTTTGGTCGAATTTTTTTATGTTTTAATATGATTATCTAGCATATTTGACCAAACGTTGTTCGTTGTTTTGTAGCAGAAGTTGGTCGAACAAAGAGGCATATTGGCAAATTTTTGAAGATCTAAGTCAAACCGGAGATCCCTCTTCTCACATTTCTCTCATTGGCCATTTTTCTAAGGCCTTTCATTGTAAACTTGTGTTTCCTATTCTACAAAGGAGCACAAGTATTTTCTTTTTCGAAATCATTGTAAAAAAGAGAAGCAAGTGCGCAACCAAGTGCCCACACCCCATCCCTCCAGGGGGGATTCACATTGTTTTCACTTTTTTCAATTTCTTTTAAATTGCTTAAGTAAAATTAACCAATCCGGTTGTGTTCTCGGGAACGAGAGTATCGGCACTATGATTTAAAAACTCACATTTAGTTCTTAAAAAACTTAAAGTTTGCAAGACTTCATTCTTCGTATGCTCTTGTGACCACTGCAGGCCTTTGGCTAGATCGGTGGGACAATTAGAAAGGGATTGAAGTGACTAGTAGTTAGTGGAACACTTCAATTAATCCCTACAAGTGAAAATCCGACACTTCTTTCGATTTTGCCAGGTTGTGGGGAAATTTTGCAAGTGAAGCGGGAACCACTAGAAAGTGATCGTGGAGCACCGTTAGGCTACATCCTCATTTGGTGTAGTGTTGAACACAACCCCACGACTCTATCTAGCCCACATGTCACTGTGAGAGCCACTCCTTGGTAAATCCGGACATATTCCTCGTACCCCCTGTGTATATCTGGAATACCATTTCCCCCATAATAATAAAGATCATTACCACATCATTAATAAAATTTACCAAGAATTTACCCACTCCCTAATTACTCATTTAGTAATTCTAAAACTAACCAACCGAGACAATTGCAATACTTCTCGAGACTTCACTAGCAACCCCTTTACACAAGCACTCCATTAGCACTGGTCTATCTGGCAATCTTTTATATTTTTAAGCTTAAGTTAATCAATGTGTTGTGTGGAATGTTATTTGATATGCTAGTCATTTAAATTATTTGCAGTTCATCTTAGTTTCATCGTTTTATTTCATCTCATATCCTAGACTAGTTGTTCTATTTTATAGATTAAACACCATAGTTTATTTTACTAGGGACCACTCCCCTTGGCTTCGCTAGGAGAGAGCCTAGACGGAGGAGTCAAGATCAAGTGACAACACTTGACTCTTGCTTGCCCCCAAGGTTGCACCCAGTGGCTTGAAGATTTCTGCCACGTGACCCGAGGTGCAAATTAGGCAGCAACACTTTCAAACCCTAAAAAATCAAACAAATATTTTTTTATTTTTTATTTTTGGTCTCCCTAAAATTTTGGCACGCCCTCCTATAAATTCGGCCTTCCTTCTTTATCTCTAGAAATCCTAGGGCAGAATTTTAGGAGCCCTAAAAATCCTAAAAACAATTAAATTTCTAAGAAATCCAAACACGGTCGCAAAACCCTAGCTTTTTACTACCCTACAGCCCTCCTTTCTTCCCTTTTAGCCTCGACCACTTCCCTTAGGCCTCTTTCCTACCTAGTCGTTTCTCCTAGGGTTTCGGCCTGTAATGTCCCCCTCTAATTAAGCATCCAAAAACACTGGCTAACCTACTTAATTCCCATAGGTTCGAGCGGGTACTGCATGAGAGGGAATTGACTGAGGGCATTTGATACTTAGAGCAAAACAAGACATTCATTCAGTGTCAAGTCCTCAGTCGGATAAAAGAAGCCTTGTTTCTTTAGGCTTAAAAGTCAACATCAAAACAGAATTGCATGCATGCAAAAGTGAAGCGAAAACCCTAAAAGTACATGAGACTCTATTTAAGAGGGTTATGAGACCAAAGAAGATATCGATTATTATTGTTGATTGATTTTGGAGTTTCGAGCAGCAGCATAGCGTGCAGCCACGACAGTTGGGGTTGGAGACGGTGTCTTCAGCTAGCGAGGGTTCGGTAGTGAGATATCTGCCCTAGTCTCTTATTGGGATAGATCATCCAGGTCTATCCACTGCATCCATCATATACTTCAGTATTCGGAGATTCAGCACATTCCGAAGGGTTATTAGCAGATCTACGTTTTGCAGCCGGAAGTAGTGGGGGAACCACAGAAGAATTCGCTAAGACCACAAAACCCAGTCTCTCCTCCGCATGTCAGCTTTCTCTTTCTCAGCAATCCTATCCTACAACATACAGTGATTATCAGCCATCAGTTTGCTCACTTGGAGCAGCTATCAGCCAAACAGAGTAGTTGGGGGCGTGAGCAGCAAAACTAACAATCAATTCGTTAGGGCACTTAGAGGCAGCCAAACCTCCACATGTGCCAGTCCATCTCTCCGGCATCAGCATACGGACAAGCTTAGAAAGTTTCAGCCCAATCTGACTTCTCCTCCTACAAAAACGTCACCTTCAGTATGGAGGGTGCTTACGGTACTGCGGGGCGGTAACACCAGAGGGAAGGAGCATTACTAGACCACCTATCGGATCTTTATGCATGCAGCTATCTTTGGAGTCATTATCAGACGGAATATCAGTGGTAAGTGTTAATTTCTCTCTGCAAAACCCTAACCCTAATTCAACTACATTTTAGGGCATTTTTTCATGGAAAGTTTGCATGCACAGTTATTTCGCAGTTTTATATGAGATTGAGTGTGTGAGTCAACGCTACCATAGAACATTAGAGAATATAAGTATTTGGGATATTATAGTGGTATCAAACCATGTTCCTTGCCAGCTGTGGGCTTGAACATGAGAAGTAGATGAATACAAAAGAGGACACTTTTGTAACCTATAGGAGAAGAAGGAGTAGGTACACGAAGGAATTTGAGGATATCCAACTAGAAGATACCAACTCAAACATGGACCTAACAGGTATACATTCTGACAAGGGAAAAGGAACAGGACAAGATGAGGACAGAATGGAGTTTCGCAGCCTAGTAAACGCATTGCAAGACTTAGCCAAAGGGCAAAAGGACATACTTAATGCAATCAACAGATTATCGGCGAAACCAAAACCAGGTAATAGCAGTACACCTCTCTCACCGGTAGACAGAGGGTCTACAAGAAGTAGTGGGAAACATGCATACACCAATATGCAGAACACACCCCACATCTATAACAGACCTTCTAGCAAGCCTACTATGACTCACTTCTTGGCAGATGCAGTAGCAGGTCCAGTCATGCAGGCAGAGCCTAGTGAACCCTTTGGGGCCTATTTGCAGGAATACAAGGACTTAGGGGATGAGTTTCATGCAGCCATGTCTTTTTCGGATTTTTGCAACATGAAGAGTAGGAACAAGCCTAGGAATTTCAATAAGGGATTCAATCATAACTATGAGTTGCAGAAAACCTTGGGCAAGTTGGCCATCCCAAACTTTGATGGGGCTCGCAGAGGTTCAACGAGGATATGGGTTTAGAAGTTGGATACATATTTCCAACTCAATCCCATGACAGAGACAAATGCCATTAAATTGGCTACACTCCACCTGGAAGAAGAGGCTCATGAGTGGTGGTACCACGGATTAGTGACATTGGGTCACAACACCATCAACTCCGATAATGAGTTCACTCAAAAACTCATGGAGCGATTCGACAGGAAAGATCCAGAGATACATTTCAGAGAGTTGGATCAACTCAAGCAGACAGGTAGCGCTGAGGCCTTCATCTCAGAGTTCCAGAGTGTAGCTGTTATGGTGACAGCTGTGTCAAAGAGCAGGCTGACCATGTTGTTTAGTGAGGCCTTGACAAAACCACTACAGGGGTGGGTGAAAGCCTACAAACCCTCCACTCTACAGGATTCCATTAGTCGAGCCAGAGATCTCCAAGACTCAGTCCCGAAGAACGGGTTTCCACTCTA